>OY804596.1:9531114-9949022 GCA_963680895.1 Fragum sueziense
GCTTTAACCCTTTCCCAAAACAAGAGCTGGTTTTGACGTCCCTAACAGGAAAGGCTTGGGAAAACATTGAAACAAAAGAAGAAACTGCTGATAACCAGCAGTTTCTCCTTTTGTATCAATATTTTCTATGCTATATTTTACACAAATCCAATGGGTTTGCAATCGTTGTTTTGTCGTCTGCAGAATCTTTTAATTTGGAACACCCTAAAATTGTGTCGTTTGGTAATGGGTTAAACCAAATCCAAATCTGTCGTTTATTGAAGAATTTTGAAATTGTCGTCGTCGTCGTCGTTGTTGTTGTTGTGGGTGGTGGTGGTGGTGGTGGTGTTCTGCCGCGCCAACAGACTAGGCCTGGTGGTTAAAATTCTCAGTATGTACCTTTTAGCTAGACCAGTCACCAGTGTATAATTTTATCAGTCCTGTATCCATTGATAAAGTTCAGACCACATAAAGAACCTGTCAAGTTTAAAACCGCTTAAATTGGTATTTACCATTTCCTATTTCCCCCATTTCGGGAAGGATTTAGGCTGGTTCAAATAGATATCTGCTGCATACATCATAGTTGTTAAGATGTAATTATCGATGGATAGCACAAAAACAATATAAAAAGTGAGAAACTAGGGGCATATCGTGTCCGCTTTTTCTTTTTTCGTCCCAACGTTTTCTTTCTGAGCAATTCTAAAAAAATCAAATTGAGAGCATGCTTGGGGAAGGTTTATAAAGTAACTTCCGGGGTCAGGTACTAACTTACACAATGACAGATTAAATAATTCAGGTATCAGAAAATCACGTGACACAACTACAATATTTGCTGCAAACCTATGGCGCATGAAAAGGGTCTAGAGACACGATAGCGCCATACCTACAATTGATATAGAGGTGTACCGCTAAAGATATTGGTACACCGTCATATTTCTAGCGGTATACCGATAGAAATATAGGGTTTAATCCCGATTGTCCCACATTTGATTTTATCGATAAAATTTTTGTACGGGTAAAGGTGTGGGATAATCCCCCGCCTGGGGCTAAAATATAGGTAGGTTCAAAAATACTGTTCCACGGCGATTTCCTTGAAATTAACTAAGTTGATATGTATTGAATTAAAACTTAAGTTTGATGATATTTTCTAGCGAAACAATTTTGTTTTTGTATTTCATGTGCATGTATATCTCTTGAATTCTGTAAAAGGAACTGAGAGAATAAAATGTATTGTGTTGTACTTAAAAAGGCTAAATTGTGACCCACAATATTTCCTTCATTCGCAATGTTTCACTATTTTTCTATAACAGTTCAAATATGGAAATAGATTAACAGCAATTTCACCTTTTCCCATACTATAATAACGGAATTGATCGGTATTGATAAACGAAAAATAAACGTCATTTTGTAGCATTTTCTCATTTTCCTTACAAGATAGATCACGGAAACATTCATATTAGATGTTTGTAACAAGCAATATCTCCTTTCCCCATGCTATATCAAAGGGACGAGGTAGGTCAGTGAATAATTAAATGAACAGTTGAAAGAATGACTTTTTGGTTTAAAAAAACACCGTGCAGATTAATTTCTTGTTGATCATATTCAACACTTTTGTACCAGTTATAGAATTTAAGCAATTTAATCCTTTCTTCACAAACAATGCACTGAAGAACCTTGAAACAAAAGCCGAAAATCCGGAAAAATCGACGTTTTCTCCTTAAATGTTTCAATATTCTGTGCAAGATTATACAAAGAATTTGCGCCATGACTTTTTTTCATATTTCACTGGTAGAATACGTTAGCCACTATACTTTAAGTGACATTTCACATTTTTTGTTCGTAAATTTTACTTTTATTTTTATCTGATAGAGCATATTTCCTTATAAAAATTCTGAAAATTTCAGGCCAAAGTATTACATCGTTTATGAAAAATATACATGTTTGTGTTAAAATTAAACAAATCGATGTGGACAGCAGTTCAGATGCATATGGAAATCCGAATTTTCCTTTCTGTCTCAACTTTAAACTTTTCAGCAACAATTTAAAATAATGATAGCAATTATACGCATTAGAATAAGCAATCTTGGAATCAAAACATACTTTAAAAATGAAATGGGAAATGTTATGTCACTTTACGATTCCGTAGCAATAACATTCATTTTTTCCACAAAGATGAAAATTACACTTACCGGTAAAATATTAAAGGATGTTGTAGTTATTTTAGTAAATTCAGTCTCTTTAATCTACAAATTGACGGGAACTTATTTTATTTCGAATTTCACAAATTTCAAAATGGACTCAACTCTATTACTGCAATTGAACACCCATAAACGTTTGCAAAAAAGTTCAAAAATAAGTTTTTTTTTTTCGGTAAATTAATTATGTTAAAAATCAAACATTTCGAAAATAATTAAAGAGGGTTCGTGGAACAAATTTTAAACCTAACTGTAATCACACCTTTACCCTTACCTACCGTTATCCTACAGGTTTAAGGGTTTATTGGAAAATCAAATGTGGGACAATCGGGAAGACACCAAATACACGGTACGGAAACTACAGAGACAGAGCCATTGGCTCTGCTGCTTAAATCCTCTGGGGCGCTTCCGGCCATGTGTGGCTCTGTCTCTGGGGTCGCAATTTTTTGACAAAAACAGGTGAGTGTTCAACTTTGTTGTTCATTTATTTTCTTCTGGTGCTTAAAATCGAAAAACCGGGAATGTCATGCTCCCCTAAGACCATTTATCTGCCTGTTCTAATTCTGTGGGCTTCAAAGTCGGCAGGGTTTTCACAGGATCATTGTCGTCATGGGTCGACCCTATGTGATTTTTTCTTGTTTACATCATGTATTCATGTACATTTCAACGGTAAATAGCCAATTGCTGCAGCCAAAACATGTGATATACTAATCGAGGGATAATCTCGATCAGACATTGCTTTCCCATGTAACAAAACCTTAGAAATGATTGGCAAACATAAAGTTTGAGCAATTTCTATCGGTGGCTCTGTCTCTGGCGGCTGGCTCTGTCTATGGCGGCTGGCTCTGTCTCTGCGTGCTTGGTGAAAAAAAAACCTATCACAAAATTCGTGTCGAAGTAATTTACTCACACACTGAATAGATCATATTGTGTATGGCGAATGGTTCAGTCACCGATTAAACCCTTTGCAAAACCTCGAACATTCACCGTTGTTCAATTTCAAAGCTACAATTTAAACAATGTCCTTTGAATGATCAAAGATCAGCGAGTCTTAATTGACGGAGGAAGAGGGATTTCGATTTATGTAAATATGTGACTCGGAACCGAACATCCTGTGATGAAGACATCGTACTATCTGGAGACAGCTACTGAACTCTCGCGGCCACCGCGCAAAATGTGCCATGATTCGCTTTTATTCAGTGGGAAACATGCTTCTCTTCCAATTTACATGTATTGGAATATACACTAACCTTTCGTCACGGCTCATGATTCTATGTAGTACTGTACTTAAGGCGACAAACTGGGTGTTGACAAAGAAACAATTACACGATGGGTAATCCACGTGATTTGGGGAAGCGTCCACACCGAAAAATTGTCTGTTTCAAGTATATTTTGTTCTATATCTCAGTTTAAACTCTACGTATTTTGACGAGAAATTGCACCATACGCGCCTTTGAGAGGGTCATTCCTGAACCTCTTTATGCATGGAATTCCATAGTTTCATTAAAATGCAACCAAAAGCATTCATTTTGAATGTTTGGAGAAACCATGGGATTTGATGCGGAGTGAGTTAGAACCGGGGAATGTCCCTCTCAATGACGCGCGTGCGATGCACTTTATCTCGTCAAAATCCGTCGAATATTAGCTGAGAAAATACACAAAACAGACTTGAAGCAGACGGTTTTTTGGTGTGAACGCTTCCGAAACGTCAGGGGCCTGTTTCATCAAAACATTTAAGAAGTAATTTTGACTTAACGATGTCTTAAATATCGGTTAAAACAACAATCGCATAATCCAGGGGTTTGTATTTTCAACGATCTTACGACCAAGTTTTTGTATAAAATGTGTAACAAAACATCTGAGTGCACGAGAAATCAGATTGGACCAATCAGGTTTGTTGTTACAAGTAACTACGCAAAAATTAAGCGTAAGAGCGTTGATAATACGGGCCCCAGGTCTTGACAAATTGGCGTTAGGCGTTTCTTGTCCTAAACTTGTCGTAAGTCATCGGTAAGACAAAAAATACGTCTTAAAAATGAAACTGGCCCCTGTTTTTTTTTATTTTGCACCAATATATCCGACATCTTTCCATTTAATCCTTCCCAAGCAAGACATTTTTCTGGTGCATTGCGAGAAAAGAAAATGGCTCATAACCAGCCCTTTCATATTTTTTTCTCATAGATTTCAATGATAACTATTACATATTTGATACTTCGGAGCTATGCGCAGATACATACATTTCTCTCTCATGAGGGGGGGGGGGGGGCGCCCATCTGCATCCTTGCATGTCTGGACATCATTTTGAATTGGAGCAGTCCTAAATAAGATGTAAACGGAGGGCATGGGGTTGGGATGATAAAGCATTTCAGTAAAAAACCGCGTAATAGAGGAAAATGAATACACATTTTGTATGTTCGAACCCCATCATAGAAATCCCGGATCCGATATATAGTTTTACTTGCTTCTTTTGCATACTTAATGCCAAGCTTTCATGAGAAAGTGCATATCTATTACATAAACGCGGTTATTTCTTAAAACATTTCTAATCTGCAGCCAGCCACACCACCACCACCATCATCATCATCGTCGATTCGTTCATCATCTGGCGTGCTAGTTCGCACAGAATCTCTCAACTACTCCAACGCACTAAACAATGGGCTGATATGCCTGTTCTATTTTAAAGTTTGCACTTGAAACTTGTTACAAGTTTGCACTTTGTGAATCATTATTCTCATGTTGACGCAAACTCCTCAATCAATCTAATGTATACCATGTTTAAGAAAACGACAAAGAATATTTGCGAAGCATAAACCGAAACGACTAGCAAATTTTTCAGCCTTTGCTTTGTTGGGTGGTACAAGTTAAACACTAAATATTGCTCAAAATGAGGACGTGGTCACTAGGCTAACAGTACATAAAGCGAATGCGTCACATGGTTTTATTTGAGTGCGTGTGTAATGATAAGCGAAATCTCCTTAAAAGATAAACCCTTGGCCTATATAAGTCATCATATATTGCACAACGGGCTAAAAACTAAAATTACCCGACAGTTCAAAGCGGAGCCAGCCGCCAGAGACAGAGCCAGCCGCCAGAGACAGAGCCACCGATAGAAATTGCTCAAACTTTACGTTTGCCAATCATTTCTAAGGTTTTGTTACATGGGAAAGCAATGCCTGATCGAGATTATCCCTCGATTAGTATATCACATGTTTTGGCTGCAGCAATTGGCTATTTACCGTTGAAATGTACATGAATACATGATGTAAACAAGAAAAAATCACATAGGGTCGACCCACGACGACAAAGATCCTGTGAAAACCCTGCCGACTTTGAAGCCCACAGAATTAGAACAGGCAGATAAATGGTCTTAGGGGAGCATGACATTCCCGGTTTTTCGATTTTAAGCGCCAGAAGAAAATAAATGAACAACAAAGTTGAACACTCACCTGTTTTTGTCAAAAAATCGCGACCCCAGAGACAGAGCCACACATGGCCGGAAGCGCCCCAGAGGATTTAAGCGGCAGAGCCAATGGCTCTGTCTCTGTAGTTTCCGTACCGTGAAATATAGATATACCTACAAAAAAGGGTAAACCGCCATTCCAATTGAAGCTATACCCATGAAAAATAACGGTATATCGCTTAAGGTAAGTTTAGACTCGGTGGTTATTTTTTATCAAGAACAAGAACAAGAACAAATTTTAATTGATTAGACTTGAACCACTCAGTTCATCGTCTACACAAACATATTTACATACATGTGGCAATGACAAAATATTATAATGAATATGCATTTATATATACAAATAGTGAAATAAGTAACAAACATGAAAGAAAGATGTACTGCGGAAGCGTGGATGGTAATTGCAAATATCTAGGTAACTCAATATAATTTGATATAGCTCTTAACCCTTTCCCAAACTTTTTAATTTTAAAGATGTTTACTTGCAGACGGCAAAATCAGTTTGTATTACGGAGTAGGATGTATCTGTGATAAGGTGGGAATATTGGAGGAAATGGACAAAATGCTGTTAATCAGCACTTTCTCCTTTCCTCGTAATTTTCCCGAGCTCTAATACTTTTATGTATCTAAAAACGTCTTTTTGGGAAAGGGTTAGTTGTGCTGTTTTTTTTTTTTTTTTTTTTTTTTTTTTTTTGATCAAGGAATTGTAACTTTTAGAACCCTGGACATTGTAAAATAACACTGAGCAAAAATATTTCTATTTTTGTAAAGCGAATTTTAAATTAATAATATTTTGTTTTGTATTGTCAAGATTACATTTCGGATATGAAATCCCATCGATATGTAATCATTATGCTGTATTCTGCGATCATCATCCCTGTATATTCTGTTTTCTTTTTTCAAATGCTTTATCACAATAAATTGCTAATCTATTCAAAACCGTCGTGCTACTTGAGTTCATAATTTCTATAAATTTCATCATGTTTGGGTGCGATGTGTAGTAACGGTCTATATATTCATCTCTGATGCTTTTGTACAAGGGGCATATTAAGATAAAATGGTATTCATCCTCTATATCGTTGGTATCGCATACCTCACATTTTCTTTCATTTCTTTCAATATTTCTATGACGTCCGGTTACAATGTTTAGTTGATGAGAGGCGAGCCTAATCTTTGCGATTGTATTTCTATGTTTTGTATTGGATAATTTCGATAAATATTGCGATTTTTCAAAATTTAATTTAAGGTTTTTATATAATGTTAAGGATGACTTATTGTTAATGTCATTGATGCAATCACCAATGAATAAGTCGATTAACCTATTTTTCAGTATCGGGATAAATTTCTTCTCGTTAACCGAAGCGGGAAATAACCATACATCGTTAAAACCACTTGACTGTAAGAGTTGTCTTACTTTATTGGCCCAATTAAGAACGTTATTGTTTATTTCTATTTCGTTTCTCATGTTATTTATAACCGACGTTAAAATGCAATTTTTGCTTTTCTGGTTGTATAGTTTCAGATAATATTTTACGATTCTTAATTTCATATTTACTGTAAGGGGAAATCTACCAAATTCTGCATAAATAGCGCTATTGCTTGTTGATTGTTTTACGTTCAATAACAATTTCAAGAATTTTCTATGAACTCTTTCAACGACGTCTGACCTAATAAACCCCCATACTTCAGAGGCATAGAGGAGTGTTGATCCCACAAAGGAATCAAAGAGAGTTAACAGTATGTTAACTGGTATATCCTTACCACGTGTTATAGATAGCAGACGATTCATTGATCGAAGCGCTTTATCAGCAAACGTTTTTGCTGCGTTTAGGAAAGATCCGGAACTTGAAAATACTACGCCTAGATAGTTAAACGTATTCACTATCTCTAGTTCGTTGCTAGAATACTTGAAACTGATATTTTTGTTTATTCGTCCTCTTTTTTTGAAGATCATAATTTTCGTTTTGTCTGTATTAACAATGAGTTTCCACTTTTCGCAATACTTTTCAAAACTATTCAGTAAATTCTGAAGCCCTTCGGCCGAGTCTGCTATTAAAACCGAGTCATCTGCGAATAATAAGAGATAAATGACTAATTCCTCAAACCTGAATCCTTGAATGTTATCGTTATTTAAGAACATTTCAATATCGTTGATGAACAAGGAGAATAAAATTGGCGAATTTATCTCCCCTTGCAACAACCCGACATCACATGAGAAGAGATCCGACACATCGTTCATGTGCTTTACACATACTTTAATTTCATCATACATTGAGCGAAAAACATTTAGAAGTTTTCCGTTGATACCCTGTTGTATAAGCTTGTACCATAGACCGTTTCTATAAACTGTGTCGAAACATTTTTTAAAGTCGACAAAACAACAAAATAAATTTTCTTTCTGTTGAAATTGTTTTTCAATGAATGCGTTTAATAAAAATATTGCGTCCACGGTGCTAAAATTTGGCTTGAATCCAAATTGTGCGTCTGTAATTACGTCGTTTTCGGTCGACCATTTCTTAAGGCGCTCGTTTATTATGGACATAAATAATTTCCCGAAACAGCTGATAAGGGTTATCCCTCTGTAATTATTTGCGTCTGTATTATCCCCCTTTTTAAACACAGGAACGATAAGCCCTCTTGTCCACGCTTTGGGATAAACTTGGCTATTTAAAATGTAATTAAACAAGAGTTCTAACGGGGTTTCTAATACATCGATGCCTTCGATAAAATATTCATAGATCACATTATCCAAAGCGCAAACTTTATCTCTATTGAGATTCTTGCAAGCTTTCCTGATTTCTTCGCGGGAAATGTGGGAATCTAGTTCACTGAATATCGTATCTGTATCTCTCGCAGAATCATGTTCATATAAAGTTTCAATACATTCTGGGATATCTTCATGGTTCGTATCCGATGTTAACAATTTGAAATGGTCGTAAAAGGTCTTCATATCTATTGGAGCTTGTTCATTAGATTTTTTACTTTTAAAAAGGTTCCAAAATTCTCTCGGTTTTTTGTGCTTCATGTCATTTAATTGTTTCGCAAGTGCAATGTTATATTTACGTTTTGCGCGTTTACAGTGGGTCTTATAATCTTTACGTTTTGTAAGAAAGTCGTATCGATTTTCGGCGCTTCTCTCAAGGTTATACTTGGTCATAGCATGGATGTAAATCTCTTTCTTTTGTCGGCACTCATCGACGAACCACTTTTTATGGTCATTATCAGAATCCTGAAAAAATGCTTTATTATTTTGTTTGAAATTGCGTTTGAAATAAATATTCCCCCTTTCTGTGAGGTAATTGGTAAATACTTCTACCAGAGAATCTGGGTTCATTTTATTTGTTATTTGTTCATTCATATTCGCACAAAGCTGATCTATATCCTTCTGTAGGTCATTTATAAAATCTGTTTTATACTCTTTGTTCCATTTATAAGCAGTACGTTGCTTTGGTTGGCTATTTTGGAGCCTATTAAATGCTTTTAATGAAAAAGATAAGTGGGCGTGATTTGAGTGTTCTGAAAAATCATTAACACAAAATTTATCGATTAGGTGAAAATTTTCATAATTAGTAATAAGGTAGTCCACTACACTTTCTCCATTGTACATACAACACGTCGGTTTACCGACCTCTGAATCTAGGCCGATTCTACCGTTAACTAATCGTATGCTCAGTGATTTGCAAATATCGAGCAAACGTTCACCGAATCGGTTTGTGCCGTTATCGGACGTTACGCGAGTTAAATAGTGGTCGCTCTCTGATTGGTCGTCGTTTCCCGCCAACGGAGCGTCATTAACTATGTAATCTGATTTTTGACCTACCCGTGAGTTCAGATCGCCTGCTATAAAAACGCGCCCGATATCTTGATAGCCACGGGCTTGTGATTCAATTGTATCAAAAATGTCTACGTCATATATGTCATGTGATGGCGAGTTTTCGGGGGCTATATATGTTAAGCAGAAATAATAATCTTCGGGCAAATGGAAAAATGTTTTATCTAGTTTGATCCAGATTATACAATCTATTGTGTTTTTTACCAATTTAACACCCTTTTGAATTTCATTTTTTATATAAATTAATAGACCACCACTACTACGTTTTGCTCTTTTGTGTTGAAATTTTCTAAATGAATGAAATGCTTTATATCCATTTAGCTTCACATTTGATGACTTACTTGTCCATGTTTCTGACAAACAAATTAAATCATATTGGTTTATAAGATTAACAAAGTCTGGATTACTTAATTTAGCCTTACTTAGTCCTTCAATATTCCATACAGCACATTTAATATCACTTCCGCTTAAGTCCTATTTTTTAGGTGTATCTGGCAACTTTCCCCTGTATAATTCGCCATCAATATAGAGTTTATCTACTGACATCCAAGCCTTTTTGTTCTCAGATTTTGCCTGTTTCAATAAAGGTACGAGCTTCCGGCGATTTTCAACAATTTCCTTTGGGAATTGTTGGCTAATTCCCAAAGGATATTGCAGCTTATTGGCGCACATACGAACATTTTCACGATCTGGGTAATATGCAAATTTTGCTACAATGGGCCGTGTTTTTGAAGCGTTAAATTTACCTATTCGGTGGGCACGATGCAGTGTTATATTTTGACGTGCATTTTCAATTTCACATTTTTGTTCTATCAAGTCTAACACCTTTTCCATACATTTTGCACCGTCCTCGTCTCTTTCCTCGGCAATCCCGTAGAACAAAAGGTTGTCACGCATACTTCTCGATTTGAGATCTAATATGTCAGAGCGAATCTGTTCATCCTGTTCTCTTTGTTTTTGTTCTATAATTTTCATTTTATTCAGCATAACGTCAATTTCATTTTGCTTTTTCTGGATATCACTGATAGCACTAGAATCGAAGTCTCTGCTCTTCTCTATTTCTCCTAGTTTTTGTTCAAGGGAGATAACTTTTGGCTCTAGATTATCCAGACGGACCGTTATTTTGTCTACACTTGTTTGTATTGAGCCTAGTTTATTTTCTAGTTTATCAAACCGGTCTATCAATATTGAAAACTGGTCAGTTTGGATAGCTTGAGGGGCGACTGGGGTTCGAGGTGGGGGTAAATTGTACATGGGTGTACTATGGTTCATGCCCTGGGGATACGAGTACTGGGGACTCGCCACAGCCTGTTGTTCGTTGTAGGCCCAGTGATTTTTTTTTCATTTGTACATGTATATAAATTGTAAAGTAACATTTTCTGAACAAAATATAAAAGAATCAAGGTAAGTTTTCTGACTCGTTTCCGTGTCAGAGTTATCTGCCCTTGACTAGTAATGAACATTTTCGCAAAATTACCCTTATGTTTAAAAGTCATATAGCAAGTTATTCTGAATGGATAATGTCAAATGTTGTATCAATTTAGAGATTTAACATAAATGCACAAATGTGATGAAATGATTGACAGAAATATTTCAAAACCATTTTCTGGAAAAAAATATGGGAAATGTTGAAAAATCACATTTTTTGGAGAACATTTTGCAATTATTTTTTTTTTTTTCAATTCGCCAAAAAAATACCCAATGAATATTATTTGTTTTTGGATATTTTGAAGATAATACCAAGAGCTATATTTACACAAAAAATCAGCACACCTATCCACGCAAATAAAAGGATACATGTATTTAATTTTATCTTACCCCACCCACCCAGTTATAGCCTACTTATGACAAAAATATCTATATTTTCAAAAAAAATCTGGCATTTGTTTGCATTTAGAACAATGAAATTCTTCATTTGTCATTCACCATCACAAAAAGGGGAAATATTCGCTTAAAAATATGATAAAAATTGTAGCATGGGCATTTGGTGCCGCATAATAAACACAAACACAGAATTTGTAAGTCACACAGCCGCTCTCCAAACTTACAGGGTGTCCCAAAAGTAAGGTTACACTTACAAAGCGTAAAAGCTCTGCTATTTCTCAGCCGATTTCATTCGGAAAACTATCATTATCTGCGGAATTTAATGAAATTATATATGCAATATACTTCAATGTTATGCATATTTTAAAATGACGTCATTTTTGACATCATCTTTACCACTATCGAAATGACGTCACGGCCTAACTTCTCACAACGTATATATGCAGTAAAGCATATCAATAATCAAAATCTTTCACATAGGCTACATGTATGTGCAAAGAAAGTTTTTTAATTCAAAACAGAAGACCACTAAGAACAGAACTCAACTACTCAATAATACCTATTTGAACTATCTAGGTCAGATTTTGATCAACATAGAAGCAAAAGTTCGGAAACATCCAGCAGCGCAGAAAACATCTCAGCTTTGAATGAGACTGTAAATGAAAGTCTAGGAAAGTCGATGAGCAGATTTTTGTCAGAACAAGATTCAGTCAAATGATTAGTACAGTGCATTTTGAAATTTCTTTTGAAACTTCGCCATACAATATTAAAATTATGAAATCAAAGGCTTTTGGAGATCAAGTAAAATGCGTAGACTTTCTACGGTGGAAAAACGCCGGATTTGAATTAATTGGTCTATTTTCTGTTGAGAGACTTGTGGTGTAGTAACCAAAGCAAGAACATGACTTTTATTACAATATTGCTATCAAATATTCAAAGATAATATAGGTACAGTTCTGTGGACACATGCGAGGCAGTTATTGAAAACTTTAAATAGCACAAGAATAATCAAGTAAAGCGATAAAATTGACTTAAGCTAGAGGATGTCATTTACTATAAAAATGACGTCATTGATAAAATAGGGTGTGTTCTATTTATCATAATTACATGGTATTTTGGTAAAATTTCTTTTATTTGATTCTACACATAACCTTCTGTAATGTCATCGATATTGGGTATATACAATTTATATATTAGCCGTTTTAAGTGTTACCTTACTTTTGGGACACCCTGTACCTTGATTACCTTCTCTGCTTCAAACCATTTTCAAATCGGTCACATATTAAAATCTTTGACGATCTTCTGCAATTGTTGTGTCACGTCATTCCGTGTTGCGATAATACGTGGGTATATCCCGTTGTATTTCACCTATTAGGGTGTGGCTAAGCCAACAGGTTAGGCCTATTCGACGAGCTTACTTCTCGATTCCTTGGTAAATATAAGAGAAAAACGCGCGGCACGGGCGGCCATGCATTTCGAAATTGAAAGAATGTGCGACAATAGGGAACGATTTTATCAAGTAAACAATGACGTAATTTCGGAAATACAATTTTATTTCGTAGGTGTTGTTACCAAATTACGTAACTACGGCTTGATTCAAGCCCTAGTTACGAGCTTTTGTAACAACACCGACGGTTTATAAAAACATAACAGTAAACCCAGTCTACATGTATTTCTAGCACAAAATTCATTGCTATTAAAAAAGCATCGGTGTTATTGTAAAACCTCGTAACTACAGCTTGATTTAAGCTGTAGTGACGATGTTTTGCAATAACACCGACGATTTCCCGGTAACCGAAAACGCTGTTTCTCCTAAAGCCTAAATGCAATGACCCGTTTACTGGGAGTCCCCTGTCCTCCGAAAGAAAAATGATAGAAAATTGGGACAAAAATTTTCTCGTCGACGCAAGCAATAATTAAGTAAACCATTTATTAAACGGTAACATTTCAGTGTGGTCAAGTTAAGATCAGACAGGAATGGGCCTTGTTTTCAATAAACCACAAAAGACATTTAACAAATGTGACCTGTCACGCTAAAAGGGACCTTATCAAGAGTCCAAAAATCCAAATTTTGACAAAGTTGTCAGACTCAGCACAGGTCAACCAGATATTGTACGCGAAAGATGAACATATAGTAAGATAGGGAAAACATACCGAGTTTAGAAAAAATACATAAAAGTGAAAAGTGTAGGCCCTAGTCTGGCTGCGCGGACTGCGCAGACAGACTAGGGTCGATATTTTTCACACATCCGATAAGGTCCCTTTTAGCGCGACGGGTCACAAATAGAGAAAGTTTGATCATCCAAGAATAACAACGGTTTGTATGTTAAAGGGTAAGTTATGTCGACAGCGTTTCTATGGTTTATAAATCAAGACATTGCGATTTACCGAAGCAAATCCCATGTTATCAATATAACCTTTCCTCAAACAGACCATTAGCTACCTCATTAATGGTGAATTTAGAAGAAAAAAAACAGAATGACGGAAAAGAAGACAACTCTTATAATCATTTTTCCCTTTATTTGTATGTTTTCAATGTTATAACGTATAAACTTACATCCTCATCCTGTCATTCTTTCATTTGGGTCCAGATTAAAATATTGTTGGGTATTGGCCGCACTTTACACAATTTTGACCGCTTATCTTGAAAAGAAATATACGGGGTAATTCCCCATTTTAACCCTCAAGCCACCAGCCAATGTGGGTTATGACCCTAAAGTTTTGGAAATGATTATTTTTTTTTTCTTTTTTATAGAAAACTACTTATGATGTAGAAAACACACGAAAAGAAGAAAAATATTATTGTCTGTTGGACAATGCTTCATTTCTTGATTAGATTTGGAAAACGTACGTGTAATGGCGTTGGGCACAATATTGTGACACTTTTCAAAAAGTCGCTACTGTCTGAGATAGGTCCCGGGTTCGAAACCAGGCCGCGGCAAATACCCTTACTGACTAAAATGTCACCCATCAATGGTTTGATATTGTTAACCTATGTGAGGGAGTAGCTGGAGGCTCGGTAAGTGTGTTGTGGTAGTACTGGTATGAAAAACGACAGGAACCCATGGTTAGGTGCTCCAGCCGCCGCGATATGACCAAGACATATATATAAATGTTTGCCATCTTCAGAGTTGATTCCTATACACGTTTACTTTTTAATCGGAGGTACAATTCTTAAAATCACTCCGGGGACTTTCGAAATGGGGTCTATTACCAAAAAATACTTCTTAGACTCAATTGCCTTTTATTCTGAAGATGGGGGGGGGGGGGGGGGGGTGGGGTGGTGGGGGGTTGTGGGGGTTGGAAAGCGACGGCGAATTTTATAAGCTTTTACAAAATATTCGGAAGGTAGATGTAGCTGGGTTGCCTTATATAAGTTAACGAAGTTTCTATTCAATTTCTTCCAAAATGTCACTAGTTGGATGCTTCATTCAAAGATCATGTTCTTTCGTCTGAATTGTCGTTGATACCATCTATATGGGCCTCAAGGTCGTCGATAACTTGTTTTGTTTCTGTAATTTTTTATTTGGTTACTTTTTTTTCCAAATATCCGAATACCCCTGCCAATTTCCAATGTCACGATAACGCCGAAGATAGAGGCGAAATTGCACGGTTACACGGTTTTGGCCAGAATCATCCGCATTCAGGTCAGACTGTTTTTAGCAACAGGAATCGACGGTCTTGTAGCCACATTACGGGTATTGGCATTCCCGTAGACTGGCTCCAGTCTGACTGATCTGATTTTAAATAAAATATATGTAAATAATGTATACTCAGTTCCAAAAGAAAGTGTGCACTTTTAAATTTTGAATATCTCGAAAAGTATATCGTCTACCGCAAGGAAATTTTGTACAACACATCTCAAGACTATTGACAAACGATATATTGATGAAGAAATCACATATCACGCACGAATTTTCGGCTTGATTGCGATTTTGCATTTTTAGTGTTTTAGGTATGCCTCACGTGCTGGATGAGTTATCGATAAGAAATTACACTCGCTGCATTCCTTCTGGCATATCGTAGCATAAAATCACATTTTCATTACATTTGTACATAGTGCATTAGCGTGAAACGAATTACAATTAACGTTTGTGAGCAAGACCGAAGCTGGTGAAAACAAAAACCTTCCGAAAATTTAAATTTGTTCGGTATTTATGTTCTAATATCAATTGGTCATTTCTATGGCATCTTAAAGGCAAACAAATTCGCTTTAGAACGTTATTGCACCGTTCGACGGCAATTCACTAGACTACTAACGTTGCGATTACTAACGTTGACGTACACATAACGTCTATAGGAAAGTTCAAGATTTAACGTTGAAATGGCTTGGAAGGCCTTGCCAAACCCAACAACGTCATATAAGCTTGTAACTCAATCCACAGGAAAAGCTGTAAGGAGTGCAAATCTCAACACCATTAATACCATACTGATCAGACTCTGTGTATGCAATATGAGCAATTCTATCGACATCTGTTTTGATGCCAATTTTCTTTAAGGTCTAATCTGAAGTATGATATCACTTTTACTCCCTAAATTGCCATTAACTTTGTGAAAATTAAGGTAAAGGTAAAACGCAAAAGTGTACACTTTCTTTTGGAACTGAGTATATATCTAATTTATCACACTATCATACCGATACTCTCTGTAAATGTGGATCGATCGTGAGATTATAACGAGAAGGGCAGTAATTTGAGTTAATGATTTTTTTCAAACAGGAGTGAAGTACCTTTGTCAATTTATTTATTGGCCTATTCATTCTCACGGCCTAGGAGCCAGGCTAGCATTCCCGGTTGGTTCCTTTTATTCTATTCGGCCTTTGACCGATAGTAGGCCAAGACCATAGGTGATTATAGGAAGAAGACTCTCGGAGATTTCCAATATCCTACAAACGAAGCTGCCTTTATGTGCTGGCAGAGCTGAAACGAGTACACAATGTATGCCTGTGTACCATTTTGCCCTTTGCCCGCGGGCACCTTGGTACCCACACAAACAAATACCGGTAGTTTATGAATGTGGATGGTCCATTCGGAATATATTATAGGAGCAATCCACCATTAGGCACAAGTTGACTCGGCCGACTCAACTCTCATACTTGATTCTATTGAGGAATTTTGTTCTCCTATACAATGTTATCACTGTCAATATGTTATATATGTTTTCGGTAAATTTATACATATTGTTAAGTCAAAATTAATCACCGGGTAACTAGTAAAAAACACTCCCGGATGCTGCCAATTTTGTACCCTACCCGCTAGTACTTGGCCCAAGGTGCTGACCAAACTCCACACAGCGACAATGCTATCCCAATTCAATCCAGGGTAGATAACTGCGAAGGAGATTGGGTGCTGACGTGACGGATATTTCTAGCCGACAACGTAAAGCTTCTAACAAACCCCGCTGGTTACTTAACCCTTTCCCAAACGGCAAAATGTTAGGGTGATCCACTTCAAAAACTGCCAAAAAGGACAAAATGGCATTTATAAAAGATAGAATTTGTGTAAATTATGACATAGAAAATATTGAGACAAAAGGAGAAACTGCTGGTTATCAGCAGTTTCTTCTTTTGTTTCAATGCTTTCCCAAGCCATATCTATAAGGGACGTCAAAACTAGGTCTTGTTTGGGAAAGGGTTAAAGTAACAGGGGTAATTGCTCATTTACTTATTGAAGAGCAAATAATAAGTTATCTCCTTTGACAACAATTCATGGATGAATGTTACGTAGATAATCAGTGTGCTTTTAGTGTTCAGATGTTGTAGAGCAGAACGAGGTTGTGCCAATAGATATCTAGTTGACGATGCTTCTCTCTGATAAAATACATATTGATATTATCGCTGCTTATTTGAAAAAAACCTCGTGATAACAGATTGTTTAAAGCTGTAGTTACGTGGTCTTTTTATTGAAATATAGACGGTATTGCGTCACTTTTCAAAAAACGCTACCCTCCGCGATTCATAACTGAATTTTGTAGGACTCGTTTTCGTTCCCTTTACTTTGTTATATGTCAAAATAAGCGTAAAGCCGTGATATTTTTCAATGTTATACTCATTTGAAGTTCTTATTTTGTATAAAGTTGCTAGAAAGAATTTTTGTTCGTAATTTCGGCGAAAAAACGCGCGTAACATGTAACATAAATGTTCAAGAGCGACGGATATTTATGCACAATTTTGCGATTAAGTAACGTCAAGCACATGGAAAAATATATTTTTTTGACAGTGGATATGCTGTAGAATGTTTTGCAGAACGGAAATAAAATTTCTACGTCGATTCCGCAAATTAGCCCAGTTTGTTTACCAAAAAATCGCAGTGTAACAATTAGAATTACGTCGCAGAAAAAATGACAATTTTGTTGAATATTTTGTTAATCAATGACTCAAATACAACCAAACTTGATATAAAAATACCATTTTTCTCTATTTCTATAATATATGGATGAAAACCAGTTAGCATAATAAACGAACCAATTATTACATAAAATGCGTGTGGAAATTGTTTCATGTCGTTGAAAACTCTACTTTTTTACCCTTTAGACTTTAAAAAATACAAGTCATTTTATTCATACAAACATTTAATTTCAACGTGGAAATACCATTTTTTTCTTGTTGATCATATCAAAATTTCGACGCAAAATAACGAAACGTATAAGAGATATTCAATTTTTTTCTTGTGGACAGAAAATTTAAAAACGTAAACTTTTTTATTTGACGTTATCCTGAAATTATCAAATTTGCACATTTTTAGATGAAAAAAGAACGAATTAATGTTGCGGAAAAGCTACAGAAAGACAACAGATGGAAACAGTGGGGTATTTCTTAAAACATGGTCCTGTCTTTATAAATCAGTCTAGATTATATAAAAAATAAACATTAAAAGCACAACACAACCGTCTACGCAAAAACTTAACGTTACGCAATTGGCGTTCGCTAGGTCGACGTTACATTTTAGTGCCGCAATAACGTGCGCGACGTCATACTGATAAGTGAAAATTTAGAATTAGAACCATGCCCTACACCATCCGAAGCTTGATTCTATATCGATGGCTCAGCATGAAACAGTTGTAACTGCCTATATGTTTATAGGCAGTTACAACTGTTTCGTGCTGAGCCATCGATATAGAATAAATTATTGATCGAGGTGATCCGAATGGTGATTCAAGTCTTTCAAGCTGCAGTTACGAGGTTATGATCCTAAACTCACGGAAGCTTTGGCCAGCATTGGTTTACAGTTGGCTTAGATCGGTTGGTTTATAACACTGCTCTCTCCCAAATGCCCACTCAATTGTACTATTGATTTGTTTCTTATACTTGACTTTATTGTTTAGTCTTTTACATATTTCGCACATAGCCCCCTGGTAAACATTTATCTTGGGTATAGAATAAAACTCGTCCTTTCTCTTTAGCATTTCGGTATACAAGTTCTCCGAACTTCTTAACTTTATCATATACTCTGCCAGTTCTTTAATGGATTTGAAGTCTGCAATGGAAATAAAAGTTCCCATTGGCAGCAAACGGTTTACTTCTTTACTTCTACCGCCTCGAACAACTAAAATACTGTCATAATTAAAGTTGCTGAATAATTCCTTGGTGAAATAATTATTACAAAATGCATTCTCGAAAGCGAGATAAAACTTGTAACGGTTTATGATATTGAAGCAGTTACCATTGTCATGATCGAAATGTTTGCCGCAGTTCCATGGCTTTCCACATGCACCGAAAGAATCAACATCAACAAATGACTGAAATTCTTTCACAAATGTCTCTCTTTTAGATCGTGTTGGACAATGCGAGTGAACTATAAGTGCCGTTACATTCTTCCTTCTAAATATTTCACTATAGTCTTTAGGTACAGTTTGGTTGGTATTTCGTTGAATGTCGCCATATGGAAGACGAATGTCTGCATTCGATTTATCGTATGTCATCGTCCAGTTGAAGGCAGTTACCCAGCTACCTCTCGTCCAATGACCACCACTATCATTACAACTAATGGGCGCCTCGTGAGCAGAAAATATCCAGATTTGTCCGGGGCGACGCGTGATGACATAGTGTGGTTTTATCAATCTTCCATCGAAGATAACCACGTCACTGTAGTTAACATTGTCTGGACCAATCAGCATGTGACAATTCTTGTACTGACAGGAATCAAACCTCGTGTGTTTATGATCGTACAAACTCATGTAGAACGGTAAGTTATACCAAGTTATGTTATAATGCCTTACAGTGGACGTCTGAAACGAGAAAGAAACAAAGAACAGAGATAGAGATAACAGGGGGTAATCGGTTTCAAAAATTGAATACATGTATTTCATTAATGATCCATCGAACCATATTTTGTGGGTATTCTATTGAATCGCCTCGTGGGGGTTGGATTTGAAGTAACAAATTCCAAATTGTTTCATTGCCGTTTTATTCGTTGCTGTTATGAGAAGAAAATTATAAGATGACATCGCCCACACGTACAATGGTTCCAACTCACTTTCAGAGTGTTTGCTGCTTTTAAAAAGCCTTCCCTATCCAAACCGATGCCTTGATCATACAAGGAGAGACGAGTTTAGAGACAAGTGTCGAGAAAAAGGAGAGAATGCTAATCGACGATGTTGTAGACCTATGGAAGAACATCATTTTCGGCACGCACGTTGCCATAAATTTTCACACAATAGCAACCAGATGTATCTAGATATTTGATTGGAAGCGATAAAAACCCCGCTGAGTCCAATTAAAAAGGCTATCGCAGTACTACGAAAATCGGACTAAATCCACCAAGTGTGAATACAGACACAACGTAGTATTGCGTCTTTGGGTTGGCTTGCGAGTATGATACAATGTTGACTCGGTTCGTCTTTACGAAACAAAGAAAATATACATATATATTATCACTATACTGAAATAAACGAAAAGCACCAAGCTAAATTAAATAAATGTGAATATTTGTGTGTTTTGGGTTCTTCGTGCAACCTTTAGAAGCGAAAGTGTTTAACTTAAAATCATGAGATAGCATAGAAATGTGAAGCAGTGGTTAAAGAGAACAGTTTTAGGATACTTTATGCAGCTTTCAGCATTGATAGTTTTGCAACAAATTCAATTGGTATCTAACTGAATATAACACTTCTGTAGCTGGAACGAGAGTAACCCCTGCGAAAAAAGTTCAAGAACGCATTTCGTGTTCTAGAACTGTTCTAGAACGTTAAATGGCACTTCTAAAACTGTTCTCTAGAACATTCTAGAAAATTATGTGGCACTTCTATAACTGTTCTAGAATAGTTCTAGAAGTGTCATTTAACGTTCTAGAACAGTTCTTGAACTTACATGAACTTTTCGCAAGGGCTTACTCCGTGAATGGCTTACCTGTGTATGTTGTCTTGAACGAATAAAGGAATTTCCAAGCAGATCCGTCAAAGGGGTTTCATCCTTTCCAAAACATTCTCGATGGAAAACAGATATCGAACAGTATATAAATGTAACAGCAACGATTGTAATTAAAACATCTGAAAAAAGAAAATGAGCTTTTTAGTGAGGCGTATAACTCATATACTCGTTCAAATTGTGATACAAGCATGAAATTTGGCAGAAATATTGTTTAAAAAGTAAATTTTCAGAAAAAATGTTAGCCATCGGAAATTCCATATGGCAGCCATTTGCTGAGATGGCCATCATCTTAGCATTATGGAACTACACTATGTAAGGATATGACAAATTAAAACTAATAACAACTTGGGTAATTTATTTCCAAACCTCAGCTTTATAAATGTAAGATGTAGAAAGACAATATCAGTGTGTGAGATGGCAACCAATCTCGTATGGCTGCCATACAAAATAAGATATTTTGTTTTTATACGAAAATAATGGATATTCCTTTGGAAAACTTTATCTGATTTTTCGACTGATAAGTTGTTACTGGATGATTTAATCACATATAATTCTACTAACTTGATTACAGATGGCCGCCAACCAAGCCTAGTCAATCACCATTTTAACACTCTTAATTGATTGCCATTTTAGATCTCTAATGCGTAGCTTCTATCAGTTTTTGTCAGAATATTTCTTTAGATCTACAGCACCTTCCTTAACAAATAGACTTCTCCTCTCCCAAGATGTGACCCCTTAATAACGAGAGATGGTATGCAGAAAAGGTTCAGGTATACTGTTTGTGGACCGGAGATGGCAACCATTGAAACATCAAATATATATGTTGTATTCGATTTTTGTCAGAATAATTCTTGAAATCTATAGCATGTACCGTTACAAGTAGACTACCACTTACCGCAGATTTGGGCCCTTCAACTATGAAAGATGGTTTGTAGAAAAAAAGTTAGGTATAATGTTTGCGGACCCGATATGGCAACCATTCAAACATTCAATATATCTGGTAAATCCTATTTAAACAGAATAATTCTTTATATCCGAAGCCTCTAACATACCAAGTAGACTAACCTTCACGGCAGAACTGCCCCCAACAATGAGAGATGGTATGCGGAAGGCACGTTACGTTTAGTGTTTGTGGACTTGAGGTGGCAACCATTTTGGAGCAAGTCCCAAGTGAAATACAAGTTTCAGTTTTGATAAAATCCGCATAACAGATGACAACTACTAATCTGATAGACAATTTTCAATTTTGATAAGATCATTACAAGAGATGGCAGCCAAGCCATTTAAGTTATTTACTGTTTTTAAATGCTGTATCAGTTGATTCCTTTTTAAGATAATCAATGTATCTTGTGTGTTCGATTTTGGCCAGAACTCTTTTATATCCACAGCCTGTACCGTTACAAGTAGAGTACATCTTACCCCAGACACGGCCACTCAAAAAGGAGAGATGCTTTTTAGAAATCATATTAGGAATATTGTTTGGGGACCCGAGATGATAACCTTTTTAAACACTCAATGTATTTATTGATTACCCCTTATATTACCGATGAATGACCCCTCAACAACGAGAGATTGTTTGTAGAAAACATTAGGTTAGGTATAATGTTTGAAAACAAACCAACATCGAAGATGGCATACCATAGATGGCCGCCACTGCATAAATTTATGTATGATTTCAATTTACAAGTGCGATTCCACAGACGTAGCTACAAAGTGCAGAATAGACCCCGCTTTCTTGTACTTGCAACGTCCACTGCAAGCATTTTGGACCCACATTTGGTCAACTTTCTGGAGCCTTGGTTTAAGCTTTTCCACACAACTTTCCAACATTCATTTTCTTTTGACCATCCCAAGCTCAACGGGCATTGATAACCTGGTTGCCGAGAGTTACACTTTTCCCGAATATTACCAGCTTAGTATGCAGCCCATTTGACATGCTCCTTTAATGCGTAATGAGAAGGGGATAAAACATCTTAAGCCCTTTGCTTTTTGATAAAAGATTCAGTCTTGCTTTATCGACAGAAGCTGTTTCACTAGATCTATCATACACCAAAACAATTTGTTCTTAAAAACTCATATCACAGTCTCCATTGATGATGTCGCTTTTCTGGGTCTTTGGAGTGTATCAGACTAATCTTTAAACATATTCCATGTTTGCCATGCTTTCTTCTTTCTCGTGCCATTGAAACCCGATACTAGTGCAAGCATGTTGCCATTGTTCTGTGTAGCAAATGTAAAATCATTCCAAGTCCATATTCAAGTTCGTGAACCTATGTGGAAGAGTAGCCGGAGGCTCAGTAAGGGTGATATGGTAGTATTTGTATGAGAAACGACAGGAATCCATGGTTAGGTGCTCCAGCCGCAGCGATATGACCTTATTAGTCGAAAACGGCGTAAAGCCACAATAAACCAAACCCTATTCAAGGTGTGTGGCATTAACAATGTAAGATGACTACATAATGTTTAAAACCACCTTAATGATACTGAAATATTGTTCTGTCTACTAAATTATGCCTTTGAAACATGTTTTCATTTCAATTGGCAAGCGAGTCGGCCATCTTGCTTTTGTTTACGGTCGTTGGAAATTTGATTTGATTAAAATGAAATTAGGGGAAAAAATATTTTAAAATTATACTGATGTGAAAAACAATTGATTTATCTTTCTATCCATACCATTTTTAGATCGAAATTTTGATTTCATATATATTAGTAAGAGGGCTAAACCTCCGCTGTTTTCCGCTTGCGGAAGTGCTATAGACAAAATGGCGGATCTGATAAGACCTGACATTCACGACAAAGAAAAAATATGTCAGGGCTTATAAATAGGACTAACCCGATACCACATCACAGCCAGTGAAAGCATGGAAAGGGAATTCCTTTTATAATTTGGACCCAAGGCAGAAGCTTGTTCATGAATTGGAATCCACCTAATGCATTCTCCCTTACCAAATCTAACCCACATTTGTATAGTGCTAAGACATTTGCTAAACCGCAATGGCGATAATATATCTGTCATTTTGCATCAATTGTGAGAGATTTACAGTCATGTCATGCAGCGTGCTAGGCATGTACAAACATGTATGTTCAAAAATAATCACATGTAAAGTATTCAATTAGTGATTTCCATAAGAACCTTACGTTCTAAGACAGTTAAACTAACTTGAGTTTTGGAATTCAATAACCTTACAGTAACAAAAGTGGCCGCTATTTTAATAACAAAATATATTCTTTTCGCAAATAATATTATTTGTATCTCTTTCTGTTTTGCTCGTTGACACTTAAAGATACGGAGTTGATCTTTTTGGTAAAATTGATGACATTTTCTTGAAGAAACGAAAAATATTGGAATATTTTGGCGACAATCTTCAACAAAACGGCAGCCATGTTGTAAAGAGCCCACTATGTTATCTATTTATTACAGAGATGACTATATGGGAAAGGTAAATAAGAAAATTCTCTACTAAATTCCCTATTTGAGTTACATTTCTATTTGATATATACAATTATATACATGATAATGGCGTCCATTTATAAAAATGGCCACTGGATGTGAATTTAAGGTGGCTAGCACTGACTGTCTCTCATTTCATTTTGCTGGTTGATACTTAATAAAAAGGTTTATCCTTTATGCTGAAAAAAAATAATAAAATTACCTTGAAGAAACGGTCAATATTCTAGTATTATGGCAGCCATCTTGTAAAAAATGGCCGCCATGTTGTAAAAAGGCATCGTTAGTATTAAACGATTACAAAGTTGACAATGTAGACACGGTTCATTAGACAATTCTGGGTGAAATTTACCATTTCGGATGATTTTCTATTTGATATAATTAATATGAAAATAGGCAAAGCCTAAATACGGTCGAAAGAAAGCAGATTTTCATACTAAAGAAAAATTATACATTTAGACCAGATCTGTAGACTAAGTTTTGTTTGATACAAAGGGGTCTATAATTTGACTCGCAGCACCTAATACGAGTCCTTTAATTTATTGAGGTATTTAGTTAAGTAAAGAAGTATTAGGTGTTGAAAGTCAATTATAGACTCATTTGGTCGGATACAGGTATTTGGATGGTGACAATTATATAATTTATATCTATAGCCTAGAATAAAACTGATGTCAATTTCAACCAGGTTTCATGGAGGGTTCGTTTGACACACCGAAATGCCTGGATGCGCCACTGTAACAAGCTTTTTATCTATTGCTTTTTTTTATTTTTCCTTCACAGATATCCCTTATTTTTGTTTTACCAAAACAAGCTATGCATGATTACTTAGTTCGAGACAAGACATTTGCACTTCTTATTAAGAAAAATATCACCCTCGAATATATAAAATTGAATGTATATGCTTTTTAGCAAGAAAACACTGAAACCTCAAAATATTCGTTGAATTTCAATTTCAATCACACTTATCTGTATCAGCAGTCACAATTTCCCTTAACTTTTCACGTAAATTCGAGTTTTCTATACTCTTGTTAATTTTGAGACATACCCCACCAAATGTAAAATCTGTGGACCGGAACTGGGTCACGCATACCCCTCGCTTTGATACACATTTTCTTTCTTACGATGCACTTGCTGTAAAAAATATTATCAATTTGCACTGGCCGACATATTTTTTCACAATTTGATATCATATTGACTTACTTTTCATGCCTATTCCAGGGATAAATTGAATTTGATCTGCCGGTACGCATTCTGGCAGCCACTCGAAAAGGTCTTTGTCTGTGAGATGCATGTTGAAAATTTAAAGCGTCGGAAGGACTTGACGGATCTTACACATCGAAAAACATTTTTTCCGAGACAAAATTGATAGATTCTCGTGATCAAAAAAGAAAATGGTCAATATTTACTTTTTCGTCGAAGAAATTTAAGGGTGAATTACGAAGTGGACCGGAACTGGTCCTGGTTCGGAACTGGTTAAATGACTGTACGAGTCCTTTATTGAGGTATTTAGTAAAGTAAAGAAGTATTAGGTGTTGAAAGTCAATTATAGACTCATTTGGTCGGATACGGGTATTTGGATGGTGACAATTATATAATTTGGCAATAAGGACACATGGTCTTGATGCTCCAGAGTGAGCCCTGTACTTTATCCGGAAGAAGAAAAAGGTTCAGTAGCTCAGTTGTAAGACTACAGGACCGGTAACCGTATTCCTTAGATCCCGAGTCAAAATACTGGTCGAGCTGCGATATTATTCATCTCCTTCTATTACATACATTTGCGATATTTTAAATGTCAAAGCAACAGCAATCCGGACCATTGAACTAAATAGAAGTATGTGTAATCTACCTACACTCCTACAGGGTTCTCCACAAAATAATGTGAGGATGTTGTCTACACATTATAATTCCAGAGTGATTCAGAGTTGTAGCCAGCCAAATGGTTTTCAGTATAAATTATTCTTTTCTAACAATGTTTCTGACTTTCTGTATGCGAAGAGGAAAAATGTTGAAAAGCACTGAATAACAGACCACTAGTGCAGATAATTGATGTGCACAAGTGCACTTTCAGCGGATCTACTTGTTGTCAAGCCAGTTACATATTATAGCTTTGTAGATTGGCACATCTAAAAAGTGTAGGGGGACATAGAGAATTTGATGGGTAGATTTGTGTTTGCAGGCTATTTGCTAAAAGCAGAGCCATTTACCTGATTAAGAATGAAATTTCTAAGCCATGTATAGCACAACAAAACTTTTGGGATGGACTTTGGACACCAAAGGACCAAGGTGGGCCTTTTTATTCATTAATTCGGGCTTTTCATAAATACCTGATGGGTTTTTTACCCCCTAGGCCAGATGGAATTGTGAACCCTAATTTTTTGTAGGCAGTCTTCTATGTTTTGTATGGAAAGCCTAAGATACAAGCATAGTGTAAAAAAGCAGTTTGAATCCCCAGATTTAAGAATCAGTAGACTCCTGTGGCCATGTAATTAGTCAAAAAGATACAGGAGTGACACCTTTTTGTTGACCTCAAACATAAAGTGTTAATGCAAATGATCATGCATACAATCTCTGTTATTGGGTATTTTTTTCAAAATGAATTAAGTTATCAGTTAAAACATTAGATAAAATTGGTCACCTCAAATTCACACTTTTTTGTGACAGGTGGAAGTTTTGAACTTTGGAAGGTAGTCTACACATTATATTTAAGTACCAGTGGTATATTGGGGCTTCTACAGCTTATTTTGCTGGGAAGAACACCGATCTATCTACGTAGGCTAATGGAATTATTTTAAGCGAGCCGGGACTTTATGTCCGGGGAGCTAATGTCCTAATGCCCTAGTGTCGGCGTCAGCGTCGCTTCTTCAAAAACTTTAACCTGATCTATATCTCAGGAACTATTAGAGATACAGCCTTGATACTTCACACATGGATATCTCCTGCCAAGAACTTTCATTTGGGACCATGACCTTTGACCTAGTGACCTTAACCTTGGAGTTTGACCTACTTTAAAAAAAAACTTTAACCTGACCTATATCTCATGCTCTATTACAGATAGAGCCTTGATATTTCACATGATATGGAAACCTCATGTCATGACCTTGACCTTGAGACCATGACATAGTGACCTTGACATTGAAATCCTTTTTTGTGGCAAGCTCTCGTGTAGGCGAGCTATGTTGTCCGCGGACAACTCTTGTTTCCTATGGTACTCACTACCTACATGTTAGGCATTATTTATAAATTTATTACAACTTCTAAATCTTGTATCGAATGATGAAATCCGGACTGGGAATTGAGCCCAACACCTTAAAATATTTTAGTTCTGTCGTCATTGACATTATAAACACAATATAATAATAATAATGATAATAGGCCTAATGATAATAATAGTAACAACAACAACAACAATAATATATAATAATATTAATGATAATAATAATGGCACATCTTCACAAATTTTACAGGTATAGGGTAAGGAGGGGCAAAACGCCCCCCTTAAGGAAAGAGCGCTGTAGCACAAAACAAACAAAGAATAATGTAAAAGTTTCAACGTGAAATTAAACTTTGCCCTTTGTCCCAAATGTCTATACACAAAACAGCTTTGGCATTTGATTTAAAAAATGACTGTCGTTAAAACAATTTTTCTCGAAATTTGGCAAAACGCCTTTGGGGGTGGGGCATGAAGCCCACCACTGGGCTTTATACCCCATATGAAAAATAAAAAAAATATTTTGAAAATATCTGGGGGAAAATAGGAATATAATTAGTTTGTAATTAATATACTAGGAAAAATATATTTTGGATGGGTTTTATCATATTTTCAACATTTTTTATCAAGCGTAAAGGCTAGATTTGGGCATAATTTACTTGTCTATAAAAGTGGTTACGTGTTACTGTCCTTTTTCTGCAGCATCTTCATTTCAGTCAAATTAAAACATACTGATGTTATGTTCTTTATAAGGCCCCTTTAAAGTAGATTAAATGGTCTTATTGTCTCATTTTAACACAAAATCGACGTTTCATGGGCGTTTTGCCCCACATGGATCCATCAGGTGACATAAAAGTTTGATACATTCGTGAAAAGTCGGTCTTTTTTGCCAGTTTTTCTTTTGTAGACAACGAAATGTAAATGGATTTCGTCATATGTACCAACCTTGGTCATTCTTTGAGTTTAAAGGAAAATTTTTGTACTTCTGAATACCTACTTATCCATACAAGGGGCAAAACGCCCACTATTTAGCCCTTGGAAGGGGCAAAACGCCCAGTCTGGGCGTTTTGCCCCAAAGAAGCATAGGCGTTTTGCCCCAAAGGGGGTGGGTGATTTAATTTGGCCAGAGAAAAAAATGTGTTGATATTTTTTTCTTTTTATCTTTTTGTGTAGGCGACCAATTGGACATATAAATATAAAATGCATTTTGGTTGATTGAATACTCGGACTGAAATAAGATACACAAGAAAACCCATTACCCAAATATTAGATCAAACATATGCAAAATAAACAATTATTCGCATACTGATAATTGAATGACGTTTAGATGTAAAAATTTCATGGGCATCTTTCTAAAAGAATACTTCAAGTGTAAAATCAAGACAAATATCAATTGACATAATGAGTGACGAAATAATAGAGGTGGGCGTTTGACCCCACCTGGGCGTTTTGCCCCTCCTTACCCTATTTAAACAAGGAAAAACACTATTAATCGTCAATAAATTTTGAATGCTTTGTTTACAATTTTGCAATTTTACACCTGCAAGATCTTAACCATCACAGACAAATTTTGAAACATTCCTATTTCAAGAAAAAGTCTATTGACACCAGGAGCAGACTGTCAAACTGGATTACAATTTTATCTGCACATAGGGATTAATTAGGATGATACTTTTGAGAAAGTTTTCAGTGGCAGATCCAGAGGGGGTTCAGAGGGTTCAAACGAACGCCACTCTGAAGCCTGACTTTTTCATGAATATTTATACAGAAATTCAGTCAAATTTGTATAAATTAATGATAGGAAAACGAATCCCCTACAATATTTGTATATTCGAACATCTTTCACAGAAATCCTGGATTCGCCACTAGTTTTCAAATGCAAATTGTAGTACCAAATCCTTTGTCAAAAATATAGATCAGTGAGATTTTTCTCTCATTTAGCCATTTTGAATGAGATTTCTGGCATAATGATACGAGAATTTTCAAAAATCTCGCCCACAAAAAAAGATCCCCGCAGATCTAATTTAAATTTGGAAAAGATAGCAGCTTTAACTCTAGTTTTTATATCTTTAACCCTTTCCGAAATAACCACTGGTGTTACAGAAAAAAAAGGTTTAGGGAAACATTGAGGAAAAAGAAGAAAATAGAATCTATATCTACTGATAATCAACATTTTCGTCTCACCATTTCATGTGGTAGACCTAGCTTATATTTTGCGTTAGGAAATCAAATTTTCAGACACAAATATAGAAGTCTTAAACTCCTTTCAACTGTTCATTAATTTCTGTTTTTGGGAAAGGGTCAAACTCATGCGGTTTTATCAATTATCACATGTCCGATGATGATGTCGTCTTAAATTGCTTCTTTTCCGCCAACCTGGAGGAAAACTACAGCCGTGTATTGCATTGTAAAAACCCCCAAACTTTCATTGTATCGAAATACGGAAGGGTCAAGACTTCACGGTTGAAAAAATCCATGAACGAATCTGGGTCAATGGCAAAGAATTCTGTGCTTAAATAGACTTGGTTGCTTGTTAGGTATCGTGATAAACCGCCGGTGTTGTCTTAAAATCTCGTAACAACGGCTTGAATCAAGCCGTAGTTAGGAGATTTTATAACAACGCATACGAAAAGGTATTGTTAGGCCGAAATTACGTCAGATTTAATTCGGTAAAATCGTTCCCTATTTTACTATGGAATGTACATTTACGTCATACGAAATCTCCCGCGCCCAGTCCGCGTGACGTTTACCGCAACTTTATATTACGTCATCAAGCATATAGATCTGTGTAAAGAATTTTCTGAAATGTTTTCGTTTTGTGTTGTAAACAGTAAGAACGAGTATATTTTACATATAGCATAACTTAAATACTATTGAATTTTGGAAATAAGGAATTTGATTTAGAATTTGAACACTGGTGACTGACTTTCGTGTTTAGTGAAATTTACGGAGTGCCTTTGTGTGGAAATCGAGTCCAGTCTGCTGCCGGAAGTTGAGCTCCAGTGGGCATCATAAAACTAAAATTTCAAGATGGCCGAAAAAAAGTCTCCTAGGGTTTGAGAAATGAAATATTGAAATTGACTAAAACGGTAATTTTGTGCTTTTATTCCCTATACTCGTACGTGTAACCTATAGGCGATCAAAAGATCGCGATCTTTCGACCGTATAACATTTATTTTATGAGAATGTCGGCTATCTTTGAAAATGACCACCGGATGCGAATTTCAGATGACTAGCACTTTTTCATGTTTCAGTGGCCTTCAAAGACTAAGCATGCCAAATTTCAATGCATGAATCACACAGTTAACGATTCTGCCACAATTTCGGAGTTATGCGCCCCACTACACCTACGTTTGTATTGGAAAAGGAAGGAATTATAAACAATTTCAGCTATTCTTTCAATACTTTCCATGTAATGGCATACACATTTCCAACTCTGACTTATTAAACGTATACAACCCATTATCAGCACCAAAGAGCCAGAGGCGAAATTTGAAAAGTGCCAGTAATTCTTAAACTGTGTTACATTTCCATTCCAAATACAAACATAAGCACCTTGGACGGTTAAGAATTTTGAATTAATGCATACTTATGGAAATATTTGACAAAATGTTCAAAATTACCTCCCTTGCATATGAATATAGAGTAAAATTATATTTGTAAATTATTTTCTTCTAGAAGCATACATGTAATCTTGAAATCCGGTACGGCGAATCATCTTATTTGGAGTATATTAACAAGTGTGTGTAATTTGATGCATTTTGTATGGCTAGAAAGTGGAGTTTTTTATGATGGGTCATATACCTGAAACTAAATTTGCCGTCTGTGGAAGCTTTCCATTTGAACTCGTCAATAATATTTACTCGGCCGTAAATCAAATTTTAATCTCGCAAAGAGCATGGTTCTTACGATCACATCTTCAATCATTCATCAGTTGAACGTTTTGGGTCAGTTCAAGCTAGTTCTCATTGCTGTATCTGTTGTTCGGCTCACCCGCGTCTCAACGTTTTAATTCCATCTGCGTTAAGGAATTTTCACAAACCCATTTGCCCTTTATGGGGCGATCACTTGCTCCCAGGAACCATCTTTCATTTTGAACCGGGGCGTATACATTGTAAAGTAATTTACGACCTTTTTCAACAAGACATCAACTAGGCCACTTGAAAAATCAAAGTGCTGAAAGCGGACGTCACTGAATGAATTTTTGTACTACTTCTGTTTAAAATCGATTGAAACATCAAGTTCAACTATAAATTATTTACATAGATCGCTTACTAACCAACAACTGTATTTAAGGGGGAATGCTCCAGTTTCCTAAAAAAATCCAATAAAAGAATTATTTATATTTTGTATGTTGAAATTACACGTTATTACCAATTGAAAAATAAAATAAAAATGAATGGTCATCGATCTTGTTTTAATTTTATAGACATTCGTATCACATACCCCTACAGCGAAAAAGGGTACAATTTCTTGCACCTGTCCAAAATCACTAAAATGTTAAAAAAAAGATACTGTATAATCATCGCTAAGTCACGAAAACGGATTTAAAGTAACGTTTTACATCTAATAAGAACAGAAACCCCAAAATATGTGCTGTTATAAACGCGTAAATGTATAAAAACAGCATGATCACGTGTTCAGTTAGATCAACGAAGCTGAAGTGTTTTATGTCAAAATTTGAATATTGTTGGAATTATTACAAGTTCTACATGATAGAATTTGATGTAACTCCCTCATTGTATTAAACAACATGTCCTGGTAATAATTCAAAAAGAAAATGTATAGATCATCGCACTTATTAATAAATTACAGCATTTTTATCAGCTACACGTGAATAAAATGACGCTAAACAGTGGTAACTGTATATACACTTACAACTGTCTTGCTCTGAATCATCGATTTTCATCTTGAGGAAATCGGTTTCGCATAATAAATACGCTTTACCGTCGAAAATGGTAAATTGTAATGACGTGTTATATTATTTAAAATTTGGTAGCGAAACATATATGGTACGAAACATTTAATTTTCTATAGTAATGACCGAGTGTTCCGAAAAACTGGAGCATTCCCCCTTATACTCTCTTAAGAACAGAGCACATTCTCTCTTCATTCCTTTATGATATAATGATGCTCTTTCCCGCGGGGTCATTTCACGTCTAATCTCGGGGCCTTGGCGGGATTTCGGTATCCAATCGTTGACTTTACACAACAAAACAATTTAAAAAGCTGATACAAACTTTCATTGGTCGACGCTTCAAATTACCGGCTTCAGCCAAAAATAGAAGCGACGTAATGTATACGTAATCAAACAAGATAAAACTGAATGATTTTGATTCGATAATTCAAATGTTACCGGCTTCAGCCAAAAATAGAAGCGAGGTAATATATACGTTATGATCATGCAAGATAAAACTGAATGATTTTGATTCGATAATTCAAATGATGTGCTATAATTAGATTATGACGACCAAATAGGCTGTTTGTGTACCAAAAACGGCAGAGGTCATATTTGATGGTTAATCAATAGACCTCGGCTTTGGAGAGTATCCCCCTTAAAGACGACTTGTTGGTGGTAACGTAGATTTTTTCGTAGTTGTTTAATCTAGAATTTCAACAGCTCGTAATTTTCAAATACTTAAATCATTCAAGATAGGGGAGATATACTAGAAGACTAGGATAGAAAACAATGAAGTTTGTGCTAACAATATACTGGATTACCGCTATGTTTTGATAAACCGCCGGTGTTGTCATAAATTCTTGTAAATATGGCTTGAATCAAGCCGTAGTTACGAGATTTTATAACAAACCCTAGGAAACCCAATTGTTTGTCCGAAATTACGTGATGGTTAACCGGATGAAATCGCTCCCTATTAGATCTATTTTAAACTTTCATTTTACGCATGCATCGATTTTTTGTGTTCCTCATTAATGATAATGAGAGTTTAGACGACATATTAGAACTGACTACCATAATGAAAATTCTCTATCGTTCTTTGATATGATAAAATTGTTGAGGAAAAGGCAGAAAATGCTGGTAATCAGCACTATCTGTCAATTTGAACGATGCTACAGAAGTTAAATCTGTTAACACAAGTCAGAACTTGATCTTGTTTGGGAAAAAGTTAAGCACTTAATGCCGTCAAAAGGCGTCTTTGTTTTTGGAAATAGTCAAGTATTTCATAAGTGGGTTTTATCACTTGAGCCTTTTAAAAAAAATCTTGTTTTCACGGAAACTTCGCCTATTATGAAATAATCGAAACTTGCTAGACCCTTTCCCAAACAAGACATGGTTTGGTGTCTCTAAATGACACGGCTTGGGAAAACATTGAGACAAGAGAAGAAATAGCTGATAGTCGGCATTTCTCCTTTTGCATCAATGTTTTCCCAAGCCTTTTCTAATAGGGACGTCAAAATCCGGTCTTGTTCGATTTATTGAGCCCTTTCTTCCACTCAACAACTTAACCCATTCCCTGATTTCTCATTTTGTCCCAATATTTTCTGTGCTATATTTTGTTCTCAAACCCTATTCAAGTTCAATTGGAGATCCTTTAAAAGTGGAGAGAGACCACCATAATTTCGGTTGGTCGTCAATTACTTTTTTTCAATTGATTTTAATAGATAACTCGCATTCAGCAAAATAGTGCCTCAACCCAAGGACACAAATTTGAATTATAGACAGTTCATTAACGCAGGTTAGATTTTCCTTTACATATACGGCAAAACTTTAGACTGTTCTAAAGGAAAAGATCAGACGGAATAGGACGTTGCTTCTTTCATGGCCAGTTATAAGAAGCATTGCCTTGAAATTTTGGGTATGTATTATATCTCAAGACCGTCTCGATATAGTGTAATCTTGGTTCTATCCAGAGCAACATATAAAAGGGGTTAGGCCATTCTTTGTTTGTTATTTCAAATACAAACCCCGAGTTCTAAAGATTCCAATCAATATCTACAACATATGGTTTGATGAACAATTAATGAAATCTTGCATTTTGAAAAAGTCAACATTTACTATTATCTGCAGCTCTTTAGACTATCGTATTCATAAAGTTTGCTTACCAAAAGAATGAGAGAGAAAACTATTATCAAAACTTAAAATCATTTGGTAACAGTTGATTTCAGGGCTCTCAGCACTTTGATTCTTCAAGTGGCCTAGTTGTCATGGTGCTGAAAAAGGTCGTAAATGACATTACATTGTATAGACACTAACGATATCTAGGCACGGGGCCATTCAGTTATGTGATAACTGACGAGCCTGGATCTTGAAAAAGGGGGCATTTGTGCAGTTGTAGAGACCAACAAAGATCCAGACCAGCTTCTGTATACGCACAGTCGGACTGAAATTCAAATTATTCTCTAATGCTGTTCTATTACTGATATGAATTGAGTACGGCCAGTATGGAACAGTGTCTACTTTTACTTCAAGGGCGCATCTTAATCTGGTTGACTTTCATCTCGAACCCTTTTCCCATATTCCAGCTCATTTATTTAATGCGCGGATAGCGTAACAAAAAGTGAAGTTATCTCAAAGTGCTCTCATATTATGAAAAGATCAGCCTTTCTGACTAATTAGTGGACGAAATCAGTAAAAAGAATGGGGTCCAGGAACGTGCTACTTTTCGGAATTTCGCTTCAGTTTGTGTTCCTTTTCTGTTTAATTTTTTTGGAAACGAATGCAGTGGATGCTATTTAAACGGATCTAACGAATTTTCTGCTGGGTCGCATTCTGACGATTGGAGATCGGCTTGATAAAATGGAAGAAAGATTTGATGCTCAGAATTCCGTATCAGCTAATGACATCGAAGCGATTCGTCAAGATATCATTGATGCTGTGGTCAAAGATGCAACCCTGAAATCTCACCAGGTATCAAAGGCTTTCGGTGTTGAAAAGACAAACATTCGTGCAAAGAGCGAAGAAATGTCGCACTTAACCAAAGCAAATAGAAATGAGATTATCAAGATCAAAGAAGATTCAAACCAAATATTCATTGAAATGAGCAACCTGAATCAGAGTATAGTAGGACTTCAGAGCGACTTTAAAAACCAACTAGCCAATCAAATGAGTCGGGACAGCGACAAAACAGAGCGACAAATCAAAGCCCTCTCTGACAGGGTAACAGATATCCAGCTAGAAGTGAACGAAATACAACGCGACACGAAAGAAATGAAAAATACGTTAGTGTGTCCGAATGGGTGGAGCCGACAGCTGGATTCGTGTATTCTGTACGTTATCGACGGGATTCGGAGTTGGTCTGACGCACAGAAGCACTGCAAATTAAAGCAAGGAAGGCTTGCGGAACCCTATACGGACGAATCGTTCGATCTCCTCATACGTAACGCACCGGATTCTCCCGATAGATGGTATCTCGGAGCAAGCGACAGAGACAGAGAGGGCAGATGGGTTTGGGAAAAATCTTCAAAACCTATGGAACTAAAACGTTGGAACAACGGTGAGCCGAACAATTCAGGAGATGAAGACTGTCTTGAAGTGCGAGGTCAGGGGCTAAATGACGTACGATGTAGTACGAAATTACATTTTATTTGCGAGACATATTTGTTATTTCATTAACGTGAATCCCTTTGAAAATGATAAGGTCGTAGACTTGTGCCAGAATTCGAATTTGACCCTTTCCCAATCAAGATATGGTTTTGACGTCTATATTTGAAAAAGGTTTGGAAAAAAAAACATTTAGGCAAAAGAAGAAAATGCTGATAATCAGCATTTTCTTTCTTTTGTCTCAATATTTTCTGAGCTATATCACACACGACCTATCATTATAAACATTTTTTCTATCTGAAACTGCTTTCAAACTAAATCTAAGATTGTGTCGTTTGGGAAAGGGTTAAACGTGTCACAGAAGACTAGATACAACTGGATGAACATGGAAATGATTATGTTCATTTCGACACATGAAATATGAGAGACCATTATGACAACAACAAGCAACCGTACAGTGAGGCGACAACACAAGTGGCGTTTGATAGTCAATATTTCTCAAACCAATGCGTTCATGTCTGTTATTCTTTAGTTTTCTGGTGCTAAGATTATATAACTTCAAAATATTAAAAGTATGTGCTCGTATATATGTTGTAAAGCTTTAAAATCGATGTTTGAAATGAATGAATATGACATTTTCAAACAGTTTGGGTGAGCAATCGCATTCTGTCTTAGTATGTGTTTTTTTTTTTTTTTTTGGAAAGCAAATTTGCAAAATTTGCTTTTCTTTACAGTCGTGCTTCTCTGCACTTTAACATTCTCTGCATACCACACAACATCTCCCGGTCCTCCTCACTATAAATAGTTCTATCAAAAGCAAAGATCAATGACAAGAACAACCTTTCGAATATTCAGTATTGAATTCTATAGTTGTACACAAGATATTCAATTGTGTGACCGATGATAAAACATCCAATTAAACATGTGTTAAAAGAGGAGAAACGATCACGTAGTAATTTGCTTTCATTACGGTTCAATAGCCAGTCCAATATCTTTCGTTGAAAATGGGTCAGTCAAGTTTACTGAACTATGAAATATGCGACCCACTTCAAGCGCTAAAAATAGGAACTAGGACACGTCTATCTTTAGAATCTTTCTATGCCCAAATTCTTACACGTTTTAATGTCCGAAACTAAACAATGATATTCGATAAGCCATGCATTTAATCGCGTTCACAATAATTGATTGATCAACTAAGTGGTTATTTTAAGGTTAATGACATAGACATCTTGTCTTATAGGCCTTGCTAGTATTCGCGTGTAGCTATAGGCATTTCAAAGCGAAAGTAGAAATCTGGGAAACCAGAATATGTGATGATATGCTCAAAATGCATAGAAATCAGACTAGCAATCCTTTCACCACTTGGTTTAAAAAACGGTGTTAACTTTTTAATCTATAGAGATCACGGTGGATAACCCATGCGACTTTTGGGAAGCGTTAACACCGAAAAAATCGTCCGCTTCAAGGTATGTTTGGTTTAATTTCTCAGCTTATACTCTGTTGATTTTGACGAGATAAAGTGCACGGAACGCGCCTTTGAGAGGGCTATTCCCGTTTGTAACTCAGTCTGCTCCGATCCCGTGATTTCTTCAAACATTCAAGCGAAAGTTTTCTTTGGTGCATGTGAATGCTTCCCACTTTCGTTTTGCACTTACAAACACTTTGGCTCGAATGTTTGAAGAAACCACTGAATTTGGAGCAGAGTGAGTTAGAGCCGGGAATAACCCTCTCAAGGGCGCGTTCCGTGCACTTTATCTCATCAAAATCAATAGGGTATAAGCTGAGAAATTAAACAAAACATACCTTGAAGCGGGCGATTTATTTCGGTGTTAACGCTTCCCTAAAGTCATGTGAGTTACCCACCGTGGATTTAGATCTAGATGAATAGGCCTACATAGAATCAAATCAATTTACATTGTTGGTATGTTAACCATTTCCCAAATAGAAACATTTCAGATTGGTCAATATAAAAAAAGCCGTAGCAGACGACAAAATTGGTACATACCTAGATAAAATTAGAACTATTTGTAGATAATACCAAAGACAATATCCAGGTTAAAGTAGAAAATTCTGATTATCAGCAGTTTCTTCTTTCATCCCAATATTCCCCCCGAACATTTTCTTTTCGGGCTGTCAAACCCGGTCTTATTTGGGAAAGGGATAAAGTAGTGACGGAACACATGTTTTAGCAAGTAAGACATGTAGTTTTCAGAGATCAAATGCTTTCTAATTAGGGTATAGACTCCTTTCATTTATGTTTTAGTCCGTACCCGCAGAACACTTCCGGTAATCCGAGACTTCTCTGATGAAAATTCGCTCGATGATACTTGGATGTCGCTATTTACAACGGAACGCTGTCCCAGTCAAACACAAAAGAAAATTCCGACACAGCGACATAACTTGTGTCGGAATTTTCTTTTGTTTTTGAATTGGACAGCACTCTGATGTAAATAGCGACATCCAAATATCGAAGAGCGAATTTTCATCAGAGAAGACTCTGATTAACTTCCGGAGGCAAACAATGGGTTTATGGGAAATTAACATTGTATACATGTGAATTGTTACTAAAAATAGTAACAAATCGACATTTTCAAAACGAGACTCCCACAAATTGCGGAGAAATCGATGACGACGCACGTGCATTCAATATACAGCGATTAAGCACACATGCATTCAATATACAGTGATAAAGAGAAGTTTTAAGTGGAACAAAAACTACGAAATTGAATGAATTCGTTGATAGCCGGTAAGATGGTTATTTTATTTGATTTACAGTCAAGAAAATTCGGCATTTTTGGCCAACATGGTAGGGGCTTAGCCCCCCCCCCTCTAGCCCCCCCCCCTGTTCCTACGGGCCTGTACATCAAATAGATTTATGAACCGTGACCTGTAGCACTAGTCTATTATACAAGAAAACCTACTTCAGAACATGACATTGGGTATAGGAGAACATATAGAGTGCTAGAATGCCTTATAGTCGTTTTCGGCTGGGAGAATTCGACATTTTAAATTCCCTATTTGTTTATGTCAAAGGGGGGTAATTCACAAAATTGACAGATTAGACCTTTATTTTAGAGCTTGCTACAAGTGATAAGAGAGATGTTTTGTGGGTTTTTTTGGCAACCCGGATATGACCAATTCCGTAAAAATAATAAATCGTTTATCGCGCGTATGTGGCATTAGATGAAATTAGCTGTAAATGCATTAAGGGCCGTAACTCTGACATTAAAGGAGACAAGGCAATGAAACTTCGACAAAACGATTGCCGAATGCCATGGAAATATTGTAAAAATAAAATCAGGCTTTTAGTTCGATACTTTTTCAGAAACAAGAAATCTTGCAGCGTAAAGTTTTCTCTTTTGTTCAGTATATTTTGCTGATATGGAACAGACATTATCCTTTCATAATTTGTATTTTGTAACTTTCTAAAGAATCAAATTCAATTAATTACTTTTATCCAACTCCGTGTAATTCATATTGCTAACAACTAGAAAGGCCTTTAGACATAATCAGCAAATTTGCTTTCCAACAGTACTTTCAGTACTTTGATTCAAATGATATACTCAGTAAATACCCTAGTTTATGTACATACAGCCCATTAATGTAAACTTTTCTTCACTTTTCGTTTTATTATTAACTATCTACCAGTTTCTTTGGCTGGGATCTAAACCTCGACTCGTTTCCTTACTCGCAAGCGGAAGTTAGTGCGGACAGTGGACTATACATTGTGAACTTCTTCTTAACCCATAGTTTTCATAATACTACTCTTCTGTGTGACGTTCCTTTCGCGAGTTTTGACGTCAAGATAAAAAACGAATTTCATTTTCTACTGAATTGCTCAAAATATCATGTTATTAGAAAAAAATGCAATACGTATCACGTTTTGCCTTACTCTCTTACGAACAGAGCTCATTCTCCCTACATTCCATTTCGATAGAATACTCTCTGTTCTCGCGGGATCGTTTCACGTCTAATCTCGGGGCCTTGGTGGGATTTCGGTATCCAATCGTCGCCAATATACTCATAAACAATCGAAATTTCTGATGCAAAAAATGATTGGCTAACGCTTCAAATTACCAGCTTCCGCCAAAAATAGAAGCGACGTAATGTATACGTAATCAAACCAGATCAAACTGAAAGATTTTGATTCGATAATTCAAATGTTACCGGTTTCAGCCAAAAATAGAAGCGACGTAATGTATACGTAATGATCATGCAAGATAAAACTGAATGATTTTGATTCGATAATTCAAATGGTGTGCTATAATTAGATTATGACGACCAAATAGGCTCTTGGCGTACCGAAAACTGCAGAGGTCATATTTGATGGTTTAATCAATAGAGCTCGGCATGGAGAGTAGTTTTGCCTACACATAACCCTTTCCCAAACGGCAAAAATTTATACTCTTCGTTTTTGAAAGATGTTGCAGACGACAACATGATTGTTGAAAAAGATTGGATTTGTGTACAATTTAGCACAGACGATATTGAAGCAAAAGAACGAAATGCTGATCATCAGCATTTCCTTCTTTTGCCTCAATATTTTCTAATCCTTTTCGATAAGAGACGTCAAAGCCAATTGCTGTTTGGGAAAGGGTTGAAATATTTATAGACGGCGAAATTTGACCCGGCAGAGCAGACCAAGCGGAAAGGTCAACAGACTTATTGTCCAGGGATGATAGGTATGCCGGAACCCCTCGTGATTTGCCGAACACTTCGCATGCTTCGCTATTTACAGTGTTCAATGTTCACGGCCGAGCCCGGTTAGCTCAGTCGGTTACGTCGGAGTCTGTCAATCCAGGGTCTCGAGTTCGAACCCCGGCTCGGCCAGTATCCATTCTGACATTTGACAAAAGTCATTTGTCTCTCACCAATGGGTGTGAATCATCTATGTGAGAGAGCAGCTGGAGGCTCGGTTTGGATATTGTGGTTGTACTGGTGCGAGAAATACCAGGGGCCTGTTTCATCAAAATATTTAAGACGTATTTTCGACTTACCGACGACTTAAAAAGCGGTTAAAACAACAATCGCATAACATAGTTTTTGGTTGATTGGCGATACGTGATTCTTCCTCTAAACGTATCGTAAGACATCGGTAAGTCAAAAATACGTCTTAAATGTTTTGATGAAACAGGCCACAGGAACCTACGGTTAGGTGCTCCGGCCGCCGCGATATGACCCTGGTAGTTGAAAACGGCGTAAAACCCCAATAAACTCAAACTCAATGTTCACGTGTAGTGGTCTCACGCTATCATGAGCGATTCATAAAATGTCCAATGTCTACCCATAGGTAATTCAGATTAATGGTATAAACTTAACTCAGAGCTAATTGTGTTACGGTCTACTGCGTTTTGTGGCAATACCTCCCTGTTTACAAAAGTGCTATGAGTCCGAAAATGCTCACAATATCGAGTTTTAGTTACATCTGATATGTTCTTCTGTTTGTCCATGCATTTTTCTCTATTTTGATTATTTGTCTGTTTGCTGTAAACGTTGTAATGCTTAATAAAATAAACTTTGATACGAGAAATACAATGGGGCATTCGGAACTGTCAGATCTCTCATATTCTTAGTAGCTACCCCCTGTCACTTACAGGAAACGTTCACACATTTAAAAACGTTTCCGGAAGTTGCTATTGCGCAACTTTGTGCGCATTGAAGCGCTTGGTATTTGTCAAAACTAGCCATATTTTCGGATTGTTTGTCGATAACTTGCGGAATCCAAAGCCTATGTTGTGAACACTCAAAAGAATTGTCTCTGCCTTTTAGACATTTCCTTTACAGTAACACCTGTAAACCTCTGCAGTAGAAGGCCTTTGAAAACATTGCGGGAAAAGGAGAAATCGCACAAAACATGCAATTCCACCCTTCCCACAATGTTTTCTACTGTAAGTAAGTAACTTAGAACATTTTCATTAAAAGCCCTGTATATGTATATGCATTTGATATTCCCCCTTTTCAAGAAATTTGGTGTTTGAAGTACACTGTGTTGTAAGTTGTCCGTTAGGTTTGTGCAGTCATTCAAAGATGGCGATAACAATAAAACATGAGAGGTAGGTGTCATAGTTTTTCATCGATAAATTTCTTAAACGGTCGTATCTTGCCTTGATACTGATATCATTATACAGGGGAAATGTATACCTATCGACGGTTCTATATATCAAAGTACCAGTGTTGTGTTATCGTACTCAGTCGTTGTGCAAAGACAGCCCAACACGGCAAACTTTTTTCGAAGCGAGAAAGTTGCCCTTTGAAGGATGATTACATAGTAATCAGCGAACTAGGGTACAAACTATTGCTCTAACTTGGATGTTGTTAACATGCTCTTTTCTATGGTTACCGTTATTTTACACAAAAATGTCCAGAATGACCACAAACACCGTGTTTACTAAATGGCCAAACAACGGTGTAGTCACAGTGAAAATATGCAGACACAACGGTGCAGTTTCTGTTATCTGTACGGTGTAGTTATTATTTTCATAACAAATTGTGAACGGTGTAGACATAATGCAATTGTGAACGGTGTAGACTTGAAGCAATACAAAACTTATTATTTCTGGAATGATAATATTGTAATGTTTAATGATAACGTTTTCATTGCTGGGAATCATGTTTTACAATTACTACCGAAATTCTTCACCAATTATGTTAATATATGACTGACTTGTAAATGCTTTACAACAAAGAAGGTGACAATATGTTTACAAAATATACTTTAATCAGAATAGAGACAGAATCTAGTTTCTTCGCTATTTGTCAAAGCAATTTCGTAAGGGTCAAATAGTAGAAAATACCAAGAATCTGCCGGTGTCTGTTTTATTTTGTCTTTTATTTTCAGTTCCATGCTATTCACTTGTTACTGCTGACATTACGAAAAGGTTGTGAAGCATTCGGAACAAGGCCATTCCAGCCAGATGTTAAAAGTGCGCAGGAGGGAGATCAATGTACAGACAGGCCAAAAAGTTTTGAAAACTCTGAGCTTTAGTATAGTTTGAGTTTATTGGGGTTTTACGCCGTTTTCAACTGCCAAGTATAATTCCGGATATTATCAAGAAGTCAGACTAGGACATCATAGCATAGAATACACAAGATAGACATCATCAACGTAGAAAATCAGGATTTTGGAATTAACAATCTTTCTATCGATGATATACCCAATTTTGTATGCACGAGTCCTGTACATAAAAATTACGAAGTTCAACACCCCATGAAGTGGTTCAAAAGGCTCCGACCTTAATTCCTGATATTTCCATTGGACGTACTGAAACAGATGATACGGATAGGGACTCACGAGACATGGAAATAATGGCTGAAATGAATAGTTTGTTCCTAGATGTGATTAAGTCATTGAGAAGCATTTATCAACTTGGTAATTGGTTATCTTTTCATAAGATGGTCAAGGAAGGTCGGTTCCGGATGGAAATTTTTTTATTTCATTTATTTATGGATGTGTGTACGTTCTACTTTCTTGGAAGTACTTCAATGCGTTTTACTCCAATAGTCAAACGGTTTTGGCGAATAGGATATTGTCTTTTTCATCGCAAATGGTTACATTTTGTGAGTAGGCCCAAAAAATCTTGGTCAGAAAATTGTCAGTCCGGAAGTTCTAAGAGGTTGATTACGTCTGAAAATGCCAAAATAAAATTTGCAGTTCCGTAATTCTATTTTCAAGACTTGATTACTTTAAGTCGAACAAGACGAAAAAAAGGCCCAAATGTTTATAAAACAAATTTGTAATTTGTGATTTGTTTTTATGATTATTATAATCTATGTTTTGTTGATGGAATACTTAATTTGGGTAAAATCGGACTTTTTAATGAGGGTTCAAGTTGACATCAAGACACATGTACATGTCGATCAATTGTTATCATGCTCAATGAGTTGAAATCATTTCATTATTTACAAAAACTGATTGTAATAACCAATTAAAACAGTTACAAAGAAAAATTCAAAGCCAGAGCCGAAATTTCGAATCTACAAATCAAATGAACGGATGAACAAGAAACTGGCCATTGCACCCATATCTTAGCGTAAGTCAGTAAACATTGTTCTAAAATGACGTTTATTGCATGTTTTGTTTAATATTTTGTGATGGTATTCCTTGTGATTATCATGTCCGTCAGATGTTAATTCAATAACAAATAACAAAAAAATGTCTTCCGAAAATTAAATTAAACATACATTGAAGATGAACTGTTTTATGCTAAGGTGAATGAAGAAAGGAGAAAACGGCATTTTTCCTTAACTTTTGTTTTCGTTTACTTTGAGGATGGTGGCATTTTCATCAAGGGAGAGAACTGGGTTTTCTGAGACCAGAGTATTTGAGGGGGATAAATCAGAGCTGCATATGATCTGCTAGCTGTTAGAGCTAGTTCGCCCTATACAACATACCAAGTCTACACCGTTCACAATTTGTTATGAAAATAATAACTACACCGTACAGATAACACGGAAACTGCACCGTTGTGTTTGCATATTTTCACTGTGACTACACCGTTGTTTGGCCATTTAGTAAACACAGAGTTTGTGGTCATTCTGGACATTTTTGTGTAAAATAACAGTAACCATAGAAAAGAGCATGTTAAAAACATCCAAGTTAGAGCAATAGTTTATTCCCTAGTTCGCTGTTTACTATGCAATCATCCTTAAAAGGCCAACTTTCTCGCTTCGAAAAAAAATTACCGTGTTGGACTCTCTTTGCACTACGACCAAAAGCGATAGAACCACACTGGTACTTGGCTATATAGCACCATGAATAGGTATACATTTCTGCTGTGCGATGATATCAGTATCAAGACAAGATACGGCCATTTAAGGAAATTATAGACGGAAACCTAAGACACCCACCTCTCACTATTTTCCACGGACGCCATCTTTGATTGACCACTCAAAACTTCCGTACAAACTACACAAATCTAACGGACAGCTTACAACACAGTGAAGTAGGTTATTTTAGTTTGTAATGGTATCCCTGTTTTGGTGCTTATTTCCAAGCCTCGAAAAATGGAACAAACGGCTTACAACAGGCCAACACATGTCGGTTTATCTACCAAATGAATATGGTGATCCCTTTTTTACAATTATTTTCACCATACTTTAATGTACAAAATCTGTGAATTTGAAAAAAACATGAATCCGTAAAACTTTCGATTTTTGTGCATTACTTGAACGAAATTTGTGGAAAAATGTGCCTTTGACGAAATAAGTAGCAATTTGTAAAACCACATTCCTTTGGTACTTTTATTTTTTCTACTCATTAGATCTACATGAATTCCACATCTTCTTTGTAATACAAACTGAATTTCATGGTCAAGTTTGAGTTTATTGGGTTTTTACGCCGTTTTCAAATGCCAGGGTCATATCGCGGCGGCTGGAGCACCTACCTATGGATTCCTGTAGTTTCTCAAACCAGTACTACCACAACACCCTTACCGAACCTCCAGCTGCTCGTCGACTTATGTTAACGATTCTAAACCCATTGGTTGGTGACAATTTTGTCAGAAAGGGTATTTGCCGCGGCCGGGTATCGAACGTATTTTATGGTCAAAGAAATAAGTTAGATATGTGATAAAAGTATGAAAAATCATGTATTTGTTAAGATAGTATGTATTTTTTAAAACTCTAAAATTCATGCAAAAAAGTTATTCAGGTGTGTTGTAAAAATGCAAATACAAGGAAAACTAATATGGTAACTCCACTTTTTCTTTGCATATTTGAACTAGGCATACTCTAAAGAAAAAATATGTAAAAATGAGAAAATTTAAATTCGGCAAAAAAAATCTAAGAAATGTCTTTAACGTCTTGAAAAACGTACGATTGCATGTCATATTATAGAAATATAAGAAAAAGATTGGGTTGATTAGTTACTGCAGTCTCGGAGGTAACTGACAGTATGTTCGCTGCTTTGTTTAAAGCTGTAGTTATAAGCTTTTCGTTGAAAAGCGGCTAATTTGTACTCACATCTTTTCTTCATTTTTTTATGACTGGGGAACTTTGGAATTTGAAAGCAGTATACAATGTAAAGGTCCGGGTCATATCGCTCATATCTTCTTATTCCTGTAATAAATGAACGATTTATTATAAACGGACCACATTTTAACCATACTCAAACAAGACTACTTTTGTGGTGTCTCCAATAGAATTGGTTCGGGAAAACGGAAGCAAAAGACGAACAAGATACAATTAAGCATTTTCTCCTTTTGTTTCGATTTTTTTCACATACTTTGTATTAAAATCTTAATCAGCAGCCATTTTGATGTCTGTGGCAGTTTACAAATGACCACCCTAGAAATTGGTGTTTGGAAAATTGGTAATTAGGTATAGTTCCACAGTTTTTGTCAAAAGAAACGTCTTTAGCCCCCCCCCCCCCCTTCCCCCTCAATCCCCGCCACACACACAAACATTCAAAAAGAAATTGAAACAAAACGAAATGTACAAAACACGTTGAATAAAAAAACAAATAAAGAAAGTTAAACGACAGCAAAAACAATAAATAACAATATCAAATGCACTTACAAATACGTGTTAACCAGTTTACCCGAATATTATAAATATTTGTATAACATTTTACAGAATTATTGGTCCCATTTCATTGGCTCTCGGATAATCTGTTGCCAGGTGATGTAAAGAACACACTATAATAACAGCCTTAAGGTTTACAGACCCTGAAAAAAACCAGCACTTTCTAGCCATACGAAATGCATCAAATTACACAAAATTGTAAATGTACTTCATATAAGTTGATTCACTGTGGCGGGTTTCAAGATTGTTCTTCAAGAAAATAATTTGCAAATATTTTTTACTCTATATTCATATGCAAGGGAGGTAATTTTGAACATTCTTGTCAAATATTTCCATAAGTATGCATTAATTCAAAATTCTAAGCCGTTAAAAATGCTTATGTTTGTATTTGGAATGGAAATGTGACACAATTTAGGAATTATCGGCACTTTTCAAATTTCGTCTCTGGCTCTTTGGTGCTTTTGAGGGTATTGATACCTTTTTAACTGTAATTTTTATCTGAAAGAGCATATTTCTTATGAAAATTCTGAAAATTTCAAGTCAAAATATTGCATCGTTTACAAGAAATGGATATTATTTTTCTTTTAAAAATCCAATTGCAAAGCTGTTGCTGAGGACAAAATAAATCTTGATTTGATTTTTGTATAATATACCCAGTAAATTATTGGAGCAAAAGTAGAAATTACTGATCATCAGTCATTTATACTAGGTACGTCAATACCAGGTCTAGTTTGGGAGTAGGTTTACGTGTTGCATTCGATTGTAGTGCTGTCAGTACAAGAGTATGCCAGCAGTGGAACAGCAGAGCAAGGCAGTGAAACCAACACGCATCAGCTGGCAGAGTAGGCCTATGTCGAGGGCTCAGTGCAAAACTATTGTAACTACATATTTTTCAGAAATTCACTTTTTTGCATTTTCTGAATCTTTAGGAAAAAATACGTCATGTGTTCTAATATTAGGTTTCAATTCTAAATACTTAAAAAGAAATTTAGAATTTTAAAAACATTTTTCTCTTTAACTATGAGAAAGTCAATAAGTTTTTTCACTCTCCTGTAGAATTTTGCAAAATGTAGCACATTTTGGCTTGAGCACCTAACCATGGATTCATGTTGTTTCTCATACCAGTACTACCACAACACCCCAACCGAGCCTCCATCTGCTCGCCAAAGTAGATTAACGATATCGAACCATTGGTGGGTGACATTTTTGTCAGAAAGGATATTTGCCGCGGCCGGGGTTAGTTGGAGAAGAAGGGAAATAGTACCCCAATTTACGCGTACAAACGATCCCTCTTAACCCATTACAAAACAACACAACTTTAAACATGTCTATTTAAAGATATTGGTGACGACAACTTCACTGGTGGTGAACTCGGCCAAAGCGAGGGACGTTTTTTGCTAAAACAAGGTATAGATATTTTGCGTTTAAATGTGAGTTTAAAGATCTGATTGGATAGTTTTTTCTAATGACAATGGATTTGTTCTAAACATAGACCGGGTTTACGGTTATGTATTGACAAACCGTCGGTATAGTTATGAAATCTCGTAACTACGGCTTTATCGAAGCCGTAGTTACGATATTTTATAACAACACCGACGGAACACATTGTTCGCGAAAAAACGTCCCACGCTTTGGCCGAGTTCACCACCAGTGAACTTCATGTGAATGAAATTTAAAATGTTTTGGTCTGTAGTGGTATAAAACATTGTATCGTTTAAAACATTGTGGGAAATGAAGAAATTGTTTGTCTCAAGCAATTTCTTCATTCTCCACAATGTTTGCCAAAACCATTATTTTGTAGGTAGTCAAAAAGAGTCATTAATTAGCCTCCATACCTAGAAACCTTGGCATAATTCTGTTCTCACTGGTGTCCATTTTCCAACATTTGGGAGTTGTTCAGCATTTTCTCCTTTTGTTCCGATATTTTCTGGGCACAACCTTTATCATTTCATCGTCTATGAGAGCAATTAATTAGCACTGGTGGTGGGCTCGGCCAAAGAGAGGGACGTTTTTCGCTACAACAAGGTATAGAAATTTTGCGTTTAAATGTGAGTCTTAAGATTTTTAACTCTAATTGCAATGAATTTAGTCTAAGAATAGACCGGGTTCACCGTTATGTATTGACAAACCGTCGGTGGTGTTATAAAATCTCGTAACTACGGCTTTATCTAAGCCGTAGTTACGAGATTTTCTAACAACACCGACGGAATACGTTGTTCGCGAAAATACGTCCCCCGCTTTGGCCGAGTTCACCACCAGTGATTTTAACCACCCTAAAATCTATAAATAAGAGACACGTACGGTATATTCAGGGAAGTCACTCTTGGTCAAGTCAATATGTATAGACGTAGGAGTTATGTGGATTTAGAAGCCCGAATAAAGCTAAAAAAAAATACCTCTGCTTTTCAACGAAAACCTCGTATCTGCAGGTTTAAACAAGTTACAGTTACAAGGCTATTGTTGAAAAACAGCGATATAGAAATGTTAACTTTCTGATATAATTCAATAAATGATAAATGAAAAGAATGCAACCCATCATTAGCACCAACGAGCCAAGGGCGAACTTTGAAAAGTGCCAGTAATTCCTAAACTGTGTTACATTTCCTTTCCAAATACAAACATAAAATTTTGAATTAATGCATACTTATGTAAATATTGGACAAAAATGTTCAAAAATACATCCCTTGCATATGAATACATTGTATAGAGTAAAATTATATTTTTAAATCATTTTCTTCTTAAAGCATAATCTTGGAATCCGGCACGGTGATTCAACTTATGTGAAGTGTGTGCAATTTGATACATTTCATACGGCTAGAAAGTGGTGTTTTAATGATGGGCTGTATACATTAAAGGATAACAACTTATCATTATATAGTCAGTCATACCAAACACTACGTGTTTGTCCGGGCGTCATCCGTGACCACGGAAATTAAGGAGAGCTTCCCTCGGCAATTTCCGGGCGTCATCCGTGACAACAAATATAAATGACGGATACCTTCGTCAAATTCAGTTGCTACGGATGACAGAAGATGCAAAAAGTGTTTTGTAGTTAATGATGGGCTTTAATCCTTAACATGCGAACATTCAACCCATTCCCAAACGGCAATATTTCATAATTAATCCATTTAAAATCTACAGACGAAATATTGAAGAAAAAGAACAAACGGTTGCTCGTCCACATTTCTTTTTTTCTCAATGTTTTTCTAATCGTTTCCAATGAGTGACTTTAAAATTATGTCTTTATTGGCCAAAACAAAGTATCAGGCCAGACACGACATCTATATTTTTCGAGCTAATATTTGAGTGAGGGTCTGGGAAAACGTCTTTTAATCCTTTTCCAAACTGTAAAACAAAAGGGTCACTCACTATCTATTGTAACTTACAGTATACTTTAACTTATTAAATTATAATGGCATTGAGGAGAATACTTTAAATTGTTAGGCATCTAGAACTGGTCACTCACACAAGAACATACTATCTAATTGTTAATTACAGTCTACTTAAATTGTTATGGCATCTAGAACCCCATTCGTCTAATTCCTGGAGCAATGCCAGGCATTGTTCTAGGTTTTCACTGTCCGTATTCCTAAATGGGCATGACCTTGGGCATGTCCATTGATTCCACTATAAAAGCCAGCGCCCACGGGCAGATATTGAGAGATAGAATAATCGAAGTTCCACCACCACCTACATATGCTAATTTGTTTAAAAATGACTTGGACGTTATTATTAATGTTATTATTAAATAGTTAAAAAGAACACAACGCGAGTTACTTTACATAGAGGCCGAGTAATTTATTTGGTGCCGTGCCGGCAGATAATTGAAATTGACATTATTTCAATTTGCCAAATGAACTTGGGTTGCCGTTGTTTTTTTGGACAATTTGTAATATCTGATGCTGAAGAAAGTGTATGGATAAATTGGTAATTCAACAACCGTAAGTAGCTTCCTTTTCCTTCCTTGCGTATTTCATGATGGCAGAACAGGTATTTATTGATTTGTTTAGATCTGTTGATTCTCAGATTAGCAATTTGACGACTACTATGGGGGCCCAGGGTATTGCTAAGGTTGTTCCAAATTTTGATGGTAGTAACCCCAAAGAATTTAAAGAATGGGTAAAAAATGTAGAGAAATTCGCTACCTTGACCGGTATTCAAGATGACAAAATTAAACTTATAGCTTATCAGGTAAGTAGAGGTGCAGTCAGTGACTTTTTAAAGAGAACTATGGACGAAAATCCCACTTTTGATTGGGCTAGGATCAAGGGTGAATTACAATCAAGTTTTGGAGAAGTTGTTGATTCTCAGCATGCACTTTTACTCTTGCGAAAAGTTAAGCAAAAACCAAATGAAAATATTCAGGTGTATGCCGAAAGGCTTTTGGCTCTAGGAGAGGACGCTTTTGTGGGACAAGCTAATGACGCAATTCAAAGGCAATTAGTAGGGTATTTTATTGATGGTCTGTATCGCGATAGTATGAAGCTCAAGATCATGCGGGATAATCCTGATACCTTCAACAATGCTGTATTGATTGCATCCCGTGAGCAAAATTTGCAAAAACGATTTCAATTACGTTTAGGTCAAAATAAGAATGAATCTGCTTCGTCTCAGAGTCAAAATCATGAACCAATGGAAATTGACCACGCCAGAACTAAAGGAGAATGCCATTATTGTAAAAAGCCAGGGCATCATATTAAGGATTGTAGAAAGCGATTAAGGCAGCCATTGGGCATTAATGAGGCCAGAAGGCCACAGGTAAATCGCCGTGACAAAATTGTCTGTTACTCTTGTGGTAAACTAGGGCACTACGCAAACGAGTGTTATAAGTTTTCTAATACTGAGTCTTTAAACGCCGAGCCTTCTCGAATGTAGGAGCCGATTCGAGCAGGGAAACTAAGCAACACAAACCCGTTATTCATGTAAATTCTGTTACAAGTGGACCAAATTCTCTTTTAATTCGGTTTGAAAAACAAAAATACCGAGCTCTTTTGGATTCTGGGGCTGAAGTATCACTTATTAGCCGCCGTGTCTATGATTCCTTTAAAGTAAAACCAAAACTCTTCAAACACAACCTAAACTTAGCAACTGCTGGAAATACACCACTTCATGTTGATGGTTTTTCTGAGTTCATTTTTCATTTAGGAGGCCTAAAAATGAGTCACAAATTTTATGTTGTTCGAAATCTTAACCGGAATGTTATAATTGGGTTAGATTGGTTGAAATCACGTGGAGTTCGTGTGTACCATGACCTTTCTTGTATTCGTGTCCATGAGACTTACATACCCCTGGTAGATGATATACATATCGCTTCTGTTGCCCGAATTAAAACCAAGGTAAAGCTCCGCCCACAAACGGCTCACATATGTATGTGTAAAGTACGAAAGCATCCTGCTTTCCTGACCGAGAAAGAATATGAAATTTCTCCCATTGATAATCGGTCACTTGGAAATGAGCCAGGGTTACTCATAACTAGTTCAGTTGCAAAACTTTCAAAAAACAGAACCATGCCACTTCTCCTTATCAACTCCACCAATAGAGTTTTATCTATCAAGCAGGGCACACCTGTAGCCCGTATCAGTCCAATTAACGTTTCAGAAATTACTTCTGCCAGTCAAAATGATAAGACCCAGATTACCTCTATTCCTGACACTTTTGAGTTTGATAAGGTTGATGCTCCACCAGAACATAGGTCACATGTAATTAGGTTACTAGAAAGAAATCATGACTTGTTTGCCAAAACGGATGCTGAACTTAGTCACACTGATACAGTGCGAATGAAAATTGATACTCAAGGTCATTCACCTATAAAACTTAAGCCATCCCGTGCCCAACTAAACAATAGGAAAGTAATTGATAAGGCTGTGGACGAAATGCTAGATGCAAAGATTATTGACAGAAGTAGGTCAGAATGGTCTTTTCCTGTTGTTATTGTAGATAAGAAAGATGGCACTAAACGCTTTTGTGTTGATTTTAGGAAACTGAACCAGGTAACAAAATTAAATTCCTACCCGCTCCCGGTAATTGATGATATTTTGGCACAATTAGGTAAAGCAAGGTACTTCAGTTCATTGGACCTCAAGTCGGGTTATTGGCAAGTACTTATGGATGACCGAGATAAAGAGAAGACGGCTTTCACCTGTCACCGAGGCCTCTTTCATTTTAATGTCATGCCATTTGGGTTGACAAATGCTACAGGTATCTTCCAAGAATTAATGAACCGTGTTCTTGAAGGAATAAGTAATTTTTCAGTAGCATATTTAGATGACATACTTATTTACTCCGAGACCTTGACTGAACACTTACAGCATATTCAACAGGTCTTTGACCGGTTACGTGAACACAAACTACGTCTCAAATTAAAGAAATGTAGCTTCCTGAAAAAAGAAACTAATTACCTAGGCTTCGTTATAAACGAACATGGCATTCAGCCAGAACAAAATAAGGTTAATGTAATCAAGTCCTTACCCCCGCCGACAAATGTTAAAGAGGTCAGAAGCTTCATTGGTATGACTAGTTACTATCGAAGGTTTATTCCTCAGTTTTCGCAGATAGCTGAACCAATTATAGCCTTGACAAGAAAATATGCTAAGTTCAAATGGACTCCTGAATGTCAGCTAGCATTTGATAACATGAAAGATGTTTTAGTTCAATTGCCTCTCTTATCCTTTCCTGACCCACAATTACCTTACACTCTTTACACTGATGCGAGTGACAAGTGTATTGGAGCTTGTTTGACTCCAATAATTAAAGAAGAAGGTCAAGAGGTTGAACGCCCTATTTATTATCTCTCGCATAGGTTAACAGATACACAAACAAGGTGGTCTGTTATAGAGAAAGAAGCATACAGTATTTTCTATAGTCTCCAGAAACTAGATCATTACCTCCATAATGCAAATTTCAAAATAAGGTGTGATCATCGACCCCTCAAGTACCTCTTACAGTCACCAATTAAAAACAAGAAAATCTCTCTTTGGGCTCTTACCATATCATCATATAATTGCACAATAGATTTCGTACCTGGATCCGATAATTGTACTGCAGACCTTTTATCAAGAATACCCCATGGGACTGTTGATCAACAAGAATCTTTACTTGACCCTGACATAAGTAGCAAAACTTATGAAATCAGTGCGTTGAACTCGAACCGATTTTCCCCCAAAGACTTTGCTCGATGTAAACCAAAACCAAATGACAAGGTCAATAAACCAACAATGAGTTCGCCCGTAAATATGGTAGAAGAACAAGAGAAAGATGACGCAGTGCTAAAAATAAAGAATGACCTCAAAAACGAATTACTTTCTCCATCAGTGGCGAAAAAGTACATTGTCCTAGATAACATTCTGTACTACATCTCTAAAGCGGACACTGACCCCATTCTCAGACTGTTTGTGCCAGAGCACTTGAAACAAGAAACGATAGTCGAATACCATTCAACTCTAGGACATTTAGGTATTGATAAAACTTATGAAGCCATACATGCAAAATATTATTGGCCAAACCTTTTTAAAGACGTAACAGCTTATGTCAATAAATGTGTAACCTGTCAGTTAAGAAGTAGTCAAAAAGGTAAACCTCCTGTGCAGGAAATGGACATACCTCCTTTTGCTTGGGCAAAGTGTGCTATTGACGTCAGTGGAAAATATCCTACGTCATTGGCAGGCAATAAATACATAGTCTCCTTCATTGACCTATATTCCGGTTACCCTGAAGCGTTTGCCTGTCCAGACAAGTCAGCTCAAACAATAGCAAATTTGATCATAGATGAAATTTTTCCTAGGTATTCATGTCCACTTGAAATTCTATCTGATAATGGATCAGAAAATGTGAATCAAGTAGTCAAAGAAACATTGGAAGCCATGAATATACATCATGTTACTACCTCCTATTATCATCCACAAAGTAACGGTCTAATTGAGCGTTATCATAGAACTTTAGGAGATGTGCTTTCCAAGAAGGTCAAGACTGATAATACCTTGTGGGATGTTTATTTGAACCAGACTCTTGCTGCTATTCGTTTTGGAGTAAACGACAGTACGAAAAGGTCACCTTTCTTCCTTCTATATAACCGTGAGGTTGTTGTACCGATAGATAACATACTTAAACCAAGGCGTAAATATCAAGGCGAAGAGCCACATAAAATTGCATTAGAACAACAACATAAATCATTTCTACTTGTACACCAAAATAGGAGAAAGGCTATGAAAAAGAGAAATCAAGTTATAAATAGAAAAGCTAAGGATGTCACGTTCAAAGTAGGTGATCCTGTTTACTATAGAAATCATAATAGAAAATCAAAACTTGATGTTAAGTGGCAAGCTTATTACCGTATCCTTGAACAGACGTCGCCAGTAACCTTCATTATCAAGAACCAATTAGATGGCTCAACGGTTAAAGTTCATGCCCAACATCTCAGGTTAGCAGATATTAATGAATGGGAAATTCCCAAAGATAAGACTGGGAAAAAGTTAAGGCCTTCTAACTATGTTGTACCACCTGAAATAAGTTCAAGCTCTGAATCCGACTCAGAGGAAGGTCAGCGCCATAAAAGGCAAGGCCGTGTACCCAACAGGTATAGGCGTATCCGAACTAACAGCAGCAGCTCAGAGGATAACATACCTCTCGCGGAATTAAGAGAAAAAATTAGGTCAAGACAAATGAGGGCAAATGAAGAAGATAAACATGAGCCCATAGATTCTGGCAGTTCCACAGAATCTTACTTCGCTGGTAATGAGGACAATGACCTTCGTGAATTGACCTGCCCTATATCCAACATTATTTGGTCGAAGTATGAAAACAAAACAAATCAGGTTCACTAGTAAATAGGACAAAGTTCTCAAGCAGTGTCTAATCTATTTTAACGGGTTTGTGGTGTTGTGTTTGTTAGGCTTCATGATAAAATGAAGATAACCTGTAAATAGTGTTTATATAATTATTGTATAATTGTCGTTTCAGGAAACAATGAAGCAAATTACGTTGATCATTCTGGCAGTGTGTTTAATTATTCAGACAAACTTGTCACGTGCGGTCATTGTTAAAGATAATGTTATTTTTCATAAAACAAATGAAGTCTCGATATCTAGAGCAAAGTGGTTACTTTCTATTGTTATTGATTTTGATGACTTTGAGCACTTTATGTCTTTGATGCATCAAGACATAAATCAAGCTGAAACTGTCATCAGCGTAACTTTACCAAAAAGAAATACTTCGGATTTCGAAGCATTTCAAAATGTGCTTTTTGGATTACAGCAAGAAATTGAATATCTAAAGGAATTGAAGCTAAGCATAGAAACTGAGGTGTATCAAATTATGCAAATGAATCAGTCCAAGCGACAGCGTACAAAACGGTCACTTCTCCCATTTATTGGCGAAGGTTTATCTTGGCTATTTGGAGTTGTTACGAATGCAGACTTGGATCAAATTACACACCATATTACAAATCTTGAGAGAAACCAAAAGCAAGTTATACATGTTGTAGAGCAATCACTCTCAATCATGAATGAATCAAGAATGTTTATAAAGGAAAATAGACAATCAATCATAAGCATAACAAAAAGTGTCAATGAAATGAATTCAAAATTTAATCAGGTGAAACACGAACTTGTTCGCAAAATAGCTGAAAATCGTAGATTCCTAGAAATCTTTGCTCGTCTAACTTTAGTTTTGGATGAAATTAAAATGCTTATCAAAGACGCAAAATATTATCTGTTTGATTTAAAATCTGAGATAGCTTCATTAGCAATAGGTAAAGTGTCCATAAGAACTGTTAACCCTTTGCGGTTGCGAACTTTATTACTAAATATTCAGAACAATGCACCTGATTATTTATCATTAATTTGTGACCCTAGGAAAGATATTTGGATGTACTACAGGTATCTTACGGGTTCTACATACTTTTGGAATGGAAAAATTATCACAGTTCTGACAATCCCCATGATAAGAAAAGACAAACAGTATGAAGTGTACAAGGTTACATCTATACCTACACAATCACCTGTACCAATTAATGAGTCACAACAATTTGGCCTATTAGCTTCTTTAAGATTGGAGGCTCCTGGAATCCTTATTGATAAGACACGTTCAAACTACCTTCTACTCGACAACAATCAAATTGAGTCTTGTAGCCAAATAAACTTGCAATTCTGTGACGTCAAAAATGCTGTTTATCCTGTCAGTCTTAGTCAGTCATGCGTAATTAACATTTTTATGGGAAATGAGATAGATTCATTTTGTATCACGGACATACAGAAGACCCGTTTACCTATGATACAACATCTTTTTGGAACAAACTGGTTGGTCTTATCTAAGACGCGTCTGACATTCGCCCTTGTGTGCCCGGCCAGCCATCAAGAGCTTAAGTCCGATCCGCCTTTTAGTATTATTGATATTCCACCTGGTTGTACAGCATCAAATAAGCACTTTGCCATTAATACCCCTTTTGTCGTTGGAAGATCAAGCATATCACAAGATCACAGTTCTAAATTGACATATGCAAACTTCTCGAAATCAACTTTATGGGAACCTTATCAAAAGAAATTTCCAAATGACACCTATATTCATATTCCTCAAAATCTTGCTGAAATTGACAATATACCACTTAACTCTTTACTCAGGGAACTTGAAATGGCTAAGTATGTTGATCCCAATATGACAAATTGGTCTTGGTCAGCATGGTTCTATCTAAGCATAACCCTTGCTCTAGTAGTCGTCTTTTGCATTTCATTATGTTTTTGTCGTAATAAATTTGCACGTAAATGTACCTGTCTGCCAGAATGGTTGCGTAATGTATGGAGGAGAAAGGAACGCCAACAAGCGGTTCCAGACGAGACGGCTCCGTCAGCAGACATGGAACTCAAAAGGATTGAGAAGGGTAGAAACTACCTGCCCGCCGTTTCAGCAGCTCTAAATAGGGACATTTTCTCGAGTACCAGTAACTAGACAATCTAGACAAGTTGCACGCGCCTATTCGGTAATCAATGGTCATCGTATTCCAGAGTAAGATAACCTGGACATTGTAGTAAACAGTCGCTGATAAAAGCTCTAACAGGTAGACTCGCTTATCAAAGACTCTTTACATCCACTCAGTGCTACTGGAGGCATTTAATCCTTAATCCTTAACACAACACGTGTAAACTACATGTAGCAGACGATAGTTTAAATTAACTGTAACTTTAACCTTGGAATCTTGTGGCATCAACTGTATGGAAATCACTTCTCTGTCGATACAGAATAGTCCAGATCCGGTTGGATAACGTAAGTGATGTGGGTTGCATCAGGTATGCCATACAGACATATAAGCTCTGATTAGTGGACAATACCAAGAATTAATTACCATCCTTATCATAATGGTGGCTTGCACAAGTGGTTGTTTCTGGCTACCCCTCATTAAATCGCTGTTCTCATTAGAAGTTGGATTATACTATTACTGTTACTACATCGCATTTCAATTTCACATCATGGATTTAAACTGGGGACAAATAATTAATGACATCTCTAGAGTGGCAGAACAATTACTTCGGGTTCGGCTGCCCAATGTTCCAGACCGGGTGAGGACCCAACTGTCAGTGGACATTGCCACGGAAGCGGCAACACGAATCTGCCACCGGCAGATGTATTTTAACAACCTGTACCCCATGCCGGAACGACGTTCTCCAGCGGCCCTGAGGACGTTAAGGGCTGATCAGAGGCGATCACTCAGACGATCTGGGCCAGATGTGTAAATCTTGGAGCACCCGCGACGACCTGGCGACTTCCGATGACTTCCTGACTACGTGATTACCCTATAGTGACGTTGATACATGTGCCATATGTCATAGTGACTTATTTGTGTACCTTGTGTACCAACGTAGTGACTTTAGAATGTGTTTTATATTCTTTTTGAGATTAATTCCGTGTATTTTTATCGTTGCTTTTACTTTTTATGATGTTCTTTTTCGGCCCTTCAATAGAAACTATTGAAGAGCCAGTAGGTGGAAAGGGATGTAAAACAAAAGGGTCACTCACTATCTATTGTAACTTACAGTATACTTTAACTTATTAAATTATAATGGCATTGAGGAGAATACTTTAAATTGTTAGGCATCTAGAACTGGTCACTCACACAAGAACATACTATCTAATTGTTAATTACAGTCTACTTAAATTGTTATGGCATCTAGAACCCCATTCGTCTAATTCCTGGAGCAATGCCAGGCATTGTTCTAGGTTTTCACTGTCCGTATTCCTAAATGGGCATGACCTTGGGCATGTCCATTGATTCCACTATAAAAGCCAGCGCCCACGGGTAGATATTGAGAGATAGAATAATCGAAGTTCCACCACCACCTACATATGCTAATTTGTTTAAAAATGACTTGGACGTTATTATTAATGTTATTATTAAATAGTTAAAAAGAACACAACGCGAGTTACTTTACACAAACAAGGCCTGGCTTTGACGTCCCCAATAAAATTGCATTGGGAAAACATTGAAGCAAAAGTAGAAATTGCTGAACTTCAAAGTACCCCCCCGGTATATGCTACTGAAGTCTATAAAATAAAGGTAAATAAATAAGTAGATAGTTTGTGTACATTTCAAAACAGAAAATATTGATGCAAACGAAGTAAATGCTGGTCATCAGCATTTCCTTCTTTTGGCTCAATATTTTGCTAGCCATTTTCATTAGGGAAGTCAAAACCAGATCTTGCAAGGGAAATACATTACTTATTTTGACATATATCCAATCTGATGACTTCAATAGAGGAAACGTCTAGAAAATTACTCCTATCTTACTCATGCATTTTGAACGGTGGCCAGCTCGCGCGTTTTCTCGAATAAAATAGAAAGTTTGCTGATGTAGGAGGTGGGCTTCAGATAATTGCGTTTCGAGTAAGTAAATAAGTTATTATTATAGAGAGTGCAGATTGGATGCAGGTCGAGTAAAAGATGTCATCGCGATCAAACTAGACCTCCAGACACGATTGATTCCCGATCATTTCGATCGTCTATACGGTTAGTGCCCGATCGCTTCCAGATCAATTTTCTACTCGATCGCACACGGGCATTTTTAGAAGTCAAAAAATCGGATAAAAAAAACCCGAATGATGCAGAGCAAGCTCGATCACCACGACCGCTCTCGATCAATCATGTAGACTAAATTCGATCGTTTGATCGGGCTTGGTCGAGTTGATCTGATAGGCAGTGGAAAGTTATTTCGGTGCGTTACCAGAAGCCCTCTACTCGTTGTTTTTGATATATAAATAAAACATCCGCTGGCGGTTTGGAATGCAGAGATCATTAACTGAAACAGCCTGTATCATTATCACTGGAAATTGTTTTAACAAACTTTCGTGGAATTTTCGAAATTTAAAGCGTTTTAATATTTGTTGACTTTTACGTTGGATTTCATTATAGCATACTCAGACGATTTAAACGCGAACTTGATAGGCACTTAAAGTGCATTTTTGAATATTGAACAAATCGCTTTAAACGAGACCATTACTTGATACAGAAATATATCAGGATTGATTAATTGTAAAATGGTTGCGATCGGGATCGACTTGGGCACGACGTTTTCGTGTGTGGGGGTGTTTCAACACGGGAAAGTTGAGATTATAGCAAATGACCAGGGGAACAGGACAACTCCAAGTTATGTGGCATTCAACGATACAGAACGGCTGATTGGTAAGTAAATCAATTCCGTTAATTCTTTCCCGAATAAGACCAGGGGTCCATATTATCAACGATCTTACTACCAGGTTTTGCTGGAAATCATAATGGTGAATTTGCCTTACGATCGTTGTCAAACGGGGTCCTCGTTTTGACTTTCCGTATGGAAATATCATTGGAAAACATCGTTACAAAAGAGGAAATGCTGATGATCTGTATTTTTATCTTTTGTCATGATATTTTCCATTTGTCTCAATATTTTCTGTGCAATAATGAACACAAGTCTTATCACTATAGACACGTTTTTGTCGTATGCACTATCTTTCAAAACGCATTTGTCCAAATGCAAACGACAAAATGAGAATTGATAAAACTCTCATCTTTGTACAATTTTGTGCAAAAAATATTAAGGTATTTGAAGAAAATGATTGTTATCTTTGCTGTTCTGCCTAAATGTTTGTCAAATAACTTATACTCGTATTAGGGACGTCGAAATCAGATCTTGTTTGGTATAACAATTTCCCAATGGATTAGGTCTGGGAAAACATTGAGGCAAAAAGGAAAATGAAAGCTGAAGATCAGCATTTTCCTCTTTTGTCTCAATATTTTCTGTGCTATATTCTTCACAAAATCTATCATAATCAACATCAATATGGCCGTCCACAACAAATTGAACCACTTAAAAGACTGTTGTGTGGAAAAGGGTAAATCGGTAAACGGAATTGGATCACCTTGATATTCTGTCTATAAAGAAAGGGTTAAATCATAGCATTCTGAGAAAGATTTTGGAACGGAAGACTTTGTGTCATTTTGGACCAAAGAATTTATGCTATTTAACAAAACAATTGGTGTCCCTTTTCAAATGTCGAGTTGCTGGTCAGCCACGAATCACTAAAAAGTGTATCTGACATAAAATACCTAGGTTAATCAAACACTTGATATCACTGACTGATATTTCCAGACTTCTAGTCATTTTTCGGCAAAACAAATGCGTGTATTAATTCCGTTTCCACTGACAACGTGCAAAACAAGGAAAACTATACCCACAGCTATGACTTAAAGCTTTCATAATCGGTAAAACTGATTAAGCTACCACAATCAACAAAATGAATTGTGTTAATAATATGAGTTTTGCATTCTGAGTATAGCACAGCATAATACTCTTACTTTGAGGTACCGGGTTCGATCCCAGGCCGCGTCAAATGTCCTTTTTGACAAAATTGTCATGCACCATTGAATTGATAATCGTTAAACTATTTGACCCGTAAGGTTGAGGCTTGGTAAGGGATGGTGTGGTAGTATTGGTATGAGAAACAATAGGAATCCATGGTGCTTCAGCCGACGCAATGCCCATAGCAGTTCAAACAAGCGTTAAACCCCAAGCAATCAGTTATATAGCACAGGCAATATTGAGAAATCGAATATAGGATGATTTTCCCAAGCATTTTCTACCAGGTAATACTTGTTGTGGAAAGGATTAACGCATACTAGACAAAGGCCGAGGTTATGTTCGCGTAATGTGTACGCGTATTTGTCAACTGTCCAATCTCACGCCCATTGAAATAAATGATCACCATCACTGTACAAACGCTTACTTTGTCTTAACCCCTACCAACACACGCACTGGTGGTGAACTCGGCCAAAGTGAGGGACCTTTTTCGCTACAACAAGGTACAGATATTTTGCTTTTAAATGTGAGTTCAAAGATCTGATTGGATAGTTTTTCTAATAACAATGGATTTGTTCTAAAAATAGACCGGGTTTACTGACATGTATTGACAAACCGTCTGTGTTGTTATAAAATCTCGTAACTACGGCATTATCGAAGCCGTAGTTACGATATTTTATAACAACACCGACGAAATACTATGATCGCGAAAAAACGTCCCACGCTTTGGCCGAGTTCACCCCCAGTGACACGAACGTCTTGATGTTGTCCAGTTTGACAGCTGCTGCAGACGATAAAACGGTTGTTACTTGAGGCAATATGTGCAAGTGATATGGCTTAGCAAACATTGAGACATAAGCAGAAAATGCTGATTATCAACATTTTCCTCTTTTGTCTAAATGTTTTCTCAAACCTTTATCTAATAGGGACGGAGAGGGTTAAACAGTTTTAAAAAAACGTCTGCCCCCTTCCTTTGAAATTAACTAGTCCAAAATTACGCGGTTTGGAAAGGTATAGAATTATATATTTATCATCGAAATGCGATATCTACATGTAATTGTCCTCTCCTAGGTCTGTTGATAACCAGCAATTTCCCCTTTTGTCTCAATTTTGTCTAAACTCCGATATAAACAAATAGTAAAACGTCCATTTTGTCTTCTACAGCAGATTTCAAAAATGATTCGTCATTTAAGGAAAGGGTTTACGGTAGTCCATCATTAATGACGTCGCGCACGGTATTGGGGAACTTTTCAAAAAACGCTACCCTCTACGATTCATTACGGAATTTTGCAAGAACCGGTTTCCTTCTCAAATATTTGTTATATGTCAAAATAACCGTAAAACCATGATCTTTTTCAATGACATACTCTTTTCAGGTTGTTAGTTTATATAAGTTTGCTAGTGAGACTTTTTGTTCGTAAATAAGCGAAAAAACGCGTGTAACATGTAACATAAATTATCAACGGCGACGGATATTTATAAACAACTTTGCGATTAAGTAACGTCAAACACATTGAAAAATATATTGTATGACAGGGGAAATGCTGTAGAATGTTTTGCCGAATGGAAATCAAATTTTGATGTCGATTACGCAAATAAGCCCCGTTTGATCACCAAACATCGCAGTGTAAAAATTAGAATTACGTCGCAGAAAAAATGACAATTTTGTTTAATATTTTGTGAATTAATGACTGAATTGCAACAAAACTTGATATAAGAAATATTATTTTTCTGTATTTCTATAATATATACAAGAAAATTAGTTAGCATAATAAACGAAACATTAATGATATAAAATGCGTGTGGACAGAAATTATTTCAGGTCGTTAAAAATTCTACCTTTTTACCCTTTAGAGTTTAAAAAATACCGGATCCCTTATTCATACAACGATTTAATTTCAATGTGGAAATATTATTTTTTTTTCTTGTTTGTTATCAAATAATGAATATAGCAAAATAATGAAACATAAAAAAGATATTCAAATTTGTTCGTGTGGACAAAATTTTTAAAAACGTAAACTTTTTTTAACTGGAGTAACCTTAGAAGTATCTATTTGGCGCATTTCAAGACGAAAATAAAACGAATCAAAATGGAGTTAAAGCTAAAGAAGGGCAAAAGACAGAAACAGTTGAGTATTTCTTAAAAACATGGTCCTGTAATCACATTAGTTTGTACAGAGAGTAAACATTAAAAGCACAACACAACCGTCTTCGCAAAAACTTCAACGTTACGCGATTATTAGAATACTGACGTTCGCTAGTTTGACGTTACACTTAGTTCCCCAATACCGTGCGCGACGTCTAATTAGATTCACGCGACCTCGGAATCATTCGGACGACGTCGTAAACATTCGTCGATGGAACGTTCCACTCTTGAATGTTTACGAAGTAGCTCGAATAAGTTAAGCCTCTCTTACAACCCGTCGTTCGTCTTTTTAAATCGTACGTTTTTAAACGCTGCAAAGTCGCACGATTTATAAAACAAACGACGGGTTGTAAGAGCTCCTCATAAGAATTGTCCGGTCAATTTTTTGCTGCGTGCAGTCTGCGTCGTGGTTGCGTCCACAAAAATCGTACGTTGTACGTGCGTGCATCGCACGACTAAACGTACGTTTTAGACACAGACCGCACGCAGGAGCACGTGCGACCGGTTGTAAGAGAGGCTTTAGGATACGTAACGAATGTTAACGACGTTTGACGAAAAATTCAGAAACCGAATGAATCTCATTAGGGAGTATTACTACAGAAGCACTTTCTATATTTCAGGTGATGCGGCCAAGAACCAAGTCGCCATGAATCCAAGCAACTCAGTGTTCGATGCCAAACGACTCATAGGTCGCAAGTTCGATGACCAGACGGTCCAGGCTGACATCAAAAACTGGCCCTTCAAGGTGGTCAATAAGGCGACTAAACCGTTCATACAAGTCGAGTATAAAGGAGAGAGGAAAGACTTCTCACCTGAAGAAATCAGTTCCATGGTTCTGACGAAAATGAAGGAGACAGCCGAGGCGTATCTGGGAAAGAAGATAAAAGATGCCGTTATTACAGTACCTGCTTACTTCAACGATTCACAAAGACAGGCTACTAAAGATGCGGGAACGATCGCCGGTATAAATGTACTGAGAATCATTAACGAGCCCACAGCGGCAGCGCTGGCGTACGGTCTGGATAAGAATCTCTCTGGTGAGAAGAATGTGCTGATCTACGATCTGGGTGGTGGTACGTTTGACGTGTCTATCCTCACTATAGATGAAGGTTCAATGTTTGAGGTTAAATCCACTGCCGGGGATACGCATCTCGGAGGGGAAGATTTCGATAACAGAATGGTTGATCATTTTGTTACAGAGTTCAAGAGAAAGCATCATAAAGATATGAGTAAGAACGCACGAGCTATCCGTCGTCTACGTACGGCGTGCGAGAGAGCGAAGAGGACATTATCTAGCAGTACCGAGGCAAGTGTTGAGATCGATTCTCTATACGAGGGGATCGACTTCTATACCAAGATCAGCCGAGCTAGGTTTGAAGAGCTTTGTTCTGATCTATTTCGCGGTACACTAGATCCAGTAGAACGTGCTTTGAGAGATGCAAAGATGGACAAGGGTAAGATCGACGACATTGTACTTGTTGGCGGTTCTACACGGATACCGAAGATTCAGAAACTGTTACAGGACTTTATGAACGGGAAAGATCTGAACAAATCCATCAATCCTGACGAAGCAGTCGCGTATGGAGCTGCAATACAAGCGGCAGTGCTGACCGGGGACTCCAGTGAAGCGATTAAAGACGTGCTGCTAGTCGATGTAGCACCGCTATCACTCGGTATCGAGACAGCAGGCGGTGTCATGACAAACTTGATTGATCGGAATACTAGAATCCCAGCAAAGACATCTAAAACATTTACAACCTACTCTGACAATCAGCCTGCTGTTACTATACAAGTGTATGAAGGTGAGCGAGCACTGACTAAAGACAACAATCTGCTGGGCAGATTCGAGCTGACTGGAATACCACCTGCACCACGTGGTACCCCGCAGATCGAGGTCACGTTCGATGTTGATGCTAATGGAATACTGAATGTGTCTGCTGAAGATAAGAGTACCGGGCGGACAAACAAAATAACCATTACAAACGATAAAGGTAGACTCTCAAAATCTGATATAGACAAAATGGTCAATGATGCTGAGAAATATAAGGAAGAGGACGATCGACAGAGACAAAGAGTACAGGCTAGGAACCAGCTAGAAAACTATATATTCTCTGTGAAACAAGCAGCTAATGAAGCCGGAGACAAGTTGACACAGTCTGATAAGGATACCGTGAATTCAAAATGTGAAGAAGCGTTATCTTGGTTGGACGCGAACTCACTGGCCGAGAAAGACGAGTTCGATCATAAACAGAAGGAATTACAACAAGCATGTGCGTCCATTATGACTAAACTTCATTCTGGCGGCGGTGGTGGTTCTGCAGCCTCGGATGGTCCGAAAGTAGAGGAAGTAGACTAAAATGCAAATAGATTAGTTTTTACCCTCGCATTGCTGACTTGATACTTTGTTCCAGACAAATAGCCAATGCCAATGAGTATATCTCAAGTTTTTGCCACAATGATTTAGTTGAAAGCAGACGGCGTAGGCTATTGTCTGCAAAAGCTTTAGCAATAGCAGGAATGTGGTCATGAACAGCATGGGAAGGGTTAATCTCTTCTAAAACGAAAACAATAATTATAGCATTTCTCAATTTAAAGATGATGCAGACGAAAAATTATACTCACACATTCGGATAAGAAGAGAAAATGCTGCTTAATTACTGTTTTAATTCATGGTCCTCAAAACCAGGTATTATTTTTGGAAAGAGTTAAAACAATAGTCAGAAAGGTATTTGTTGTGGCCTAAACTGGAATGTTGCTTACAGATAAGCTAAAAAACAGCTTAACGATATGCTGTATAAATGTTTGCGCGCTTTCAGTATTTCAAATCTACATAAACTGTTCATGATATTACTGTAGAATTGCGGGTGAAGTTAGACAGCACAAACTGCATTTATATGAAACGGAGACAGTGTGATTACGTCACTTCTGTAATCTTCAAAGTTGCAATTCTAAGAATAGTATTGAATGGATTTTGCTTCGCTTCCTTAATATCTTAAAACGATTTCATTAATTATTAAATTGTGTATGCTATATTTGGTAAATATCAAAGCTTTAAAACCTTTTCCCAAACGGCAAACCTTGGGGTTGTCCGGATTGAAACTGTGACAGGCGACAAAATGAACACTGAAAAGGATAAATGGGGTTTGTGTAAGTTATAGCATAGAAATTATTGGTTACCAGCATTTTCATCTTTTGCGTCAATGGTTTCCTGTCCGTTTTTATTAGGGACGCCAACACCACGTCTTGTTTGGGATAGCGTTAATCATAGCTGTTATTTTGTTACATGCTTATAAAGGTTTGTTGTTAAATAAATATCAACATTCGATGACGTATTTGTATTACACTTATATTGCTTTCGTAAGTCTGTCCAATCAATTGAAAGGTTTCATGTGCCCTTTACCGAACGAATCTTGTGTCGAAATAAAAAAAATAAACTGCACCTCCTCAACAAGGGAAATAAATTTTTGTGATACAAAATCGCTTGAAAAGTGAATTTTGTCATAGAATACAATGGAATATAGTTGAAAGTAGTAATAAATAGCTCGCATAAAAACATTTTGTTCCTTTGTCTGATATATTTGAATTGATACAATAACTTTAAAAACACCCGAATATGGTTAAATTCATGTATAACAGTTTTTTGCAACTTCAACATTAGGACGTTTTAGACTACCGAAATCTCGACGTAATTTGAGCGCCAAATTAACTTTAACCCTTTCCCAAACGCAAACGTTTAGGATGTTCTGTTTGAAAGATAATTTAGACGAAAAATAATTGTTAAGATATATTCTATTTCTTTATGTTATACTACAGAAAATATTGAGACAAAAGTAGAAAATGCTGGATAGTCTACCAGCATTTTTTTCTTCTGTCTCAATATTTTCTGTAGCATTTTTCATGAGGAACGTCTAAACTCGGTTTGGAAAGTGTTAATTAATTAACATAACGAGAGTCAATTGTACACGTAAGAAATGTTGTTCGAATACTCTAATGGATGAACGACAACTCTTGTCGAAGAAAGAATAACCGAGGCTACGATCCCCCCCCCCTTATGTATATCAGGATAATTTCCAAGACAGAAATCCCCGAAAAATACAACAGAAAAAAGTGAGAATATGCTAACCCAGGGTAATTTCTCTCATTTTTCAGCTATATTTGAAATAACGGCCATATTACAGTGAAATGGTCATATGAAACTTGTCGCCATCACACAAAAGTCGGATTAATGTTATAGTCTACATCTTTCGTTAGATACCAAACACTCCGTGCAAATTCGGGCGTCATACGTAGCAAAAGAAATTGACGATGATGTACCCTCGTCAATTTCTATAGACTCCTTTCATTTATGTTTTAGTCCGTACCCGCAGAATACTTTCGGTAATCCGAGTCTTCTCTGAAAATTCGCTCGTTGATATTTGGATGTCGCTGTTTACAACAAAGCGCTGTCCAATTCAAAAACAAAAAAGTCCGTCACAGCGACATAACTTGTGTCGGAATTTTCTTTTGTTTTTAATGGGACAGTGCTCTGGTGTAAATAGCGACATCCAAATATCAAAGACCGATTTTTCATCAGAGAAGACTCGGATTACCTTCCGGAGGCAAACAATGGGTTAATGGGAAATTAACATTGTATACATGAGAATTGCTACTAAAAATAGTAACAAATCGACATTATCAAAACGAGGCTCCCAAAAAAATGCGGAGAAAACAATGACGATGCACGTGCATTCAATATACAGCGACAAAGAGCACGTGCATTCAATATACAGCGATAAAGCGAAGTTTTAAGTGGGACAAAAACTATGAAATGGAATGAATTCATTAATAGCCAGTAAGATGGTTATTTTATTGGATTTACAGTCAACCGTTCCCTGTTTATCAAAATTCGCCTTTTGCCTCTAAGGACGACTTCCGGAGGCTGTTGTGTGTGTGTGTGGGGGGGGGGTCTTAGAGGAAACTTGTCTATTTGAACGTAGGTCACTCGAAGTCGCACGAGGAGATTGGTATTTAATGATGGGTAAGATACTTTAAGGATATATTTCGAGGAAGTTAACCCGAAACGTGTAGTTCGTCCTATGTGATTGCCGCAACTCAACACGCATATGGGCAGGCTAAAAAGACTTGATAATTATGATAAAAATTACATGATCCTTGAATAGAGATTATTTTTTTTAAATTCGATTTAAATTATACGTGAAGCGGAAATGCCGTTATCGGTAATGACGTCGATGACGTCGTAACGCGGTAACGTAGCGACGTCAGTTACGACTTACAGCGACGTTGTAAGTGCATTGCATTGTTGAACGTTTATTAATATTTTATGCGGTTTTGTTTGAAAAACAATGAAAGAGAACACCGAAAGGTGTAAATCCAACTTGCGGAAACGTTCTAAACGTTCCTGTGACGACAAGACTGACGGATCGACGCCTGTTTTACGTAGTAGCAGCTATATTGTGCCGGGAAACCCACTCGCACCGATAAACCAGGCAAATAACGAACAATCGGAAGACACCTCGCTTTGTTACTCCAAATATGAACGCAGGCTCACAAAACAAGATTCGCACATGCATCTGCGGGATCTGAAGACGCCGCTTGAGCCGATATCCCGTGCGGACAATGGCTCCAGACAAATATTGCGAGAATGTGACGTCTTCACACCAACAGGTCGCAGGTCCGAGCAACAGAAGAGAGAAAAACATAGTTTAGTGTTACCAGATATCGGCATGACGGCATTCCTCACCTCTGATAAACGGTAAGTGATGTTACGTATAAAGACACTGATAACATTGAAATTCGTCTATAAGTTTTGGGCATTAAATCCCTGTCTAAGACGTTCCGAATATAAATTACGGATTTGTTAATCAGCATCTGTGGTCTAAAATCGCTAATTTCGTTTATTTTTATTATCAATATCGGCATCTATATCACCTTTGAATTTGTGTCAATCTAGAAATTTGCCGATCGGAAAAGAGACAATTAGAGTCTTACGTTGCAAGACACGGTAGCACCTTCAGGAAGCGGTAATGTTATATATTCCAATGAACCTATCCCTTTCCCAAACATCAAACTTTCAGACTGTTCCAATTTACAAAATGATAAACTATGTAGCCAGGTACAGGTATTTGGTGATAATTATATCGTATGGCTATGTCGACATGTGGTTCGGTAACTCAGTGGTTAGAGTGTAGGAACGGTGTTCTTGAGGCCCTGGGTTCGAATCCCGGTCGAGCCACGATTTTTTTCACCACCTGTTACACACAAAAAACTGTAGTAATGGACAAGGAATTTGTGCTGGTTTAAATCAGAAAATATTTTAACAAAAATGGGAAATGCTGATGATCAGCAATTTCTTCTTCTGTATCAATAGTTTAAAAACCCTTCTTTATTATGGACGTAAAAACCAGTTCTTGTTTGGGAAAGTGTTCACCCGGGATCTCGAAAAAGGACATTTCTAGCAGTTGAGACCATAGAGATAGATCAGTATGTGTATTTAAAAAAATGAAAATTAACGATATGGTTGTGCCGCGCGATTCCCTGTCGTCTGCAACATCTTCAAATTTAGTCCAGTCTAAAATCTTACTGTCTGACAATGTGTCACTTTGTGTCACTGAATTCCAGACACGAGGAAATAAAGAAGGTCCTACAGGAGTGTCAGTATATAAGACAGACTCGTAGTGGTATAGCAAATAACTATATGTATGGACCCCGTCCTCTATACATGGTGCACTCATGTTGTCATTTATAACTTTTATTCTAGACACGAAGAAATCAATGACGTTGTTGAAGGGTGTCAGTATATAGGATAAACCCGTAGTGGTATAGCGTATAACTATATGTATGGACCCCCATCTATAAACCGCATCGACGATTACCCAAGATTGTGTCCGATCATGCGCGGATCCAAAGGGGGGGCAATCAGGGTGTCGTTACACCCCCCCCCCCCTGGAATTTGGCGAAAAAGGGGTTATTAAAAAGATTACTGGTTATGTCCCAAATAAGCTGCGACATTAATTTTGTCCCTGTGTTCCACGACAAACCGTTGTTATATTTAGTCCTTCATGGTATGACATGTATCTGCATGCACGGATCCAGAGGGGATTCCTGCCCCCCCCCTCTCCTGGAATTTGGCGAATAAAAGGAGTTCAAGATCGGATGACCCCCCCCCCCGGGGGAAATACCTGCATCCGCGCTTGCCGATGGCGCACTTATGTTTAATTTATATCAATTATTTCAGAAACGAGGAGGTCAGAGAGGTCAAGGATGTTGTAGATGGATGTCAGTATATACGACAGACTCGCAGTGGTATAGCGTATAGCTATATGTATGGTCCGCCGTCCTCCAAACCACCTAGACGACTACCCAAAATTGTCTCAGATGGCGCTCTCATGTTTAAGAGGAAAGACGATCACGTGGACGAAAAGCGAACATCGGCTAAACGACAACATAAGGATAGCATACGTGTGAAAGGTACGAATGTCATGCTGCTCTAAGGGATAAGTTCTGTCAAAATCGTTCCAATTTGAAAACTGCTACAGATGACCAAATAAATGTTGATAAAGAATGAATCTTATACAATATAGTACAAACATATTTACACAAAAGCTAGGCTAGATCTCAAGGTTTCCTCAAATATTTCTAGTACGGATATCAAAACCAGGACTTGTGTGATTAATAGTTAAAGGACCATTTATAATATAGTTATTATAATGTACGATTACCTATTCAAAGTGTATGGCTATATAGAATTAGTATTTAGTTGTTAATTTCTTCTTAGAAACTGCACAATTACTCGCTGTGACTGTATATCCCATTTTCTTTTTTTTTTTTTTTTTTTTTTTTGGGGGGGGGGGGGGGGGGGTCTTGGAAACTGTTGATATTTTTTCTCGTTTTTTTAAAGCATTACTTATTTCGAATTAAAAGATTGACTAAAATAAAGAATCAGGGTTCGAGAAAGCTATCATCACTAGATTTCGCATCAACAATGATCCAAATAAGCCTATGAGGAATCTGGTCAAGACCCGTGCTCTTCTCTTCATGTCCTTCAAAATCTTTGACAATTTTAAAACAGCATTGTAGATCCCGATCAGGCTGTACTAAGCAGATGTCCTGGCTAATCTGCAGCGCTAAAGGGACCAGCGTACAAGATCCCTTTACCACTTTAAAGTGAAAAAAACATAAGCAAAAAATGAGTACTTGGGAGTTAATGTAAGGACAATAAACTATCGGGTAAAGTTTTTATACGGGTAATAAAAAGTGATACTGACTGAAACTACATATTCGCTGGTCACGTTCGAAAATGTCGTAACTACAGCTTATTCAAGCTGTAGTTTCGACGTTTTCGAATATGACCGACGTTATAATTATGTACTAAATCACACGGTCCTAAAACATGGTATTTTTAAGAGAAACGGTTCCATTCTGCAATAAGAGATACTTGGAATCAATTTCAGAGTTAAATATAAAATCTAATGTCTAAAATTGAAAAAGGCTCATAAGGTTCATAAGGTTCTCGAGGCCATCCATGCGGCTGCATGTAAGCTGCTTTCAGTTTCTTATGGCCCTTTTTAGTGTGTTTTCCCTGTCTTTGTTGTGTCACGGTTAAATAATATATTAATAATTAATTATTATTTATTATTAATTATTAATAATTTATTCATTCATTTTAGGAGAAGAGTTAGCGGATCACATACGATCAAGCGCCGAGAAAAACAGATTGGAGCGCGAGAAAAAACATCTAGAGAAATCAAAATGCCAGCTGAGAATGCAAGAAGAACGAGCTTCCAGGCTTGGGCGTGCATCCCGCGCCGGACATACACAGTCCTTGATCGACGACAACGCTGCCAGGATACGCGAAGTGAAGGCCAAACAGGACGAAATCCGGGAAAAGGAACACATCCGAAATATGGAACGTATGATCAAGCAAATGAAAAGACAGTAATTGTTTTTCTGGAAATAGTTTATTACACTTTTTTTTCAAATGACGTTTTTGTTCAATTGCAACTTTGATGGTAAATTATTATTTTGAAACAATTTCTTAATTATAAAGATCTAAAAATCTGTAAGCATTGTTTGTTTATTTTTTTTAAAATATGATTTCTTAAGAACTATATCAGTGTTGTTGAGTCGTTTTGTTGCAACAGCCAACAGCCAGGAGCGTAACAATCAATATAGTTTCATTTTTTTCAACTAGATTGTACGTATTTCAACTATAGATATCATACGTAATATTATAAATATCTTAAGGGGGAATGCTGCAGTTTTTCGGAACACTCGGTCATTACTGTAGTAAATTAAATGCTCCGTACCAAAATGTTTTGCTACCATATTTTCAATAATATAACACATCATTACAATCTACCATTTTCGACGGTAAAAGTATATGCGAAACTGATTTCCTCAAGATGGAAATCGATTATTTAGAGCAAGACAGTCGTAAGTGTGTATGCAGTTACCACTGTTTTGCGTCATTTTATTTATGTGTAGCTGATAAAAATGGCTGTAATTCACTAATAAGTGCGCTGACCTATACATTTTCTTCTTGAATTATTACCAGGACATGTTGCTTGATACAATGAGGGAGTTCTATCATATTCTATTACGTAGAACTTGAAATATTTCCAAAAATATGCAAATTTTGACATAAAACAGTCCAGCTTCATTGATCTAACCGAACACGTAAGCATGCTGTTTCATACATTTACACGTTTATAATAGCACTTATTTTGGGTTTTCTGTTCTTATTAAATGTAAGAAGTTTCTTTAAATCCGTTTTCCAGACTAAACGATGAATATACAGCATTGTATTAGCATTTTAGTGACCTTGGACAGGAGCAAGGAATTGTGCATTTTTTTCGCTGTAGGGGTACGTGATACGAATGCCTTTAAAATTCAAACAAGATCGCTGACCTTCCATTTTTATATTATTTTTCAATTGGTAATAACATGTAATTTCAACATACAAAATATAAATAAATTCTATTATTGGGAAAAGATTAGGAAACTGGAGTATTCCCCCTTAAGATGCGGTGATTTTCTAAACCAAATCGCCTTCGATTTTGCAGCAGTCTAACATTTCGTAATTTTGGTAACGGCTCACCTCTTCAAGACGACAGAAATGGCGTGCCCACATTAAAAGTACATTCATGCTTCTTACGACAACATGGACGTTTATAACACAAACTATATTCAGACGAAAGGGAACTGCTCAGATGTTTTCGTGTGAGAAGCCGTTATTACTTTCCCAAAAGATAAAACTGGACTGTTCCATTTGAAGGGATGCCTCGTACGACAAAATGGGTGTTGATAAAGACGCGATTTTTGTACGATATAGCACAAAATAATTGGGACAATGACGAAAACGCTTTTGTCGAAATATGTTCCGAGACTTTTCTCTTCAGAGATATCGAAACCGAGTCATGTTTGTTAATCATTTTCCAAACAAGACCTGTTGATGCCCCTGATAGAATAGACGTAGAACATTGAGACAAAAGAAGTAAATGCTGAAAATCAGCATTTTCTCCTTTTGTCTCATTTTTTCTATGCCATATTGAGCATGAATCCTATCTTTATTGGTATCTATAATTTTGTATGCAACAGGTTTCAAATTGGACCACCATAAAATTTTATCGTTTTGAATTTGTAGTGGAAGGGAGACAATTCAAACTTTTCTCATCTCTAGACGATTAACGCATTACCTCACATTGACAACTTTTTGTGTCCAACAAGATAAAGGCGTAGGAAAACATTGAGGAAAATGAAAAAATTGCTTGTGGCAAGCAATTTCTTCGTTTTCTTCAATATTTCCATTCATTTCTAATTGTACTCCCAAATAATACATTTTGATATAATTGATTTAAGAATTCATGAGAAAGCATTGAGGGAAAAATACTACTGCAGTTGATGGTCATCATTTTCTCCGTTTGCCTCAACATATTTCTGTTCAATCTGATAATCAATCTGATTTAAATCCGGTGTTAATTGACTCTAAAACTGAATCAAACTAGAATTTTGCTGTTTGGTAAAAAGGTTATAAAAATCTGATTATTGCCATATAATACTCGATACACAGCGTCGTTTCCCTTGACTGAATTTACACGTACTAGTATTTATAAATATCATCATTCATATGCCTTTGATATTTGCCGACAAAGGACTATCATTCACTTTACAGACCCTTAAAAAATAACCACTTTCTAGCCATACGAAATGCATCAAATTACGTAAATGAAGTTGATTCACCGTGACGGATTTCAAAATTATGATTTAAGAAGAAAATAATTTACAAATATTATTACTCTATAATTATACGGACGAAAAGTCCGTCTATAGATTGAAATTTAAACGGAAATAAAAATGTCGGAAACCCTCTGTTTTTTTTTCAATGTTAATTGAATGGAAAAATCAGAGGGTTTCCGTGAAATTTCGGGCGGGGGGGGGGGTAATTTCGCATTTTTGGACTCGTGTGCCCCTGGCTTTTAACGTCATTTTTACAGCAATAACTTGATAATCCCCTTCCTAAACGCCATCAAAACGACCTGTCAGACGCAGTGGATCAATTAATATCGATATAGATAATGCTTTTGAATTGTGTGTGAATTTAAGAAATACAACAACAAAGCTAATGTTTAACTAAAGACCTAAGCGAAGTCGACCTATGCTAGCTGAGCTCACGTGTTATCGTTCTCTGTTCAATGGATAATTTATGATCAGCGGCCATCTTGTTTCGTCTGCACTAGTCGACAAATATAGGCCTACAGGTCTCCAACAATTTTGGCTACATTCACCATGGAGTAACATACTGCGTGATAATATGAAGTGGTGTGACACCAACAGAGAAGTGACAGAATCAACAAATACCAGACAGCAAAAAGGACCGAATTGGTGCAAACGGCTTCGAGAACTGTGTGAACTATGTGTAAGTGTCAAAATCTATGGATTTTTGATATCTCAGTTATATTTCAAACCTGTCATATTGGTTTCCAGTAGCAAAATGAGTTTCGTACCAAATAAATTTCGACCGATCAAGTTGTAGTCTGGACATACATGTATGGTGAGTATACCTAATACCGGCGTATACGAAATACCGGTGATTGTCGAAATATCCGGATAACCAAAATATGCACCAATGAAAACACTTGCTTCCGTTCACTGTTATTTGTTTTGCTATGGATTGCTGAACAATGTCCATTTTTGTCTACAAAATTACCCAAATTGATGAAGGAAAAGGTCTGTCTATTCAAAGATTTCCATAGATAAACGATTCTCTTGATCTCCGACGATAAAATCCCCATAAAATGATATAGAAATACTGAATTGACAACAGTGACATCTATCGGCTGCTAAATGACCTTCACCCTTTTTTCACGTGAAATGAAGTCACCCATTGCCTTATTTGGACTGAAAAAAATATATCAAAAATGAAATCGCCGGTAATTCGGTGTTTTCATTTACATATGAAGGTCTTCACCTCGTGAGTAAAGAACCCTATAAAGGATTTGACAAGCTCTTTTTTGCATTCAAAATAATCATTAATTGTCAAAGTGATATTAAATCAGTATTTTAGACACAAAATTGTGCAGTCAGTATGGGTAAAGAAAAAAATTTCACGGTTATTTCCCTTACATCAACGGTATTACGTATTCCCAGCATACCGGGTCTTCTACGGTACCGCGGTATTCGAAAAAGTATTCATTTGCAAACGAAGCATCACCTGTCAACTGCGTGCATTAGCAAAACTAAAGGAAATTTTAGTTACTATAATTTTCGGTGATTATTCTTAACATTATTTTGTCTGCATTGGATTGCTGTAGAAAAAGAAAACATGGAATGTTTTCATGTCTCCATAATGGCATTCATCATTTATTTTCTAGGACGCCATTAACTACCGCGGTACCCAAGAGAACCACCCTTACATTAACAATGATAATGGAATACCTGTTCCTCGAAGCCGTTAATAGGCTTTCGCCTCTATGGCCTTAGCAATTTTAATTGTATACATGAATCAGATCAAATTCTACATAATCATAACTACGATATGTTGATGTCACTCATTTGCATCAGAGCGCATTACACTTAAAAAACAACAGGAAGTTCAACACATGTTGTGGCGCTTTGTTCACCATCCGATCTTGAACGCTATCCTTATGACGTAACGGTTTGGAATTTAAAAGAAAAAGGGATAACAATATTCAAATTTTCAAAGTGAGGAGCGTTTTGGAATAGTATAACAATAACGAGTTTAAAAACTCTGATAATATTAATAAGCAAATAAATGAAATATATCAGAAACATTCGGTAAAAGTTCCAAGCTAGAATTCGCACCAATAATGTTTGCTACTAAGTTGGGTAAATTCTATAGCGAGCATGGAGAACAAAATAAACAGAATTTCACAGGAAAAGCAATACATTTTCAAGTGGCGAGCTTAATAGATCGACATAAATTGATCTTCGCAACAAGAATACTCTATAATTTCTAAACAAAGGCATTCACATGACTGGAAAGAAATTCAAAACAAAGCCCAGGGGTCTCGTTTGCTAAAATCTGGGGCTGTTATTGGGCCCCATTCCCAATGGCAAAAAGTATCTTTTTTTCCCAATTATCTGGTGAAAATTCCCAATGAGGACCCACAATGCCCCATGTTAAGACCTCATCTTCATTTACAAACATTTTGAAGACAGTTTTTGAGTAGATTCTTAAACAAGAGTATGTACAAATGCATTTTACACCTCTATAGTCTAATTTGCAGCTGAAATTGAGTGACAGTATGAATACAAACTTCTTTTAGTTTTTCCCAATTTAGGTAAAAACGTTGCTATTTTTCCCAATTTCACTGGCCCCTGGCCCCAAACAAAAATTGGTAGCAAGACCCCTGAAGCCGGTCATGTGACAGTAACTGATTATCTAACTTCCGTTCTATTTTCAAACGAGATCTGGTCACGTGATCTACAATAACAATGCAGACGTAATTTGGGGTTGTTGTGTTTCGGAAGATTATTTTCTTCCAGCAGGCCAATTTGAATCAGAATTTTTGGTCAGGTATGACAAAAAATGATTAGTTGATCTATACCCTACAGTGTTTTGCTGAGTGATTGGATATAATACACAAAAACAAAGTGCCACAACTTGTGTAGGACTTTCCCGTTGTTTTTGAAGCGTAATGCGCTCTAATGTAAATAGCGAAACATCAGAGTGTATTTACATCAGAGAAGACTCGGATTAAATGGTCATTGATTCTTTCCCAAATTATATGACATGGTTTTGTCATTCCCAAACTGAAAATCTTTGGTAAACATTAATTTTGTATCCAGCATCTAGAACTCTGCTCAAATGATCATAATGCCAAGATGTTTATGTTAATCTATAGCCAATAGCACAGAATATATTGAGGACAGATGAGAAATTGCATTTGTATTTGTAAATGTATTGAATTACCATGACTTAAAATGATTTCTATATTCATTTCAGCTATAAAACAAGAATCTACATGGGTTCAAGTAGTTTAATACTCATTGCGAGTAGGCCTAATTGTAAGGCCAAGTACCAGACACATTTCAAGTGAGTTGATTTGTTGTTTACCATTTTAAGTTTATTTTAGTAAAAGAGTACAAAACATGGCAAAGTAAAAACACATTACAGCAATATTGCACATATTTAGTTATATGGGAAAAAAGACTCCCTTGTCTAAATGATTTTAGTTTGTATATGTATAGATTCTGATAATTCTGATAAAATAGCACTAATATGTCTATTCAATCACTGTTACTGGACTGTCTGTTAATAAATTGCTGAGTGTAACGCTGCACGCCTAGGAGGAAGTAGTGTTTGAAATGAGATATCATGTTACATAATTATGTTAAATGGACAGGTCTGTTGCTATCCACTGCAAATGCTGATCAGGGAACACTTCAGCTGTGGATACTTACTCATATAATAATCATTTTTTGGATAAGACATTATTTAGCTGAATCTATTTATATAGAAATTTAATATCGAGGGTTTAGCACATTTAAAACTACATATTTTGTTTGTATTTCTGAATCTTTAGAAAATGATATGTCATGAGTTCTAATAATGAGTTTCATTTCTGTATTTATTAAAAAAGATATTTAGAACTCAAAGATGTTTTATCTCTTAAAATTTTAGAAAGTTCTAAGTTGTTCCCTCTCCTGTAAAATTTTACAAAATTTAATTACAATAGTTTTGCACTAAGCTCTCAATTTGCCTTATGACCATCATAAGTGTTGAGATATTCTATATGTATTTGACAATTTTGTCCATTTTCATGTTATGAATTTGATATGCATATAATTGTGTACATGTATATCAATAATCATTTTGCAGACATGGTGAAATCAGAAAACAGTGGTATGTTGAACAGCTGTATAAAGTCTGGTAGAATGGAATGTGTTTCAGAAAGGCCTTCAATGGTATGCATTTATTCTTTATCCCTGAAACAATCTTGATTTCATTGTATCATGTACAAAGGTAGATTTTTCCTGAATTACAAAGTATGATGAAAAACATTACTTTCTGAATAAACTATACCTTACCATAAAGTACAAATTGTCTGCAACCTGTTTCAGCATGGATCAGTTTGAAATATTGTTGTTTAGAAAAGGTTGCACACGTATATATTTACATGTCTAGGTCTATGCTTGATTGGAATGTGACAATTTTAATTATGAATTCACAGTTTACATGTTGAATTACCCGGGTAGGTAATTAAGCAGCAGTTGTGCAGTACAATGTATATATATTTTGTAAATAAAATGTTCTGTTCTGTATATAAGGGCACATCCCCTGCCGCTTAATGAAACCCAGACTGCATTAAAAGGGATGATTTAAATGGGTAATTACGGCCTTTTAAAGTAATTACAAACTTTTTCCAAATGAACAAGAAGAATTTTACAATCTACAGTAAAAACAATGTAGGATATATCAATAATCAATATTTTCTACTTTTCATTCAATGTTTTGATTTTGAAAATATGCATATCCTTTTTCCTTTTGTAATACATATTGCAGAAAATTTTGTAAAAATACATTGAACATTTTTTGATGATTTAATGACTGATCTTGTCATCTCATCAGCATCACCTTTGAAATTTTTGATAATATTTTTCATTGCATGTATTGTTGCATTTTGACAAGGCTTCAAATATTGTTAGAAAAGTAGAAAATGCCAGGATAGTGGGATACCAGGAGTTGTGATTTTTAGGGGTCAGTATAAGGCTGAAATGTTACATTTGTTACTTTTGTGTAATTGCAGGTTCATGAATCATGTGCATAGATGAATAAAGATGATACTGACAATGATGATTACCAGTGTTATAATAGAAAAATTGACAATTTGTGGACATTGTTTGGTCCATACAGTGATTTGTGTACAATATCCATGTATAAACATTCAAATTTTAAATCTGACAAAACTCCATCCTGTTTCAACCAATTCCAACTTAATGACGTCTTTTGACAACCTACATGATGAAAGGTTTTGAAAACATTCTGGAAAATGAAGGAATGGTTTTGTGAAAAGCAATTTTATCATTTCCCACGATGTTTTTTAGCCAGTTAGATAAAAAAATATAGAATTTTATTCTCTTAAGATTGTCATCTGCAACATCTTTCAAATTGGGACAGTCTTAAAAAATCTTTCTGGTAATTGGTTACAAATGATATAGTGCAGATAACCAAATACAATAGAATATCATGTTGTGACTTGTAAAAACCAGCCAAAGTGTCATTCATGTTTATGAAAATTAGAATAAATTTTTAACGTTTTATTTTATTTTTGTTCTGGCTATTAGAAAACATACACATTAACCGAAATAAGTCCTGATTTTGTCATCCCTGAAAGAAAAAGCTTAAGAAAACATTGAGACAAAAGAAGAAAATGCTGATAACCAGTGTTTTCTCCTTTTACCTAAATATTTTCTATGCTAAATTGTACCTAAATTCTATCTTTATCAACATTCATTTGACGTTTGCAGGATGTTTCTTATTGGATCACCTCTAAATTTTAGAGGTTGGGAAAGGGTTCAATCAGAGTAATTGATAGACACAAGGATGTTATGCCTGCCAACAGCATATCTTCTGTCCTCTTTATTTCAAGTTGTGCACCGGTCCATGAGAAAACCTTCAACCAAAGTAAATCGTCGGTGTAAATGCAAAACCTCGTATGTCGATTCCTATAATTTTCAAAGTACAAACTTGTGTGCCCAGTTAAGACAATTCTCCAGGGTTTTGAGATATTTTTACTGATCAATATTAATGATACATTATTTGTGAACAATATATCCAAATTTCAAGTAAAACATTTCATTTTGAGAAAAGTTATTACACTTTTTTACCTCCCCTTTAAAATTTTCCAAAAACCGAGATTCGAGGTTTTGCATTTACAACGACGAAATACAGTTTACACTCGTTAGGTCAACATCTGATATGTCAAACTTCCGCTTAAGTCGAAATGAAAATGTGGTCCTTGCATCATCTATAGTCATAGGGTATCAATCAGGTTAGACAAATTTAACTATTTTAAAGTGAATAAATCAATTGAAATATAGTAGGAAAAGGAGATTATTTGCTCCTTTTGAGCAATTTTCCATTTTCTGCTATATTTCAATAATACACACACTTGCCCAACGACAATGAATAAATATCATTAATCAAAGCCGAAAAGAATTGGGATAAGTCATATTCACGATATCTTGAGCTAGAATGATGTTCCCTAAGACTTCGACACAACAAATATTAGGAAACGTATTGGAAAACGGCTTACTGTCGTTTGAAGGCAATGCTGAAAACTGTTGAGATGAAGCGAAACATGCTAGTGATAATGAACTTTCCGAGCGTCTTCAATATATGGGAACTTTTGAGAACTATGGACTTGATGAGAGAAAATGTTGAAAAACTACTATGCCTGTTTGCGGTTTTTAGCTCACCTGAGCAGAAAGTGCTTAAGGTGAGCTATTGTGGTCACTCAATGTCCGTCCGTCTGTCAACAATTTGGTGTTTACACCATAAGAACTTGCATGGGTTCGAATCATTGCCATTGGACCAGAAAGTTGAGAGTTATGTGCCCTTGAATCTGACAAAATTGCCGTTTTCGAATCTAACAACTACAAATATTAAACAAACAAGACAAAACATGGCCATAATGTTAATTATCAAGTATTGTTCGGGAAAGGTTTAAGGTAGTCCATCCCCTAATGAGATTTGCACGACGTCGGAATTATTCGGGTAAGGTCGAAATCAGTCGGCGGAGGAACCTTCCAACGCTGAATGATTACGATCGCGTCCGGATATGTTCAGATACGTAACGACGACACTCGGAAAAAACAGATGTTTTATGAATCTCAAAATGGCCACATTACGGTTATTCTACCTTAATTAAAGACAAATTACTCGTAATCTTTTCACCCAAAAAAGACAACAATATGTATATATATTCCAATGATTCATTTAAAATTATTGTGCGCAACATCTTTGTATTTGGACCAAACTCAAATTTTGACGTTTGGGAATGGGTTTATGGTGTGGATTTCAAAATTCATACAATTCGTTATGATGTCTGTGTGACAAGTCTGTCAAGTCATTGTCCTTGGTCAAAGACACATCTCAAGGTCATAATTACAGAACCTCATAGACCTATAGACTCTACTCCAAGTTCCAACAGGCATTTGTGCTTCACATGCACGTCTTTTAGTCTAAAACCCTTTGGATTTTGACGAGATAGATCTAGCTTTCTGGGAAACGTTAAGGTTGACGTCGACATCCTTTCGTCCGTTTCTAGGCTTTGCCTACTTTCATATTATTCATATGCAAGGGAGGTAATTTTGAACATTTTTGTCAGATATTTCCATAAGTATGCATTAATTCAAAATTCCAAACCGTACAAAGTGCTTATGATTGTATTTGGAATGGAAATGAAACACAGTTTAGGAATTATTTGCACTTTTCAAATTTCGCCTCTGGCTCTTTGGCACTTTTGAGGGGTTGCATACCTTAATACGAAAAATAATTCGGCTAATTGAATTCGAAAGCTGCTGCTGTAGACGACCATAATTGATTGAAATTAAAAATTAATTGCATATGCATGTGTGCATCACACCTTATAGGGCCAATATATTACCCTTATTTTTCGTAACCCGTTACAATTTTTATCAACTGTTTCTGAAAGGATCTTTCTCTTTCAGCAAATCGTTTTCTCACATTCTCTTTCATGATTCCCAGTCGTGATTAAGGTAGAATACCCGTATAGCGGCCATTTGAGACCCATAAAACATCGGGGTTTTCGGGTGGTGTCGTTACGTATCTAAATCTATTCGGGCGCAGTCGTAAACATTCGGCGGTGGAAAGTTCCACCGCCGATTTTTTTCGACTTCGCTCGAATAATTTCGACGTCGCCCGAATCTCATTAGGGGTGGACTACCTTAAGGTATTTTCAGGGTTATCAACGGTTTATTATTTCCTTACATAAATGGCACGTTGGCAAACCTGTGATTTAGCGGGTATAATTGCAAAGAATTTTGTGCTGACAATAGACTAGGTTTACCGTTATGTTTTGATAAACCGTCGGTGTTGTTATAAAATCTCGTAACTACGGCTTGAATCAAGCCGTAGTTACGAGATTTTATAACCACACCTGCGAAATACTATTTTGTTTGTCCGAATTTACGTCACGATTAACTGGATAAAATCGTTCCCTATTGCTGACGAAATCATTCAGCATAAGATTATAATGTGCAACATGATACTTTTATGGTAGTTTTATTCTTAAAGTACGTTTGGGCTCAGTGTAAATACGGGTAAAGTCAAGGCCGAATTGGAAACTAGGTCAGATATTTATAGATTGACTCAATAAGAAAACAACGATATAGACTCAGAAGAGCGACAGAGAATCTAGTGACACAATAATAACAACAAAAACAACAGAAACAATGAATGCTGTAAAGCTATAATAGTTTTACTAATCTACGACCGATTTGAACTTGAATTGAAGCAGGGAAAATGGAAAAACGCTATATAGATGGTCTATAGAAATATTGAATATCTGTGGCTTTATCGGTGAAGGACTCAGTCGGAGCTCTCTGGCAATGTTACTTCTGTAGAATCGCTTAGGGTAGTCCAACCATAATGAGTTTCACGCGACATCGAAATTTTTCGTTCGACATTCGTCACATATCCGAACCTTTTCGGGCGACGTCGTAGACATTCGGCGTTGAAACGTTCCACCGCCAATATTTACGACGTCGTCCGAATGATTCCGACGTCTCATGAATTCCATTTAAGATGGACTACCTTACTAGGGCCTACTTACCCGTTTTTTTATCGGAGTTCTATAGCAAACCAGAGAAAATTTCGTTTTTATGCGAACGAAATCACGTGACCTACGTTTACTTGACATACTACTTTCAGTAAATTCTATAGGTCCCAATAAAGGACCGTGCAGGGCAAATCTAGCTAATAGCCATAGATGCTCTTCCAAGTCATTTATCGAGATATAATATATCGATCAAACATAGACGATTGCGTTTGTTAGTAACGTTGACCAATGGATATATTATATCCATTGGTCAACGTTACTAACAAACGCAATCGTCTATGTTTGATCGGTGTCCTCCAATGGGAGAGTACGGGCATCTGTTTCCAGATCTGTCATCGACGACCTTGATCGGCCATCGCCACAACCTATTGTAGGATGAATATCGTTGCGTGTCTTCAAGAACCTCGAAACTACGGCTTAAGGTAGTCCACCCCTAATGAGATTCACGCACCATCAGAATTTTTCATGCGACGCCATTTATATTTGTTACGTATCCGAACCCATTCGGGCGCCGTCGTAAACATTCGGCGATGGAACGTTCCACCGCCGAATGTTTACGACGTTGCCCGAATAATTCCAACGTTGCACGCGAATCTCATTAGGAGCGGTTTACCTTTGAACATACGGTATGTTTTTGAAGGTTAAAGCCTCTCTTACAACCCGTCGTGCGTCTTTTTAAATCGTACGTTTTAAAACTCTGCAAAATGCACGATTTATAAAGACGCACGACGGGTTGTAAGAGCGCCTCAAAATATTGTCCGGTCAATTCTTTGCTGCGTCCAGTCTGCGTCATGGTTGCGTCCACCAAAATCGTAAGTTGCACGTGCGTGCATCGCAAGACTAAACGTACGTTTTAGACGAAGACCGCACGCAGACAGCACGCAGGAGCACGTACGACCGGTTGTAAGAGAGGCTTAAGGTCGATAATCGAAGACAGAGTTTTGTATGACTGGAGTAGGAATAATGACTATGGTGTCCTCCTCGTTTCAAAACAGTGACATACTTAAATCAATATTACACCTTCAGTCTGTTTGATTCAAGCGTAAAAACATAAATATGTGTATAAAAAGCCGTAACTAAAGCTTATTCAATCTGGAGTTACGATGTGTTTTCTCTTCAACCTTCGATGACATTTATGTATCGTAAAAAATACTGTGGTAAATAAAGCGTCAAGTTTTGAACTGATACAATTTACACATTTCATGTTAGTTTTTGAAATCTACAGATGCAGGTTTTGATCGCTTGAACAAGAGTGTAACAAAAGGACAATTTCAAATTGATTCAATGAAAGCATAGGACTTATATTTTTCTTCAACTAAACTAAAATAAAGGTAAGTACAGATAACACTCGTAATGACCACATTTGTTAACTCGAATAAATATTTGTGTCAATGTGAAATCGAGTTTTGCTCTCATCAATGCATAATTATGTTCAACAAATTGCTTATTAAAAAGAATCAGCGGATCAATATATACTGGCTGAGGAATAAAAGTCATGAATATATGTAGTCTAACAGATTTACATGTATAATTGTTACAGCAATAGGGAACGATTTTTTCCGGTTAACCGTGATGTAATTTCGGACAAACAAGCAGTATTTCGTAGGTGTTGTTATAAAATCTTTCGTAACCACGGCTTGATCCAAGCCGTTGTTACGAGATTTTATAACAACACCGACGGTTTATCAAGACATCATGCTAAACCCAGTCTATTTTTAGCATAAAACTCAATGCTATTCAAGGAAACTCTGATCTGTCGAACCATGGATACCTCGAAGAGATTTGACTTGCCTTGAGAATCTGTGATAGAAAAATATCAAACTTTGATCCGTAAAAATGCATTTACAGCTTGTGGTACTATCAGCATATCGCTGCTTTTCAGCGTAAACCTCGTAACTGCAGCTTAAAACAAGCTGCAGTTACGAGGTTTTCGTTGAAAAGCGACGATATCGTGTCAGCTTTTGTTAAAGTTAGCCTACATGGCATGCTTCATTTGCCTTGCATTAGCTAGGATCTAAAGCATGGCGACAGATGAGAGGGGTGATGGCTTTTCAAAAATGCAAAATATCCTTCAATGTTCATCAAACAATTTGTTGTGGGTACTCATTGGAATCGTCTCATCAGGACAATTACTAATGAGCACCCACAATGTAGGATTTGGATTTTTAATAACAGAAGAAGGCATTTGTCTCATAATATGTTTAGGTTTTTTTTTAGATAAAATGCCCTTGTGGCAGTTAGTTTCATTATGTATTCAGACATCGAAATATACGGAGTTCGACTCATCCGTGTTTTATTCAGTTTCGATAAAAACTATATTTAACCATTTGTATAAAGGAAATTGCCATCAAGCACATTTATGATTGTAATATAGTAAGAAAAAGACAGAAATTGCTCTTTACAAGCCATTTCTTTTCTTTTCGTACTATATTTCAATGTCTTTACCCACTTTAAAATATTTTTGAAATTTCCAATGTATCCATTGGTGATAAAGCAACCATATTTTTACTTCGACTTAAGCGGTAGTTCGACTTATCCGATTTGGACATAACGAATATATACTGTATTTTGTTCTTTACTCCTTACTAAAAGTTCATTTGTGAGATGCAATATCTGGTTGGACTTTACTTGGTCCGATCTGTTATCCATGTCTGAGATTTTCGTAAAAGGGAACGATTTTATCCAATTAACCGTGACGTAATTTCGGACAAACAATAGAATATCCATAGGTGATTCAAGCCGTAGTTATGAGATTCTGTAACAACACCGATGGTTTATCAAAACATTATTGTAAATCAAGTCTATTTTGAGCACTAAAATTCATTGCCATTCCAAAATATTATTTGTCCCAGGAAGGGGGAATAATGAGGCAGCTTGGGCGTAATTCTAATTCAAAAATGTTGCAGAAGGCAATGAATGATGTTCTAAGAAGCAGGCAATTAGCATAGCGTATCACAGAAATTATTTAGGGAAACTGGCAAAATGTTCGTTTTTAGTATTTTCTTATTTTGCCTAAATGTTTTTCAACCCATTTTCATGACTACTATGTTAATACTAGATCTTGTTTTGAAATTGGTTAAATATACAACCTTGAATAAACAGCAATCCGTCATTATATGATGCGATGCATAACAAAGTGAACACTTTTATAAAATACTCAATTTAATATTTCGGCAAATTTGCCTTTTTCAAGAGTTTTTCAAGTTGTTACCATATTTTTGCTTTATCCAAGGCCAAAACATTTTAAGCTGTGTCTAAAACCAATTTAGCTGTTTTTAAGGTATAACTGTTATTGTTTATTTTCTATTATTTTTTCTATCATTATTATTTTTTTAAAGTAGTATTGTCCAACAAGATTAACCCGGGACATCTGCATATGTAATGACCCCACTTCGGCTTTGTTTTGTTAAGACGCTCAACTAACGGACTTTGCGCACGAAAATTAAGTTGTCCCGGGTTAACCTTGTTGGACAATACATGTAGATCTATACTGGTAGATCTAGAAAGTTTTCTCCAAAACAAACATTAGTTTGGACGTCTCTAATTATTATAGACGTAAAGGGGAAAATGCGCCCATTACATGTTCAATGATAAAATTCACGTGTATTCAATTCAAACAACGATTTGTTCTCTTCTACAAATTCACTCAGATAGTGGGGCGCACAACTCCGAAAATTTGGCCTAATCGTTCACTTTGTGATACAAGCATGAATTTTGGTATGGTACGTCATTTAGGGTCCCTGAATCAGAAAAAAGTGCTAGCCACTTGAAATTCGCATCCGGTGGCCATTTTCCAAGATGGCCGCCATTCGGATAAATGTAGTCTATATATCAGATAGAAAGACATTCCAAATGCTGAAATCCGCCGAGATTTTTCTATAAAATCGTCCCAATATAGTCAATTTTGTAATCAATTAATAAACTAGCATGGTTTTTTACAACATTGGGGTCGTTTATCCGAGATGGCCGCCAAAATACTCCAAAAATGGCCGTTTCTTCAATTAGATATTATTTTTAATAAGATATTATCAATCCTTGTCATAAAATTTCAACCAGCATAATGGAATGAAACACAAACCGATTTAGCCACATGAAAATCGCATCCGGTGGCCATCTTTCAAAATAGCCGCCATTCTCATGTATTAATTAGGCCTATATATGAAAATATCAAATAGAAATGAATCCCAAGTGATGAATTTCGTCGGGATTTTTATATACCTTTCCTGCATAGTCTTTTTTGTAACCAATATAAACCAACTTGATGTCTTTATAACATGGCTGCCTTTTTCCAAGATGGCCGCCAAATATTCAAATATTCATAGTTTCTTCAAGAAAATCTTATTACCTTTAACAAAAAAAGATATCAAACCCTCTCTTTAAGTATCAGCTAATAAAATGAATGAGATACAAACAAAATTGTTCTAAGAGAATATATATTTTGCTATTGAAAAGGCGACCGTTTTTGTATTATCTTAACTGTCTTGTTGGCCTCCATAGTTAAAAACCGATTATCGTCGATTACTTTAAAAAAAACAGCAGCTTAATTAACATGGTTTAAAGCACTTTCGTGTGATTAGTCGCTTTGCGCTAAGTAAGTCAAAACCTAGTGTTCAAATCATCCTTGGAATCGTCCACACCAAATACTAGTATCAGAAAACTCATGCATTCTAAACCAGATAGTGTAAAAGAAAGTCAATTACATTAATAATGGATGATTGTAAAACAAATCAACAAAAATATGTAAAGTAAATGTTATCCCTACCAAGAGGACAAATCTAATGATTTGCTTATTTCTCTTCTGAGTAATTTACAGAAAGAGCATCATCTTAGTGGATACAAATGTACAATAATACTGCAACAGATATTCCTTTATACCTTGCATTCAATGATATACCAACTTCGTTCAATCCAGCTCTATTAGATGATAATGAGGGCAAAGAGAAAACTTTGACACTGCATAAGCCAAGTATCATAATAGATACCGTCTTTTATCTACAATATAAAGCTCAAACGGGCACAGAAACAAGGTTCCATTACAGATGGAGACAGCTGTAAAAGGTCTATAGAATCTGATTTGCAAAAGATGCCACGTTTCTTATGCATTCGTAGCACGATTCGCAAAATTTGAGACAAGCTTAATCAATGCATTTAAACTATGGACAATGGGAAGTTGCTTGTAAAACTCTAGCGCAGTTGTACGTGTTGTCGTTCAAGAGTTAAAGTATCACCCAAACAGCTTAGTAGAGTTGTATAACTCAACGAGGTCTTAACAAAATATAATACAACAATAGTTTTGTAAAAGATTTACAAGTATCATGTGGCTTTTTTAACTTGTTATATACCGGTATATCATGGAATTCGTGGCTTCTGAGAAAGTCCAGTTTTCAAACTTCATGACTTAGTCCTATTGTATAAGCACCATATCAATGCGCAAAACAGGCTGCATGCAAAGCTGGCCATATTAAGAGACTGTGTAATTTTCAGCAACCGAATTATTAATGCCGGTCGAAATGGGGATTGCCAAAAGAAAATGAATGTTGGAGAGTTGGTTGGACCCAGTTTCGTAATGCTGCAGGCTACGAATGGGAGCGAAAACTTGAAGTGGACGGTGTAAGTTCAAGAAAACCGGGCTTTCCTGCACTTCATTCTATATCTGCGTCTGTGAAATATCACATGAAAGTTAAAATCATAAATAAGCAGTGGCGGCCATCTATGTTGTACAGCTTCTTCAGTGTTGATATGACTATGTTCTCAAGCACTTAACCTTGCTTGTATTCGACATACCATCTCTTGTTGTCGAGGGACCCATATGGGGTGAGGGCTAGTTTCCTTGTTGTTGATTTACAGAACTATTCTGGCCAAATAATGAATACACCGGACATATGGATGTTGAAAATAGGAATCAACTGAGACGGCGTTAAAACAATAATTAGCCTCAGTGCGTTTGGCTGCCATCTCTTGTAGGCATATTGTCAAAATTGAAAATCGTCTGCTTCATTTTTTAGAGACCTTCTTTGAAAAAAGCCGGTTGGCTGCCATCTCTCATGGGGATCTTATCAAATTTGAAAACTATATCACTGGGGACTTGTTCCAGATGATTGCCATCTCGGGTCCACAAACACTATATCTCTCCTGTATTCTACATACCATTTCTCTTTGTTGAGGGACCCAATCTTGTAGTCTACTTGTTACGGTAGGTTCTGTGGCTCTAAATTAATTGTCTCACCAAACTGATATACACTACATATTACATTTGCAGATATCTATGGCAATCGATTAAAAGAGTAAGAAAATAATGATTACACGGACTTGGTTGGCTGCCATCTGTTATCAAGTCAGTCGAATTTTATATAATTCGTCAATGAAATAAGCCAGTGGGGCTTATAAGTCGAAAAAGCAAATCAAAGATTTTTCCAGTGGTAAAATCGCAATTTTCATATGAAATATGAAGAACTTTATATTGTATGGCAGCCGTATGAGATTTTGGTTGCCATCTCAAGCACAAATATTGTCTTTTTTACATCTGGCATTTATGTCTGAGTGTTTGAAATGAAAAATACAAGTTTAAAACGTGCATCATATCATTACACAGGGAAGCTCTATAATGCCCAGATGGCGGCCATCTCAGAAAATGGCCGCTGTATTGAATTTCAAGTGGCTAGCACTTTTTTCTGAAAATGTACACTTGAAACTATATATATACTTATTATAGAAGGTTCTGTGGCTCTAAATTAATTGTCTCACCAAACTGAGATACACTACATATTACATTTGCATATATATATGGCAATCGATTAAAAGAGTAAGAAAATAATGATTACACGGGCTTGGTTGGCTGCCATCTGTTATCAAGTTAGTTGATTTTTTTTAAATTTATTAATGAAATTAGCCAGTAGAGCTTATAAGTCGAAAAAGCAAATCAAAGATTTATTCCAGCGGTAAATTCGCAATTTTCATATAGAAATGAAGGACTGTATATTGTATGGCTGCCATATGAGATTTTGGTTGCCATCTCACGCACAAATATTGTCTTTTTTACATTTGGCATTTATGTCTGAGTGTTTGAAATGAAAAATGCAAGTTTCTATTAGTTTTAGTGCGTCATATCATTGCACAGGGAAGCTCTATAATGCTCAGATGGCGGCCATCTCAGAAAATGGCCGCCATATTGAATTTCAAGTGGCTAGCACTTTTTTCTGAAAATATACACTTGAAACTATATATATGCCAAATTTCATGCTTGTATCACAAACTGAACGATTATATGAGTTATGCGCCCCACTAAGATTAGATAATGTCGCACAATATGTCTTGTAAAAAAATGTGGCCATATGAATATAAAATAGACAAAGATCAATATATGAATAGTAGGTGTGAATTATGACAGCTCATCAATAAACCCTTTCTCAAACAAGATCTAATTAGATGTCCGTCTTAGTAAAAGCTGGGAAAATATTGAGAGAACGGGAGACATTGCACATTTGAGTAGCTTTCCATCTTGCATTAAAGTCTTAATTTCATGTTTTATATCGCTATTTCGAAAACTATAATAACAGTATAACGCCACTTTTCTACGAAAACCTCGTAACTGCAGCTTGTTTTAAGCTGCAGTTACGAGTTTTTCGTAGAAAAGCGACGATAACATCCATTCCATCGTCTACACCATCTTTGAATTTGCACCATTCCAGAAATTAGTAGGCCTAGTTTGGGAAAGGCTTAACCTAAATGAGTAAGATTATGACCTCAGATTGTCTTTGTTTTAGGAAAGCTATAGTCCAAAACATTGTAACCCGCATTTTCTCTCCTTGTCTCAATATTTCCTGTGCTGTTTTACACAAATCCTTTCTATTTTATCAACAACGATTTTGACGTCTGCAGAGCTGGGCTTCGAGCTCACGACCCTACATTGACAGGCTCCGACGTTGCCGAATGAGCTCTCCGGATGCTTTCGGAGATTACCGAACAACCAATCATACAAATAGCAGCAGGAGATGTTAGCATCTAACAAAAGTATTCCTGTTTCAAATGATTTGAGCTGGGATCTTGAAAAAGGTCACGAATGAATTTGCATTTGACACCACCATATTTCTTGATCATTCTGTACCTCCGTGCAGCCTGATCAAGATCCATGATGCCACTTTACAGTTACAGCAGGTCCCGGTTTTTCGAAAAAACTTAAGTACGTTCTCATGCTCAAATCTGAGCACCGTGCTCAAATCGCACGAAATCCACGTGAACTTCAATCGAATACCCTTCAACGTTGGAGAGTATTCCTTTGAAGTTGAGCATGTTCTCATGAGTTTATACTTAAGTTTTTTCGAGAAAACGGGGCCAGGTTCCAAACAAACTAATAGAGAGCAACATGGACCTTGATCAGATTGTGCATATGCACAGACTGGTCTTGATCCATGTTGCTTACCAATGATAGTATATGTATTATATCTGCACGAATCATCCAAATTAAGATTATTTATTTAATGTAAGATCGCAAACAAGTGCCTTCATTCAACCCCTTCCCAAATAAGACTTGATTTTGACATCCATCATAGTATAGGCGTGTGAAAACATTGCAAGAAAGGAAGAATTCACCGATGATCAAAAAAATGTTTCATTTTGTTTCAATATTTTCTCTGCTAAATTATTCAAAATTACTACAGTTTTGCCATCTACAGTAGTGTTCTTTAAAAAAATGTTTTCCCCGTTTGGGAAAGGGTCTAATCTGTTTATTCTTTTCCTATGCCCCATTGACCGATCACAATAATACAAAATTACTTACTTTCGTTTCAAAAGACCTTAAGTGCAGCTTAATAAATCTGCCTTTACAACGTTTTTGAGTGAAGACAGGTATTTTTGAACTAGATACTGACCAAAACATAAAATAGATGGGCATTTTTCGATATTTTGACATGTATGTATTGTTTTGACGTATTTTGGAACGTTACACCGGATACAAATTAATTTTCACCGGCATTTTTCATTTGCTATTATAATAGTTTTAAAGACAGAATTTACGAAGTTTAATTATTACATATGTACATAAACCTGTTAAATGTTGCTTTTGAACCATGAACGAATATTGTTTACATCTGAGATATAGGAATTCTGGAATAATATGGATTAATCTGTTAATGTATCAATGCTTTCATTGAAGCAACAGAAACAGAAAGTGAGGCAAGGTAAGATCTTCTTAATATTCACACCTTTTTTGTAATTATGCAATGTGCGTTTTCGAATTTTGCAGAATCGAATGCATACGTTCCGAGAAATCACACCGATTTTAGGCATGGACAAAAACAGGGAAGCCAAATTAAGAAAAAAAGCAACATTTATATAGAGAGCTCAGGTTACTCGACCGACCGCAGCAAAGTAGCGCCGACACTAAATTTGTTTCGTCCTAAAATGAATAAAATCAAGGAAACAACAACAGCGATGACAACATACAACAACAACGACAAATCCCATACAAACCATGAATCATACATTTGAGCAAGGATCTAGAAAAAACCGTAACTTATAGCATAATTATGAGATAGTCATGTTTCAAGACCAGCCTATGCATAAGTGAAGTCTTGCTGGGTTCCATGCTGCTGTTTTACACTGGCTACAGATTTCGAAGCAGCTATTGGGGAGTAACATGGTTCCTGATCAGACACATGCTGATCTGGAACCATTTTGGGCTCAAACACATTGAAGGACCTTTTTCCAGATGATCCTGGTTCATTTTTTAATTTATTTTTTATTTATTTATTTATTTATTTTTTGCCGAAACAAACTTCGTCGAGAGAATTTCATTTAGACCTAGTATAGATCCAGAATATCCCCCCCCCCCCCCCACACACACAAAACATCATGGATTACTTACCCTCATTTCATTTCTTACAAAATTTCAAAAACTTATTCTGAATATTTAATTTTCAGCATCTGCATGAGTACGTTTTTTTAGCTTTTTAATTATGATAAGCATTTTCTTCTTTTGCCTCAATGTTTAACTGAGCCTATACTTTAGGGGGTGTCAAAACCAGGGTTGGTTTGTGCAACGATACTTTAGGGGGTGTCAAAACCAGGTTTTGTTTGTGCAACGATGCTTCAAAAGAAAAAAAAGTATAAACAAATATGGATTGAGTATCTTGTAGCATTGGTGATGATAAGGTGTAGAGGGATTAAAACTATCTTGTTAAAGCTACTGGCATACCCAGACTGATAAAAACCAGATCTTAATGTAGAATACCCGCAATGTGGCCAGTTTGAGATTCCTAAAACATCGGTTTTTCGAGCGTCGTCTATACGTATCCGAACATGTTCGGGCGCAGTCGTAAACATTCGGAGGAATTGCTCTGCTGGCAGCCCTGGGACCAACCCCTCAACCACCTTATATAGCATCATTAATCTGAGGCTCTTCCTCCTTGCGGTGAGTGGTTGGAGTTCCAATTCTTTTAGGGTGTCCCTGATAAATTCGGGGCATGCCCCGGATTATTTAGTGCATTCCAGACCATTCTTTGACACAGATTTGGAGTCATTTTAGAGTTACATGTTCACCATTAAAGGGACATTTCATTGCAGTTTCAATTTTTTAAAGTATGTCTTGATGCCAAGATTGGTTATTCTAATGAGTATAAATACTATTAGTTTTTTGAAGTTGTTGCCAATAAGCGAGACACACGCATTTAAAGTTGAGACATAATCGATAAATTGCATATAAATCCGAACTGTCGTCCACAACAATTTGTTCAATTTTAACACAAAAATATGAATTTCTCGTAAACGGCGCAATATTTTGGCTTGAAATTTTCAGAATTTTCATAAGGAAATATGCTCTTTCAGATAAAAATAAAAGTAAAATTTATGACAAAAAATTCTGAAATGTCACTTTAACCGGTCAACACTGTCCAGTTATATTGTAGCGACAATCCGCATCTACGACAATAGTGAACGATTTTATCCGGCTAACCTTGATGTAATTTCGGACAAACAATAGTATTTCGTAGGTGTTTGTTATAAAATCTCGTAACTACGATTTGATTCAAGCCGTAGTTACGAGATTCTATAAGTTACCAAACACCTACGATGTACAAAACATAATGGTAAACATTGTCCATTTTTATTTAAAAAAACATTGCTACTTTTAGTACGGCGATTCGCACCCCAGCATAGATCTGTGTCTGTGTTTATATTCTTATATTGCACGATTTTGTGAAGCTATAACTACGACATTTTAAGGACAGATCCTCCATTTATTTCCCACGGTAAGAATTTTTTTATTTTTTCTGTACTGATATTTAAATATACGACAAGTAAAAAAATGACTTAAAAACTACAGGTCACCAAGCGAATTAAAAAGTTATTGAATTTCAAGGGAGACTACTCTTGTCTAAAATTGCAAAAATGAGGTATCACTTAAATTCCCACAAAAAAGGTGTTCGAAATGACTAGGATTACATAAATAAGTCTTTATTGTGTTCAATATGTTTTATTCTGTCTAATTGAGTATCAATTTGGGAAAATTTAGTGATGATTTTGAAATTTTTAGTAAAACATTCTTTCAAAAGTAGCTGAAATTGCTCTTTTTTCGCAACGTTTCTGATAATAAAAATTATTCCAGCGGTAAGAATTTTTTCTTTTTTGGTATAGACATAGCGCTTGGTCATACCTACAAAAACAAAAAAAGAAAAATATATCAAACCAAGCGTTTTTCTTAGTTATAAGTAAAATTTGGTTTACTTTTTACAGCTCTGTCCGAAGTTGTTTCACTACTTTTATCCATTTTCTTCCTTATTACCAGCTTTAGATAATAAAACGTGTCATCTTTTGTTTCCATCTGAAGCGGACTATCTGATAAAGACACCACGTTGCTTTTGTTGCTCCGTTTCCTATCTCTAACGCCACATTTTGAACGCGTAACAGAAAGCGAAATGTACCATCCGAGTACTATTACACTTTAATTGACCAAACACAGAAAGTTGAAATAACCGATAAGGGTCTTGTCATTTATCAACCAAACATTAACTAAATGTAAGAAATACATTTGCTGAAAAGACCAATTACTGAAACAGCTTTATTTCGTTATTTAGGATATGCGCAGTAAGTTGCGCAGTAACAACTGGAGGATCTGTCCTTAAAGAAAACCAGCGAAATTATGAAAAGAAATTTGACCTCATGGGGTGAAATGGGATATTTTATTGTTGATCTTGGGTTATTTCATACTCGACCTAGTTCAAAACAACTTGGTCATAATGTGGTACGAAAACTTTGACAAGCTATTCGACCCGATATTTTTATTATTCAAACCGAAAGATATAAAAAATAATTTATTGTATACAATTAGATTGATAGACGTTAACTATTTCCCACACAATGTTATCAGAGAAAGGTTATGGAAACATGAAGATAGAAGAAGAAATTGTTGGTAGCCAAGGATATCTCCTTTTCCCTAAATGCTTTCTATCATAAATCATATTTTGTTTACTTTTGTATTTTTTGTCGACAACTGCAATTCCTTGAGGCAAAAGGCCGCTAATGCGACAAAATATTTGTTATGCCTCCGTATCGAAAGATCAGGACGTAGGCCTATTGTTTTACTCGTGTCTATCTGTCCTTCTGCAGGCCCGTAGGAAGCAATTTCATATGGGGGGGGGGGGCTAATTTCGATTTCCCCCAAATTTTCAGTGTAAAATTAAGAAAATTTGGCATTTTTGGCCAACATTGGGGGGGGGTAGCCCCCCCTAGCCCCCTGTTCCTACGGGCCTGTTCTGTCTGTCCGAAAACTTTACATTGGCCTTGTTTCCAATAAAAAATGCTATGGTGAAAAGAAATCCAAACTGCACAGGCGAAAATATCAGCATTAGTTTGATTATCTGCATTTTCATTTTCTTCACTTGCTTCAATATTTACCAAAGCCCTTTCTAGTAGCAAATTAAAACTATATAGTTATTGTATGGACGGGCTCGGGGTAGTCTACTCATAATGAGATTCAGGCGACGTCGGCATTATTCGGGCGACGTCGAAAACATTCGGCGATGGATTCTTCCACCGCCGAATGTTTGCGACCGCCCCCCCCCCGAATAAGTTCGGATACGTAACTACGCCGCTCGAAAAAAAAAATCCGATGTTTTATGAATCTCAAAATTGCCACATTACGGGTGAACTACCTTGAAAGTTAACATAGTTATTTCGTATCACGGTATGGAATGAGACAGAGCAAATGGCTCTGGAAAGGGTTTCTTGAGAATTTCCGCAAAATTGTAGCTCTATGGGCATTTTGTAACAAACGTGTTTTCGAGCTCAAACAGGGTTGATATTGACCCAGTTCGAAAGGCTGTCTTGTGTGACTGTGGCCGGTATGCGTCTTTTATTATATTCAATTATTCATCGAATCATTTGCTTCATTGCATTAATGAACTTCCTTTTGTTTCCTAATTGAGAAATGATAATGGTCATATCGTCGCTTTTCTACATAAACCTAATATCTGCAGCTTGTTTTAAGCTGCAGATACGAGGTTTTCGAAGGAAAGCAGCAATATAGATAAAGCTGTAAAGATCGCTAAGTTCAGTTGTCACGAATAAAATCGAAGATGGCTGTAGTAAAAAATATGCGAAGTTTTTTGGTATCCACCCGTAGGAACAGGGGGGCTGGGGGAGGGGGGGGGGGGCTCAGCCCCCACAGTTGGCCAAAAATTCCGAATTTCCTTCATTTTACACTGAAAATTTTGGGAAATCCAAATAAGCCCCTTAATATTCAGGACAAGGCCTTTAGCCCCCCCCCCTCCCCAATATGAAATTGCTTGCTACGGGCCTACCACCTATCTATGTTTTCTTACTCTAAGCATTTTTCCAACGGCAAGAGAATAAAGCTTAAACTGCTGCAGCAGGCAAAAGGGTTGTTGATTTAGATAACATTCGTGTATAATATAGCACAAAATCGAGACAAAAGGAGAAAATGCGGGTGTATGTGGAGGCTTTTAAGTTTACAGTTTAACCCATTATCACACAATGACTCCGTTTGACTTCCTGCAAGATAATTGATTAAATTTTTGGAAAAAAATGTCGAAAATAAAGAAATAGCTTGTAAAAAGCAAATTTGTCATTTACCACAATATTTTCGATCCAAATATCAAAATTATCTAATATTTCATTGATTTAAAATTGTCTACTGCACACATCTCTGATTTTGGACAAGTCTAAAATTGGGCTGACTTGTGATGCGTTAACCCATTACCACACAGTGACTGCTTTTGACTCCCCACAATATAATTGCTTTGGGAAACATTGTTGGAAATTAAGAAATTGCTATTACAAGCAATTTCTTCATTTCCCACAATGTTTTCTACCTAAAAAGCTATAAAATTCCGAAATGTCATCACATTGAAATGCCGTCTGCAACTTCTTTCAAAATGGACTACCCCAAAATGTCGTCGTTTGGTAATGGGTTAATGAGCTTGTAGAACCCTGACGAACTTCAAGGACTTATCGATGCTTTTCAACTACAACAACAACAAAAACAACTCGTAACTGCAGCTTGTTTTAAGCTGCAGTTACGAGGTGTTTTGTTGTTGTCTTTGTTGCTGTTGTTGTTGTTGTTGTTGTTGTTGTTGTTGTTGTTGTTGTTGTTGTTGCCGTCGTCGTCGTTGTTGTTGTTGTTGTTGTTATTGAAAAGCGACGTTATTCTTGATTTGATTATTTCACAGACTGTGTTGTCGGTATTCAACTATGAGGTAGACAAACAGTGACGTCATGGATGACGCAGATTACGTGTGCACGCTCGACGAGAAGAGTCTAGAAAGGGCCAGAAGGGATCTAAACGAGGACCCCAATGATAGACTGGAGGCTGTCCGGGCGCTACGAGCATGGGTTAAACAAGAATCAGAATGGCTGAAGTCACCTACAAGTAAGCTTTCGTCGCTTTTTCAACGGAAAACTCGAAACTGCGGTTTAACCCTTTCCCAAACGGTAAAATTTTAAAGTGACCCACTTCAAAAACTGCCACAAATGACAAAATGGATGTTATTAAGGAAAGGATTTGTGAAAAATATGGCATAGAAAATATTGAGAAAAAGGGAGAAACTGCTGGTTATCAGCAGTTTCTTCTTTTGTCTCAATGTTTTCCCAAGCCGTTTCTATTAGGGACGTCAAAACCAGGCCCCGGTTTCTCGAAAATATTTAAGTACGTTCTCATCCTCAAATCTGAGCACCGTGCTCAAATCTCACGAAAACCACGTCGATCGAATACCCTTCAACGTTGGAGAGTATTCTTTTGAAGTTGAGCATGTTCTCATGAGTATGTACATAAGTTTTTTCGAGAAACCAGGGCCAGGCCTTGTTTGGGAAAGGCTTAAACAAGTTGCAGTTACGAGGTTTTTGTTGCAAAGCGTCGTTTTGTTGTTGTCAGTACTATACATGTACCACATGACATATTTAGAGATTGGTAGAGTTTTAAAAGAGATGCAGACTACAAAATATTTTTTATCAAAAGTGGGAAGTTTGTTATAGACCCCTATCATAAAAACATTGAGGGAAAAAAGAGAAAGGATTGAACAAGAATCAGAATGGCTGAAATCTGCAACAAGTAAGCATTGTTTTTTTTTTAATTGGACGTCTTTCGGACGTCCAATTCTTATAACCACTTTTCAACAGGCGTAATGGTTTTTCATTACCAAAAAAAACCTTCTCAGACTCAATTGCCAGTTGGTCAAAATTCAAAATAGATTTTGTGACCATACAGGAAAACTGTCGTATCTTTTCCTGCTTTCTATGTGTTCTCTAACAAACACTATAAGATTCATTGCCCGATTCAATTCATGCCACGTCTTTACCAACTTTACGATCTTTTTTCGATTTAACCATTTTCTCGTAGAGATTTGACTTTCATGATATTGTGTAAAGGGTAAGATCTTTAGAAAGTGATACACATTATTAATAAAGTTAACAAACGCCGTTAATCATCAACATCAGCGATAGCTCAAACGGGAAGGATTCGCCTTGCAGCCTGTTTTAAGTTTGAAATGGAACGACGTTGGTTCGAAACCAGTTCGAACCATTTCTTCTCTATAACGTTTGTCAGAACGCTTGTTTTTCTTTTTGTGTTTACTGAAAGCAGACATTTTAGGATTATTTAATGCACAAATTGTGTATGTCAAATCATTTTTCTTTGATAAGTGTTGTGTAAGTCTTTGACATATTTAAAGAAACGGGGTTTCCACGCGACGTATTTTGGAAACAGGGTATTAAATTGGTTTAACGGGGAGTGAGTTCATTTCGCAACTTGGTTTCGACACGACGACAAATCGGGGTTTCATCTGAACAGCCTCAGATGAGACGTATATGATTTCCACCTATTCAGAAAAATAGTTGCTCTTGCGAGTTTTATTTATTTATTTATTTTTCTCCAACATCTGTATCACTGATACTGGACAGTATCATGGCCTATTTACATACTGATCAATGATCATGACAGCAATGATTACATGTATTACTAGTTTAAGATCGAGTGGCAGCGATCTGTATTTATTACGTTTAAGTGACCCGTTTACGTGTATTGTGCTAAGAAGATGAAGCAATGGATCTGCAACAGTGACAATGGTACCTGGATGATCGGGTGAATATGTGTACAGATAGGGACATTGCCATTCTCAAATGTTCGTTGATAATGATATTAAGATTTAAATTGCGTATTGTACTCCACTGCCATTTTCCCGAGGGCACGTTCCCACTTTCTTCTTTGTGTGCACATCTGTAGATGTAATGAGGCTGTGGTACATGTAGTACTGGTATGAGGAATCCATGGTTATGTGCTCCAATTCATCTGGTATTTTGTTTCAGCTATATGTATTGAATTTGATTGTTTTGTAACCACAACCATGGAAAAATTGCTGTCTTGTTGTGTTTTTTTTTTCTTTTCTACTCTAAACACGAATAAAAATCAAAGTGCTTGGAGCACTGTATTTAGACGTCTCCGAATTTGTATGTAAATGATCGGCGTTTCATTACTCCATTTCGTTGAATTTGTGTTTAGACCGATTCTAAATCACTGAGGCCGTTTTTTCCTTACGATGGTGGAGATAAAAGTCGAAAAAAAGATGATAAAAAACAATGTCTAGGTAGAATTCGAACCCATGGCCTTCCAGATATAGACATGTGTAAAGAGTACAAGGTGAGTGCTCTGCAAAGTGAGCTATCGCGGCTTTCATTTATGTAGCGCGTTGGCTTACATTTTAAATACATTGCTTTGTATCGTCCTTTATAAAATCAACGAAAGGTGTAACTGATGATGATACTCATAGTTAAAGCGAAACAAGAAGAACAAAATTGCTAATCACATGTCCTAAATTTGGTAATCAAATTAATAGTGATTATTCATAGAGACAAATCAGTTTTCTTGAAACGGCAATCAAATCAATTTGAAGTCTGAGAGGGGGTTTTTGGCAATAAAGCCGATTTCGTATGTCCGAAACCGATCTTATAGAAGCAAACATTAAACGTCTAACAGAAAATGAATAAAATATCTATCGTTCATGTACAACCCCGCTCACTTAATCAGGGACGTCCAATTACAGTGCTCTCAGCACTTTGATTTCAAATGTTCTCCAAAATGAAGACATAGTTTTGACGCCCTGAATCACATTGGGAAAGCATTAGGGTAAATGAAGAAAATATTGATAACCAGTATTTTCCCCATTGGTCAGATAAATTTTCTTTATTAAGATCTCTATTGTATACATGCAAATCCTGACTTTATCAACACCTTTTCGTCTTCTGCAAAACGTTTGAAATAAGAGGGGTCTTATGAATTTTCTCCATCGATTGCTTGTAACAAAGAATAACTTCTCATAAAAAAAATCCTGCAACGCGAGGATTAAATTAGCCTACCTTTAAGTGCATAAAGGCAAGTATGACAACGTGATTTTTGCAGAGAGTACGCAAAGGCTAAATATCATGAATGCACTGCATGAAGAAGAAGGCTAAATTTCAACGCTTAACCTTCTCCCAAACAGCAAGAAAAGGTGACCATTCCAATTCAAAAGGTGCTGCAGATGACTAACTTGTTTACACTGAAGGTAAAATTGGTGACATAATATTATATAATACAGAAAAGATTGAGACAAAAGGAGGAAATGCTGATTGTCAACATTTTTCTTCTTTTGTCTCAATGTTTTCCTAACAAAGAAAACATTGCGACAAAATGAGAAAATGCTGATTGTCAGCATTTTTCTTCTTTTGTCTCAATGTTTTCCTATCAAAGAAAACATTGCGACAAAAGGAGAAAATGCTGATTGTCAGCATTTTTCGTCTTTTGTCTCAATGTTTTCCTATCAAAGAAAACATTGCGACAAAAGGAGAAAATGCTGATTGACAGCATTTTCCTCTTTTGTCTCAATGTTTTCCTATTCAAATACCAGGTCTTGTTTTGGAAAGGGTTAAGGTATAACATCCATCATTAGATACCATACACATCGTACAACTTCGCTGTCGTTCATTAACGAGGTTATCCAGATTGTTGAAATGCGGAAACATGGTGAATTTCCGTTGTCACGGTTAATGACGATGTTACAGGCGATATTGCACGAATAATTTGATACCTAATGATGGGTGGAATACCTTAACCCTTTCCCAAACAAGACTTGCTTTTGACGCTCCGAATAGAAATTGCTTGGGAAAACATTGAGACAAAAGAAGAAAATGCTGATAATCAACATTATCTCCTTTTGTCTCAATAGTTTCTATGCTATAATGTATGCAAATTACATTAACACATATTTTGTCATTCGCAGAAGCTTGAACATGGGAATAGTCCCATTTTTTATGTTTAGGAAAGTGTTAAGTACCATATTTATATTAACTTTATTTCAGACACGAAATTTCTTCTGGCATTTTTGCGGATCAGCAAGTTCAGTCAGCTAATAGCGAGGGACCGACTCGTCAACTTTCTTGCCTCGTTTAACGACTCGGTCAGTTATCTAAACGGTTATGATCCAGCGGATCCGAAATTCATCGAAATTTTGAAATCGAGGTACGGTTTAGCATATTTGTTCCATTACCAAACGGTAAAACATTTCAGTCTGTTTCAATTTGAAAGATGCTGTGAAGAATCGTTCCATTTTAGAATAGAAAACATTATGGAAAATGAAGAAATTGCTTATCACAAGCAATTTCTTCATATTCCACAATATTTTCCCAAGCCTTTTCTTGTGAGGGAGTCAAAAGGTGCCATTGTGCAGTTAATGGGTTAAGACTTGTGTGTTGCAGTCTGGAAAAGGCGCCCTTTTAGCATTTGAGACCAAACTAAATCGCGATCCCCTTATATAGTCTGATCGGAATCCTTGATGCTCTCTGAGGGTAACTCCATATAACGACGATGCTATTTTAGAACTAAACTGATCTTAAACTTAATTGCCATAAGGTCTCCTTTTACAGAATCTATCATTTTCGTAATCAGAATCTGTTACTTAAGCTTCACAAATAAATGCATTTTCAGCACAATACAATGAAATAATGTTGTATGTTTTTATTTGCTTTTAAGTTAATTTAACCCATTACCAAACGGCAAAATTTTAGACTAGTCTAAATTCAAAGATGATGCAGACGACAATTTCAACTGAATAACACTTTACATTGTTTGCTCTTTTCACATAGCAAACATGACAAGCAATTTCTTCATTTTCCACGATGTTTTCAAAGCCATTAACTTCCGATGAGTCAAAAGGAGTCATTGTGTGGTAATTGGTTAAGAGTTATACTAGCCATGATCATTCGAATCTGGAATGAATGAAATATCACGTATTTCTTGTATTCCAAAGAACCTTGACACCATTTACCCTTTCACAAATGTCAAACGTCGGACTTATTCAATTTGAAACCTGCTGTAAACAACACCATGTTTGTTGATAAAGATAGGATATGGATGCAAGCTATTTGTTGGGACAAAAGAAGAAAATGCTGGGTTTCGGAATTTATTTCTAGCATCAATGTTTTTCTAAACCTTTTTACAGTAGATGTCAAAACTATGTCTTGTTTGTGAAAGGTTAATAAAAAGCCCAGGTATTTATACAGACAATACATTCCTCTGTTATTTGATACCCATCTAGAAATCCTATACACAAGGCTTGTCTTGATATTCATTCAACCCTATATGCGTCCAATATTTGAATGAATAAGCCAGGATCTGTAGAAAAGGTCCGTATGGTATTTTAGACAAGCATGTATCCAGATCAGCCTGCGTATTCACGCAGTCTGATCAGGATCCATGTTTTTGTCAAAAAGCTTCTACGTGATCTATTGTGACTGTAAGAGTGTAACATGGGCGCAATGCAGGCTGTACTTAGGCACCAGCTGATTTGTAAACATGATGTTCCCAATGGGGAACCGTAGCGGGTTAATTGCCCCTGCGAGTAGTGTGGTGGCGCCGTTGTTCCCGGTCCAACCAGCATCCGGAAGTTCCCTTTATTTACATGTAAAAGCTATCACAGAACGTAAATATGTTGCTTACTTTCAAGCTATTTTCCTAAATTAAAACGTAAAACACAGAAAATGGATTAGAAATTTGGTTTTATGAAGAATCCAGAACTGAGAAATGAACTACGAAAACGAAATGCTAGAGTTTCAGGAAGAAAAAGCGATTAAGTAGAGCTGTAAGTATCAGCATGAAAACGAAAGTAGATAGCCGGAAACCGGCATAAATCTCAATATAAAATCTCAGTTCTATTCGCAAAATTAATTTGTTATCATAAAGTGTTTATTCTTGAAATGGATACACATGTGTATATAATGTTTAGACTAAGTTTTCTTCGTAAAATCCAACCCATTTTCTTATCTCACGATCTTTACATCCCTTAAAACTAGAAACATATGCTGTGTTAAAACGGTTGTAAAAGACTTATAGCTTTATGAGCACACACGATATTGTTGCTCATTAACACCATTATGTTGTTAATCAATTTTTAATTCTTTTGAATACAAAACGATTCCTTTTGGTAATCCTTATTAGTAAAGTTTTAATCCTTTTCCAAACAAAACCTTGTTTCAACATCCATAATACAATAGGCTTGGAAACTTTGAGGAAAGGAAGAAAATGCTGAAAATGCTGTAAACCATCACTTTCTTCTTTTTCCTCGATATTTTCATTGAAATATGTTGTGCACAAACAACATCTTTACCAATATCTGTTTTGTTGTCAGCAGGAACTTTCCATCCTAAGATTGTGTCATTTAAAAAAAGAGTCTGGTCACCTTTTAAAGCAAATGGGAAAAAACATTTTCATTTATTTTCCTGAATCAAATGTTTGGCAGTAAAACAAGTAAACTACTACATGTATACAGTATTGAGTAAGCGTGTATGCATTAGTTAGAAACATTGTTAGAAAAGGAAAAGTGCTGGATATATCAGCCTTTTCTTCTGGTGCTTTCTTAGCTTTCTCAGAAATTTGAGATCTTTCACTATTTACCCTTTTCCAAACCTACGTGTCTTAAAGTTTTCCAACATTAAAGGTAATGTAGATGCCAAATGCATCTTGATAAAGGTAGGTCTTGTGTGCAAATTATCATAGACTACCAAAAAAGTATCAAGTCAAAAGGAGACAATGCTAGATATCAGCATTTACTTGTTTTGCCTCAATGCCTTTCAATCCTTACCTATATTATTGATGTCAAATTCTGGTCTTGTCGAGAGAGGGTTAAAACCAGGTGAAATTATGGAAAATGGTTAACAAACTGAATGACATAAACTTCTAAGAAGTGTGTATTATGAGGGAAAACAGAGAAAGAAGAGGAGAAAATTTGGTTTACCGGGAATCCCAAAATTTTCATTCTTTTCCCTCCAAATTATGTTAGATCTAATAGGGTTCTACTTAATCAAGTAAACAGTGACATAATTTCGGACATTTTTACATTTTAACAACAGTTTAGTTCGGCGATCGTGTGTTTTCCGTGTTGTGTATTACCAGGTAAAAGGGCGAGTGTAGTAAATTTTGGACCGTGAACCACTGCGCCACCTATCAAAGGAAAGATAATCCGCTACGGTTCCCCATTTTTTTATGCTTAACACTTTCCCAAACAGCAAAATTTCAGAATGATCCACTTCAAAAACTACCACAAATGACATGATGGAAGTTATTAAAGATAGATGTAAAATATGGTAAAGAAAATATCTAGACAAAAGGAGAAACTGCTGGTTATCAGCAGTTTCTTCTTTTGTTTCAATGTTTTCCTAAGCCTGTTTTATTAGGGATGTTAAAACAAGGTCTTGTTTGGGAAAGGGTTAAAAGGCCCTGCAGATAGACAGAATTTTGGTAATATGTGTGGATAATTATTTCATAACTTTAAGATACAAGAAATTGTCGCCGGCAAACGTGTTATATATATCGGGGAGAAGGGATGTTACAAAACTGATTTTATGGACTAGAAAATATAGATACAAGCTTTTTTGATTGCTACTTTATTAGATACATGTAGTCATTTAACTTTACAAATGATTATTTTAAGTATATAATGAATTGTGTAATTTGTTATTCCCCATAAATTAAGCATAGATCTACTTTGCCATTTAGAAAACTTTTTAAAAACAGAATCTGCTCAATGTAATGTTCAGCACGGCTTTTCGTGAATTTGAGGCACTTTCCTTTTTACCTTGTTTTCAGTCGTGTGTTTACACCTCTACGGAAAAAAGACGAAGAAGGCCGAACTATAATCATAGGAAACTATGGTAAGATAAGCATTAGGGCCTTCAATATTAATCAATGGAAACAATGACATTTCTCTCTTGTTCGTTTTTTCTCGGAATTGGGGAAAACTCAAGGAGAAAGATTTTATGGTACACTGTACATACAGTTGAAACTCGTTGTGTCGTCTTCATATAGAACATCATATCGATGGCAGTTACAACCGTTTCGCGCTGAGCCATCGATATTACCTAAGTACCTAGAGATTTCCGGAATTCGACTCATCCGATTTATGATCAGTTTCAATTTAAATGATATTCAACCGTTCTTGTTCCTTACCAAGTACGTTTATAGTTGAAATGCAATTGCTCAAAACAAGCAATTCTTCTTTAGTATGCGCAAGCAAAATCTAGCCGGAAACAGTCAAACCCGGAAACAGAAAACATTCAACATAACCAGCTTTCGGGTGTTTTAGAATTGACCGTTTCTTACCCATTTTATCCAACAAAAATCCAGAACTTGACGCATCCTTTATGATTTTATCATGATTTATTATGGTAATTCAAATAATGCATTTCCATGTTCACAGAATCCTTCATAGCTTCCCAACCAGTCCGATTGTCCGTTTATACATGTACGTGTATGTCTATATCAAATACAACTTATATATCGTGGTTATTTCCACTGTTTCCATAGAAAAATTCTATTACATTCGCTTTCCTTTCATACAAGTATGTATTAAAAATATGAACATACAAGTATGTATTAAAAATATGAACGTATATGGAACATTCATTTTCTCTTTCAGACAAGTTCGACCATACTGGTAACTCGTACAGTTATCCTGACTTTCAGCGCTCTATACTAGGAATGTGCCATTCGTTAGTGTTTTGTGACGAACAATTTCAAGTGAATGGTGTTAATTTTATCATGGACTATGGTTCTATAACGCGCAAACATTTAACGTTTGGTGGCTCCGAACATATGAGAAATAGAGCACAACATTTCCAGGTAAGTTTGTAAGCTCAAAAAGTTGCAAAATAAAATTGGACTGACATAAAATACTGAATGGAACGGACTAGAAATCGCCTCAGAGAATTCAAATGAGTTCCAACATCATAGGGTTTGGATTTGAAATAACACGTGCCTTTACTCTTTTCTGTTACTCTGTTTTGTGCCAGAATTTTCGTTTGATAAAATTTATGTTACCCACAACATAAGGTTTGATGAACATTGAAAAACTATTTCTCGTTTTGAATTGCCAGTATACCAGTAGCTCTGACGAAATGCCTTTAGAAATGAAATTATTATTTATAAATAAAAAGCAATATAATATGTTAAAGTACAAATGCGATATAATCTGCTTAACATCAAAAATTAAAGTTGCGTATCTAAACTTGAAAAAAAAAAGAATCAAATAAAATAGTTTATGCAAATTATAAATTAAAATCTTCTGCAACGCTGGCTGCACTCGACTGCACACGAAACTCCAGTTTCCCATTTACCATTTGGGATTATTTTTGCCGATTTTAACCCGATAGCAAACAAGAACCGGTTTTGATTTCCTTAGTAAATTAGAAAATTCTTTTGAAAACATTAAACCAAAGAAGAAAATGCTGGTAATCAGCATTCCCCCTTTGCCTCAATACGTATTTTCCTGGCTATACATATGTACACAAATATGATAAATTTATCGTACGCAGGAGCTTTCAAATTGGACCGCCCTAAATTTCTGTCGATTGGGAAAGAGCAAGTCAACTTGTAAAAGAACATTATATACTTACGTCTTTCTCAAAGGCTGATTTTTAACCCATTACCAGAGGGCAATAACCTACGCACGTTCAAAAGTGTTGCAGATGACAATTTTTAGTGAATGATATTTTACTTTTTTGGTCTTTCTGTGTAGAAAACATTGTGGAAAATGAAGAAATATATTGTCACAAGAATTGTCTTCTTATTTTCATTAATGTTGCATCTTGTTAGGTGTCAAAAGGCGTCAATATATGAGAATGGTTTTCTTAAAACGAGTCACAGAGACCTGAATACAACATTGGTTTGGGCTCAATGACACATAACGTCAGTGGGAAGTCAAAACTCCCCACCAGCGATATACACATTTACGCACTTTTAAAGTGACATTTCACATTTATTTCATTTGTTAAAAGTATGTCTTGATGCAAAGATTGTTTATTCTTATGCGTAGAAATGCTATCAGTTTTTTTGAAGTTGTAATCTATAAGCGAAAATATGCCTCCAAAGTTGAGACAGAAATGACAAATTCTATATAGAAGTCTGAACTGTTGTCCACAACAATTTGTTTAATTTTAGCACAAAAATATATATTTCTCGTAAACGGTTCAATATTTTGCTTGAAATTTTCAGAATTTTCATAAGAAAACATGCTCTTTCAGATAGAATAAAAGTAAAATTTATATAAGATAATTCTGAAATGTCACTTTAAAATCACTGCCGGTACATGTCCAAAATAGTATTCCTGTAGCATATCTTAGGCGCAAAGTGACCAGAGCCTTACACATGGTGATAAAAGACTTATGCTTACTTTAATCAAATGGGAGCAGAATGTCTGATAATGCATTCATAAGTAGCATTTTCGAACCAAGACCTGAGTTTGGCGTCCTTAATATAAGGATATGGACAACTTCGAGTTCAGAGCAGAAAATGCTTATAATCAGCATTTCTTCTTTTTACTCAAATATTGACTCTGCTATATCGTAAGAAAATCATATCTTTATCAACATCCATAATGTGGCAACTTTCAAATATTGGCGTTTTGGATAGGGTGAAGTACTCATAGATAATTTTGAATATGAAATTTTGATTTGTCTCCCTTGGAAATCCTCATTTGAAAGTTATTGTGCACGTACATAATTATATTTTTGTTCTCAACCGTATTGGAATGAATAGAACAGGTCCATGGTAGTCTGACCCAGACCCTAGTATTAAGGTTATAGTATAAAACCGAAGGCCCTTTTAAAATGACATCCTAGTCTAGAATACTGTTCAGCAATGAATACCTTGAACTTGGATTAAAGAGGCAAGTCTTATGTCAAGTAATACACCATTGTACAAATATAGCAAACAGAAACGACTAGGGCTAGTCTATGTCCATGGTATCATCGGTTACGGTCAAAATCTAATTTTTATTAACCCTTTCCCAAACGACAAAATTTAGACTTTTCCCATTTGAAAACTGCTTCAAAGGACAAAATTGATTTAAATTCATATGGAATTTGTGTATAATTATTATGGCTCAGAAAATATTGAGGCAAAAAGAGAAAATGCTGAATATCAGCATTTTCTTCTTTTGTCTCAATGTTTTCCAAAGCCATTTCTAATGGGGACGTCAAAACCAGGTCTTGTTTGGGAAAGGGTTAAATCATAAGTCTAATCAAGATCCATGATATTGTCTAAATGCTCCTTTACTCCGAGTATTCCCTTTAAGTAGAAAGGGTTCCGTTCAGATTGCATTTAAGTACATGCTGATCTTGATCCATGGTGATCTCACATGTAATGTGGTTACTCTTTTCAGTTCCAAGCTCTTGTATGAACGCGCGGGTCTAGGGCGAGGGAGGGAGCCGACACCATCAAATCTTACGAAAAAGGGCTATTAAATATTATTTGTCAAGAGCTAATTACAAATGTGTTCTGGGGTCAGCCGCCATTCCCACGTAAATGTCTGGATCCGAGATTGTGTATTGTTGTTTTTCGTTTCAGAAGGAATTGCTAGTGCCACAATTTCACAAGTACATCACGGGTCCCATATCGTCGCTTTTCAACAAAAACCTCATAACTTCAGCTTAAACCAATCTGTAGCTACTAGGTTTTTGTTGAAAAAGCATCAATATTTCATGTTTTACTATCTCATGTTTGGTTGTTTTACTTCCAGAAAGCGTTACCGGTGCCTTTAAAACAATTCCTCAACTACAACACGGGTCCCATATTTAATGTTTTATTAGCTCATGTTTGGTTGATTTACTTCCAGAAAGCGTTACCAGTGCCTTTAAAACAATTCCTCAACTACAACACGGGTCCCATATTTAATGTTTTATTAGCTCATGTTTGGTTGATTTACTTCCAGAAAGCGTTACCAGTGCCTTTAAAACAATTCCTCAACTACAACACGGGTCCCATATTTAATGTTTTATTAGCTCATGTTTGGTTGTTTTGCTTCCAGAAAGCGTTACCAGTGCCTTTAAAACAATTCCACAACTACAACACTGGTCCCATATTTAATGTTTTGTTAGCGATATTACACCATGGTTGATTTACTTCCAGAAAGCGTTACCAGTGCCTTTAAAACAATTCCACAACTACAACACTGGTCCCATATTTAATGTTTTGTTAGCGATATTACACCATGGTTGATTTACTTCCAGAAAGCGTTACCAGTGCCTTTAAAACAATTCCACAACTACAACACGGGTCCCATATTTAATGTTTTGTTAGCGATATTACGACCAGCACTTCCAGAGAAAATGAAAGTCAGGGTAAGTAGTGTTACAAAATAGGGAACGATTTTATCAATCAAGCCGTGACGTAATTTCGGACAAATAATAGTTTATCGCCGGTGTTGTTATAAAATCTCATAACTACGGCTAGATGCAATCCGTAGTTACGAGATTATATAACAACATCGAACATAACGCTAAACCAAGTCAATTGTTAGCACAAAATTTATTGCTATAGTAGGAAACAAACTACAAGCACCGAAAATGTCAGAGGCAAAAATCACTGCCACCACACAAATTAAGTGATGATGGTGTGATCACATGATTGTGTTAAGATGACGGATTGTTTGTGAAACTTTAGTGCTGTTGGGCTTACAGAATGGGGGCGACGTTAAGATTATTTTCTGAAATAGTTAGTTCACAGCTAACACCTTGCGGTCTTGAAACATTTTAAATAGCAAAACACCTTTTTGAAATACATGTCAAATATTATACCTCACATTTTTATTTCATTTTAGGTATTTTCACACGGCCACAGTAGGCCTATGCTATGGTATCGGTATATCGTGAAGTACACGAATCATTCTTACCGGACGAATATCTCGCATACATGCATAGTTCTATTCAAAATTATATTTTATATCACATAATATACCTTATATGGCTGCTTTTCAATAAAAACATCTTAACAGGCTGCAGTTAAGAGGTTTTTGTTGAAAAGCGACGATATATTTCTATTGTCAGGTATTTTCACATGGTCACAGTATGGTATCGGTGTATCGTGAAGTAGACAAATCATTTTTACCTGACGAATATCTGCCAGACGATCATGAGGGACCATCACAGGGAACACTTGCAGAAAACGTTGGTAGGTGTAATTGTGTCGATTCACCGTTTTCACGTTCCAAGCCGAACAGGCTTAACCCATTACCAAACGTCAAAATTTCGACTTGTCCAAATTCAAAGATTTTGCAGACGACAACTAAAAATGAATGAAAAAGTAGTTTTTTAATCATTTTGTATGTAAAATATTGTGGGAAATGAAGAAATTGCTTGTCACGAGCAATTTCTTCATTTTCCACGATGTTTTCCAAAGCCATAATTTTGTTAGGTGTCAAAAAGAGTCATTGTGTGGTAACGGGTTAAAATGTTGCACTTTTCTCTTTTGCCTTTATATGTTCTGTTGCTGTATTGTACACAAATCCTTTCATTTTGCTGTCAGTAGCTGCATCAAGAAGGGGTCACCTTTATACTTTGTTGTTTTGAAAGGACTGAATTATCGGTTGACCAATTAGATCATTCATTTACTCACGTGACTCTGACAAACTTCGATACTGGTGTATTTATGTGTGACTTTAAGGTAAGGCCATGGTAAACTTATGCGCTTCCCGTATAATCGTTATATTTCGACTTATTCCGTGACGTCCGCAAGTCCGAGCATTTTTAAAGTACCATTAGATGCAATAGCGCCTGTTTTTGTTACAACGGAAACAATTGAGCGTGCTCAGATTTCCGGTGGATATTTCAAACAATTTTTGTGAAAATGTTTCTAAATTGTATGAAGAGTCGACAAAAAATCCAACGAAAGTCAAAAATTCATAATTTGAGAGCAATGAAAATTACTTCCCTTTAGAATCGTCTTAGAATCGTTGAAAATCGTAGATTCGCACCATACCGATTTCGTTCTGATTACCCAGGCCTTACCTTAACACATTTCAAAACGGCGAAATTCTAGACTGGTTCAAAGACATTGCAGACAACAATTTGAAGTAAATGGAATTTGACGATGTTTGTTTTTTTCTTTTTTGTAGAAAAAACATTGTGTGAGATGAAGAAAATAATTTGACTTAAGCATTTTCTTCATTTTGTACAATGTTTTCCAAAGCTTCTATTTTCATGTGTGAGGAGTCAAATAGCGCCAATATGTGGGAATGGATTAAGAATTTTAATTGCTACTTTACTTGAAGTTAAACTTTATTTTACGAGAAACCTCGGCCTTTCATTGTCATAAATATGATAAACAAAATCTATTCGATTTTCAAACGCAAGCATTAACATGTATATCGTCGCTTTTCTTCGAAAACCCTGTAACTGTAGCTAAAACAATATGAAGTTACGAGGTTTTGAAGAAAAGCAAAGACATTTTGCATTAAAAAAAAAAAAAAAAAAAAAAAAAAAAAAAAACATTTTTGCAACGGAATGAAAAAGAAAAGAGGTCATTATAGCATTTCAAAACAACAAGCAATTTCTTCATTTCCCACAATTTTTTCTACCAAAAAAGACCAAAAAATGTAGAATTCCAATTAGTTGAAATTTTCGTCTACAACATCTTTGAATTTAGACCTGTATATTTTTTTGCCGTCTGGTAATGGGTAAAGAGTACAAAGAATCCTGATCAGACCGCATTTAGACAGACTTGCTTGACTTGATAATCTAAAATATATCTTCGCTTTTCAACAAAAAAACTCATATCTGCAGTTTGTTTTAAGCTAAGATTTTTGTTGAAAAGTAGCGATATAAGGCTATTTTCCACATTCGGGCTCATTTATAACATTTTTATATATTTTTCAGAGCATAATATACAGACACTATTACTCGATCCAGAGCGTCGGGAATTCATTAAAGACTTGTGGAGTGGTAAATATGGTGCCGACATTGAAAAACGACCAGTGAAAGACGAAGGTTATGGGTCATTTAGGAAGATTGGACGATGATGTGCTTATTCGTTTGAATATCGCTGTTTTCAACAAAAACCTCGTAACTTCGGCTTGTATTAAGCTGCAGTTACGTGTTTTTTCTGGTCGAAAAGCGACGACACGCGGTTGTTGAAACTCGTAAAGTCGACTTCGATTAAGTCGACATGAAAATTTGGTCCCGTCATCACCAAAAGGAATACAAAAAAAATGGTACATTAAATTACTTTTGAAATAAATTAATCCACTGAAATATAGCACACAAAGGAAAGAAATTGTTAATTTCAAGCATTTTCTTTCTTTTTTCTAGTATATTTCAATTTTGAATATCGCTGTTTTTATAATAAAAAATACAGCTTAAAACAAGCTGCAGTGCAGTTACGAGGTTTTTGTTGAAAACCAACGATAAAATTGAGTCCACACCCTGTCATCTCTTGGTACAATGACAATGCCACAACGAGTTTCAAAACGTGCGTTCATTACGTAGAGATCTTTTTACCTCTTACAATCATAAATACTCATATTCAACATGGACAGTTTATTTGGCATTAGTATTCTTTTACGGCGGGGAATCACATGGCTCTATAACAACAGCAACAGCGTTTGCTTGAAATCTTCTATAAATCTCTTAAAACGTGACATAGCCTACGCCTACATGTATTTTAACGTAGTTTCAGGCAAATTATATTTAATAATACCATGGAATTGTGCGTCATGTGATTATCCGTTTTTGTTTTTGTTGGCACAGAAAGTTTGTTAAATTGAGCATTTCCTACTGTCAATCAAAATATGAACTTATCCTTTCCCCAAAAACATGAGTTTGGCGTCCCTGGTAGAAATAGGTTTGGAAAAAAACATTGATAGAAAGAAGAAAATATTGTCGATGATTACCAATTTCTCATTTTCCTTCGTTATTTTCTATCATATTGCATGTATACACATTGTCATATTTCATAATCGTATTTTTGATATTATTTTGTAGTCTGCAAATCCTTCAAATCGGGGCATTTTGAAACCAAAACTTGGATTGTTTCAATTCGAAAGATGCTACAGACAACAAGATCGATATAGAATAAGGTTGGATTTGTGTAAAATATAGGACAGAAAATATTGAGACAAAAGGAGAAATGCTGATTGTCAGAATTTTCTTAATTTGTCTCAATGTTTTCCCAAGCCTTTTCTATTAGGGACGTCAAAACCAGGTCTTGTTTGGGAAAGGATTAATTATGCGTGTATTTATCCATGACAATAACACACGGCAGGAAATCCCATGACACGGCAGTTTCGATATTTTCAAAAATTCTGTTGATATGATAATTATGAACCTGTCCATGAGAAAAGGTACAAGATGCTCACAATTTTCAATTTTGACTTTTTACCATAAAATGAAAGGTCAATGTCTTATCTATTGCTTGACATGGTTCAAATGTCAAAACACCTTCAGGAACACACAATCATGACGTCATCAAAGCTGACCACCATTGCAGCGTTATGGCCAATTTGAAAAAAAATAAGTCTTGAAGCAGAGATGGCGGGATCTGTGTTGGTCAGAAATGCCAAGACAGTCTTTTCCCGGCGTATTCCTGTATCAATGTTTGTTTATATCTATATAATAATACACGGGTACTATAACAGGAATAAATAATTATTACCTCTAATTAAATGATATTTTAGATGCTCTAAGAGCAGCCAATTTTTTGTTACCCATCAAGAGAAACAGCGCATGTCATACAAATGCCTGCAAGAAATTATGGACCAATAGGCCCTACCAATGTCACCAAACAGTAAATAAATAACGAAATAATTCTATGCCATATACAAAAAAGATGGTCACAATTTCTTTCAAAAGTAAATCAAATCACATACAGAAGTAAGCTTTAATAGAAAAGGAGACCGTAGCAGCCTTTGTGTGGCCACAACAAAATACACAGGCAATAGTGAAACACCATCACGCATCAGGATTCAAATTTAAGGTCCCTTTTCCTTTTTCTTTCTCAAACCCATTTTTATATCGCTAGTTGTTATGTAACACACATCGCTGCTTTTCTTCGAAAACCTCGTAACTATATCTTGTTTAAAACTGTACTTACGAGAATTGGCTGAAAAGCGATGGCGTATTATTGCAATTGATAGGGTATTGAATAGATCAATTTGTGATGGATTAAAGTTTTACGAGTTCGGAAGGCACGTTTTTACTTGATGGGTATTACTGTTTTGTATTTTATAATAATCATTTAATGACAATATTTTATCACTGACTAATCAAATTATATTAGCCATGCTTAATAAAACACAAATACATTATGTAACAGTTTTTTTTTCCTTCATTTGTCTGACTTTTTTTTTGGATGTTGATTAGTGATTTAATAATCGATGTACAGAAAAAATGTTTCTATACTGTTGCATGAAACAGGTTTAAGGTATTCAATCCATAATTATTTGTAAACCACTTCGTACATCTTCGTGCGTCATCCGTAGCAACGGAAATCGATGATGGTATCTGGAATTTGAACCCAGATAAAATCATCGTCAATTTTAGTTGCTACTGGATGACTCCTGATGTTGAAGAAACTGTTTTGAAGATAATGGTGGATGGAATACCTTAATCCTTTCCCAAACGACAAAATCTTGGGGTGATTCAATTGGAAAGCTGATCCAGACAAAATTCAAGTTAAAAAGGAACGGATTTGTGTACAATCTGAAACAGAAAATATTGAGGCAAAATGAGAAACTGCTGGTTATCAGCACTTTCTTCTTTTGTCTCAATGTTTTCCCAAGCCTTTTTAATTAGACCCGTCAAAACCAGGTCTTGTTTGGGAAAGGGTTAAAGAAAAAGGTGAATGGAATTTTCAACAATGTTTTCCAAACCCAAAAGGCGTCACTGTGTGCGCGTATGATTTTCGTTATATCCTCGGACAAAGCTTTATAAAAAAAAATCCGTAAAAAACTATGCTACAGTCCTGGTGCAAGCAGGCATGTCAGAAAATGGCGATAATGCACCAAAGTATCTTATTTATCGGCTAAAATAGCTTCATATCGTCGCTTTTCATCGAAAACCACGTAACTGCAGCTTGATTCAAGCTGCGGTTACGGGGTTTTCGATGAAAAGCATCATATTTAGACGAGACAAAGATGTGTCGTATGATCAACATAAAGTCTCTCTATATCAGAAATATATTTTGTTTACTGCACACTTTTCAAAATCTGTTTTAACTTTTTTGTCGATATTTGATCAGATTATCTATAAACAATGGTACATGCGGAATGTAAACTTTTACCAAACATGGCCTTGGTTAAGCCTCCGTATTTGTCGTCCGTATCTGGATTAAAACCGGACTAGTATTAAACTTTATCGTTTGGTAAAGGATTAACCCTGTTCTAAACTTTTGACGTCTCTGATAAAATATGTTTGTGAAAACATTGATTCACGAAAAGAGATTCCCAGCATGAACTCCTTTAGTCTCAATATGTTTGGGGATATTAAACAAATCCTTTCTTTATCGACATCAACTTTGTCGTCTGAAGCAGCTTTCAAACTCACTGGTGGTGAACTCGGCCAAAGCGAGGGACGTTTTTGCTACAACAAGGTACAGATATTTTGCGTTTAAATGTGAGTTCAAAGATCTGATTGGATAGTTTTTCTAATAGCAATGAAATTGTTCTAAAAATAGACCAGGTTTACCGATATGTATTGACAAACCGTCTGTGTTGTTAAAAAATCTCGTAACTACGGCTTTATCGAAGCCGTAGTTACGATATTTTATAACAACACCGGCGGAATACTATGATCGCGAAAAAAACATCCCACGCTTTGGCCGAGTTCACCACCAGTGAAACTGAACCACCCTACATTTTGTTCCGTCTGGGTAAGAGCAAATAGATAGAATAGGGTTTAACTCTGTCTCAAATGGCAAAATATTGACTCCTGTATCTACAAATTTTAAAAATAAGAGTTGCAGACGTCAAAATACCGGTAAATGTTACGAAAGGCAATGCAGTTGAACATAGGCCTAATAGCGTGGTAAGAAATGAGGGAAAGGGGAGGGTGTTGCTTTAAACTTATAAAATGACAAAGTGGTTTTTTACTTGTGGCTCATGCGCGGATCCAGAGCAACCCCTCGTATTAAAAAAGAAAAGGCTTATCAAAATGGATGTTTAGGAATTGTTCACGTAGATTGCAGTGTGTGCTCAACACAGAAAGATCTAGACCTACGTTGGACTAGATCTACTCGTATTATTTAAAAGATCTACAATTTTCGTTTTTATTCTATACACCCATTCTTCAAAAAACTGCACAATTAGAAATACAAAAATCTGAAAAAACGACCATTCTGAAAAACTTAGTTTTTGACTTATTCTTGCAAAATATTTGTTGAAATTATAGAATCCAATTTTAGTGTACCCAAACAAAGCCGGATTTTTTCAATTTTTGGATCCAAACACAGTGACGTCTATGCGTGATAAGATACGTTATGGTGTTTGGTTTTCCTGTTTACACATTGGTTTTGTCTATTGGCGTTGAGAGACGATTCAAATTATGTTTCCGCTAGATCAAGAATTCACTGTATTGCGAGAAAATGATGATTTATTGACTTGTTAAAAAAAATAAGGCCTTAAACTTCGAACTTAAAGGAAACATAGTTTCTCTTATTATTTTTTGTTTGTTTTGAATGAAATTAATAGACCTTGTATGAAATACAATAAACTGCTACTGAAAATTATAAAGATTAACTACCACAATTATAACACAAAAGTTTTCTAATTCTTACTTATTTAGCCTCAGTGATTGTCACAAGGTAAGTAACCGTGCCGTAACGTATCTTATTTTAAAACGAAATCTCTATCTTTGAACATGTATACGTTGCCGTATTTTAGATCTATTTGGTGCAAAGTGAAAGGAATATCTGTGGGCTTAGGCGTTGGTTAGAAATGCACTGGTTTCAAGCTTGAATTATAGAAGACAGTCCGAGAAATAAGGATTAAACAAGATACCAATATAATGGAAATGCTTAATTGTGTCGTTGTTATAGGATAATTGCACCAAATACCCTTTCTAACCTCTTTGTAACAATTGCCATTCAAACATATTATACAGGAATTGATAAAATATTAAAGTAAAACTAGCCAATGCAGCACTTATTTTGGAAACAATGTAATCAAAATGGTTCGTAACGTATCTTATGATTTCATAATTGATTTTATTGTTTCAAATAATTCAAGGACTTCGTGAAGTATTATTAAAAGACACATGGGTTTTTGTGTGCCAACTGAGTCAACGATTCTACAAATAATGTTATCAGAAATTTTCCATAGCTTCTCTACCTTTGTAGGCTATTGGAATAAAATGGGTTGTTTGCATTGGTTTTTTTTTCATTTATTGTGTAAATATGGCGATTTCATTAAGATGGATGTCTAATTATGTGTCCAAAGTATACTACATGTATGTTCGAAAAGAAGTCCAAGTGGATAGTCCAATTTGATCTCATTAATTTTTTATTACCATGATTTAATTGAGCGTCACGTATCTTATCATAACGTATCTTATTCATAAATTAGTTTTTGAAGAAATTCATCAGGAATAAAGTTCGCTGGTTTATTATGCTGCAAATTATTTTTTCTAAAGAAGGTTTGGAATCAATTAGTATATCACATGTATGAAAAATGGTGAAAGATTCGAAATAAAATCGGTTTAAGCCGTAACGTATCTTATGAAAAAAATGGGGGGATTCTTGTTTTTGAACTTTGATGTTGTTTTACTCTAAATTGTGAATAAGCTTGATCTTTTTGCGTGTGTTTCTGTTTACGTTGACATCTAGCCTACCACTAAAAACCGTTTTGACCTTAGGAACACAGTCATACTGTTGTGTTTTACTATCCGTTAAAGGAGCGTTATGTATCTTACGCGGAAAATCGGGACATCAGAAAAACTTTGATCTCAAAAAATTATCGTCTTGCATTCCAACGAAATAGTAATCAGACCACAGGAAAATATATTTGGGAAAGAATAAAAAGATAATCGAAGCAAATATAGATTAAAATGCGTTAAAATCAGACTGATTTTAAATTGCTCCAGTGCAGGGACAACCAAAATTCATTGAAAATAACTTTAAATAAGCTAAAGGAAGGTGAATTTTAAGGAGAGAAAATAATTCCTGGTCTTATATCATGCTTTGAATACGGACAAGGTGTCTATTGTATAATCTTAAGCAAAGAAACGAAAACAAAAACCTTCTAGTGTATTTATTATTAGCGGGGGACATAGAATTTCAGTAATTGTGCAGTTTTTTGAAGAATGAGTGTATAATCTTAGATCTAGATTCTATTTTTCTTAAAGGGGGACGAGCTAGGCTGTCGAAAATGCAAATTTTGGCACAATAATTACAAACTAGAAATAACGTATGAAATTACCAACCTGAAGGGGTAGATCATTTATGTCCATTGTTACCACTCGTCGAGCTTTATTAAGTATCAAAATCCAAGTCAATTAATAACATGCTGGTCGTCCTTGTTTTTGTTTTGTAACGGCTACATATGCCCAACCTTCAAAAACCAATTACGTCAGAGATACGTCATCTGTGCTCAGTGAGATTTAACACACTGTAAAATCGGCTGCGTCGAAAGTCATCGAAGACAGATTCGGCATCTGATGTCATGTAAATGGTAGGTCAAAATTAATGAATTTACTTTTATAAATAAACGAAAGGATCTTTGGTATTCTATAGTTGATAAATACGCGTATAAATGTTCAGTGCTGGTACAAAATAACCTTTTCGCGTATTCCTCGCAAATAAGGTCACAGTCATCGACACAGCCGGTTGTACGGTGTGTTAATATCGCGGAGGTGTGTCTCGTTGACCTTGACCTTGTCTTGCTTTGAAGTAAAAATAGAATGTGTAAACACGCTTGTAAAGGATTGATCTATAGCAAAGGAAAGATGTTTTTTCGCCGAGATTGAGGTTTTATGCATTGCTAATTGTTTTTCCATGCACAAATATGAGTTCCCGAACAGTTCGGAAGCATAAAAACATAGAATGAGCCCCTTTAAAACAGTAGGCCTACAAACTGGCCCATTCACCAATTTGCAATGTTACTTAGATCTAGATCTAGATCTATCTACCTAACTTGCAAACCGTTGGATTTTTTTAAATCTTTTGAATGATCGTTTACAATTTGTAGACTAGACTAGATTTAGATACATATTTTAAAATCAACCCTGAAGTCGACATCATAACGTGTGCATGGGCGTAGCCAGAAATGTATTTATATTACGCACAAGGGCCGTAGGCCCGAGAGGGGGAGAGTACGAGTGGGGGATCCCCGCTCTGAAGGGTGTTCGGGTTGTCTCCCCCGAGATAAGTTTAATTTGTAATACTTGTTTTCGTACATTCTATGTGCATTTTGAGACACAACACCGGCAAAACTGACTCTAAAAGCGATACAAAGCAACCTACGACCTATTCGCGATTTTTTTACATTACGCACGTGCGTATTATGCGTAATGGGAGCTACGCCCTTGTGTGATTTTACATAAATGCAAAAATTGGCGCCAAGACTGGGTCCCGTATTAGCACTCATTCTACAAAAAAGTCCACAATTAGAAATATAAAAATCTGAAAAACCGACCATTCTGAAAGACTTAGTTTTTGACTTATTCTTGCAAAATATTTGTTGAAATTAGAGAATTCAATTTTAGCGTACCCAAACAAAGCCGGATTTTTTCAATTTTTGGATCCAAACACAGTGACGTCTATGCATAATAAGATACGTTATGGTGTTTGGTTTTCCTGTTTACACATTAGTTTTGTCTATTGGTGTTGGATGACGATTCATATTAGGTTTCCGCCAGATCAAGAATTTATTGTATTGCGAGAAAATGGTGATTTATTGACTTGTTATAAAAATATTAAGGCCTTAAAGTTCGTATTTAAAGGATATACCGTTTCTCTCATTATTTTTTGTTTGTTTTGAATGAATTGAATAGACCTTGTATGAAATATAATGAACTTCTGCTGAAAATATAAAGATAAGATACCACTCAATTGAATTATAACACAAAAATTATCTTATTCTAATTTATTTAGCCTTAGTGATTGTCACAAGGTAAGGAACCATGCCATAACGTATCTTATTTCAACACAAAATATCTATCTTTTGAACATGCATACATTATCACATTTCGTATATTTTTGGTGAAAAGTGAAAGTAATATCTGTAGGCTTAGGCGTTGGTTAGAAATGCACTGGTTTCAAGCTTGAATTATAGAAGACAGTCCGAGAAATAAGGATTAAACAAGATACCAATATATTCGAAATGCTTAATTATGTCAATGGTAAAGGATAATTGCACCAAATACCCTTTCTAATCTCTTTGCAACAATTGCCATTTAAACATATACATAACATGATAAAATACTATAGTAAAACTAGCCAATGCAGCACTTATTTTGAAAACAGTGCAATCAAAACGGTTCGTAACGTATCTTATGATTTCATTTGTTTTATTGTTTCAAATAATTCAAGGACTTCGTGAATTATTACTAAATGACACATGCGTTTTTGTGTGCCAACTGGATCAACGATTCTACAAAGAATGTTATCAGATGTTTTCCATAGCTTGTCTTCCTTTGGAGGGCGTTGGAATACATATGGTTGTTTTGTATTGGTTTCTTTCATTTATTGTATAAAAATGGTGATTTCATTAAGATGGATGTCTATTCTTTGTCCAAAGTGTACTATGTTCGAAAAGAAGTCCAAGTGGATAGTCTAATTTGATCACATTAGTTTTTTGTTGCCCTGACTTAGTCGAGCGTCACGTATCTTATCGTAACGTATCTTATTCATAAATTAGTTTTTAAAGAAATTCACCAGGAATAAAGCTCCCTGGTTAATTACGCTGCAATTTTTTTTTAAAGAAGGTTTGGAATCATTTAGTATATCACGTGTATGAAAAATGGTGAAAGATTCGAAATAAAAGTATGTTTAAGCCGTAACGTATCTTATGAAAAAATGGGGGATTCTTGTTTTTGAACTTTGATGTTGTTTTATTCGAAAATGTTAATAAGCTTGATCTTTTGTGTGTGTATTTCTGTTTACGTTGATATCTAACCTACCACTGAAAACCGTTTTGACCTTAGGAACACATCATGTTGTGTTTTACTATCAGTTAAAGTAGCGTTATGTATCTTACGCTGGAAATCGGGACATCAGAAAAACCTTTATCTCAAAAAAGTTTAGTCCTGCATTCCCACGAAACACTAATCAGACTACAGGAAAATATATTTGGGAAAGAATAGAAAGATAATCGAGGCAAATATAGATTAAACTGTGTTAAAATTAAGCTGATTTTGAATTGCACCAGTGCAGGGACAACCAAAATTCGTGGAAAATAAGCTTAAGAAATGTAAAATTTAAGGAGAAAAAATAGTTCCTGGTCTTATATCATGCTTGAAATACGTACAAGGTGTCTTTTGTATAATCTTAAGCAAAGAAACGAAAACAAAAACCTTCCGATGAATTTATTACTAGTGGGGGACATAGAATTTCAGTAATTGTGGACTTTTTTGTAGAATGAGTGTTAGATCTCTTGTCGCTCTATTTTATTTGGTAGAATTACTTCCCTTTCTTCACGGTTATTCTAAATATGGATCGGGTGACCAGGACAGGTAGGGCTATTTATGGCGGGTGTATATTGATTTGATACCCTATATAAAACTACACGCTGTGTAGGCATTGAATACACAGTCAATACACGAGTGGATTAATTATATTTCGTATTTAGGCTGTATGAAAACGTGTTTTCACAAGAATGATATTTATACAAATCAATGCGTGGTGAATTTAAAGCTGAAAGAGTTATGATTTTTGATTCATTATACAGATCGGATTATACAGATAGACAGGTAGGTAGATCTAACGTCTGCAAATCTGTATTGCTATGGTTTCGGACTACATGTACATTAACCCTTTCCCAATAATCCCAAACGGCAAAATTTGAAGGTGATCCACTTGAAAAACTGCCTCAAATGACAAAATGGAAGTTATTAAAGATAGAATGTGTGTAAAATATGACAGAAAATATTGAGACAAAAGGAGAGATTGCTGGTTATCAGCAGTTTCTTCTTTTGTTTCAATGTTTTCCCAATCATTTTCTACTAGGAACGTCAAAACTAGGTCTTGTTTGGGAAAGGGTTAATCCGAGTTTTCTCTGATGAAACTCCCTCTTTTATTTGTTTACATGTCGCTCATTTATAGTAAATGAACGACATAAACATATCAAAAAGCGAATTTCATCAGAGAAAACTTGGATTACATGTACAGTCAAACTTGTGTACATGTGTGATTGCTGTACATCACTTGTATTATTTTGTTTGATTTATTTATCCTCATGTATTTAGATCTATCTCTATCTATAGATACTCTTTCTGAACTGTTGAATTAAAAAAAATAACGTCTTAACATTTCCATCGATACGGTTAAACGCTAGAAGATTACATTAGAATCTATACCATTTCGACTCTGCGATCCGGTAATCTTCCCTAATAAACCAAGCTTGGGGAAAAGGGGAAGCAAAATAAGAAAATGCTGATTTCCAGTATTTCATCCTTTTGTCTTAATGTTTCTGTGCTGTATCATACACCAGTCTTATCTTATTACCATCTATTTAAATAATTGTTGTGAGAGAAAGAGTTAAATTAAGGATACAACTTTCCTTCGCGCGATTAGGACAACTTGCAGATGTATGATGAGAGTTAGGCCTATTAAAGTGACATTTCACAATTATTTTCACATGAATTTTACTTTTACTCTATCTGAAAGAGCATCTTTTCTTATGGAAATTCTGAAAATTCTAAGTCAAAATATTGAACAGTTTACGAGAAATATATTTTTGTGCTAAAATTAGACAAATTGTTGTGGACAACAGTTCAGATTTATATAGAATTTGTCATTTCTGTCTCAACTTTAAAGGCGCATTTTTCGCTTATAAATAACACCTTAAAAAACTGATAGCATTTCTACACATTAGAATAAACAATCTTTGCATCAAGACATACTTTTAAAAAAATGAAATAAATGTGAAATGTCACTTTAATGTGAATCACTGCACAAACATAATAAAGCCATAAAAGGAATCAAGACTGCTCCAAAATTGATAATCTGACTTAACGAAGGAATGCATGCTGTTTCTTTTATCTACTCAATAAATCAATAAACCATTGGTCAAACGGGAAAAAAGTGTTAGGATATTACAAAAAAAGATGTCAATTTAACCCTTTCCCAAACAAGACCTGGTTTTGACGACCCTGGTGGAATAGACTTGGGAAAACATTGCGACAAAAGAAGAAACTGCTGATGACCAGCAGTTTCTCCTTTTGTCTCAATATTTTCTATGTCGTATCTTAAACAAATCATATCTTTAATAACACCCATTTTGTCACTTCTTACAGTTTTTGAAGTGGATCACCCTAAAATTTTGTCGTTTGGGAAAGGGTTAAGTGTGTTTCGAAAGACAAAAGTCGTAACTAAATAGGGAAATTAAAAACTTTCGATGAAAAAATTAAGAAAACCATGCAAATGTATCGCCAAATTAAGTAATTTTAAGGTATTTCATGTCATAAAAAAGCAAATGAACATTTCACTTCCCTTCATATTTTCTTACCGGTTGCATTTGATTAATAATGTTTTATGCATGTGTTCCAACTCATTACCAAACAAGCCTTTCGACGCCCTACAAGATAAAGGCTTTTCAAAACCTTGTATAAAATGAAGAAATAGCAGGTATTACGGTTGAGGTATGTTTTCAACCTCAAAATAAAATTGACGTCTGCTACATCTTTGAAAAAGGAAGGATTATTTCAAGAAAACAGTGAGAATATTTCGGACAATCAATATTATTTTGTAGTTGTTGCTCAAAAAAAATCTCGTAACTTCGGACAAACAGAAGTATTTTGTAGGTGTTTCGTTGATTCAAGCCGTAGTTACGAGATTGTATAACAACACCGACGGTTTATCTTAACATAACAGATAAACCCAGTATATTTTTAGCACAAAAATCATTGCCATTTCCTATCAGTCTAGAATTTTGACGTATAGTGATGGGTTAAGGGATTAGAAAAGTCCAGAACGGGTGATATTGTGTCCCTCAGACTCACTCCTGCCAACAATTCAAACAATTGTTTCAATGAAAATTACTTACATGTCCTTGTACATTATGACAATAACATGCTATATGCATAGGTCATTTGCCAGACAGAGCAAAACAGAGAAGAAAAATCCAATGAAAAAGTCGAAAAATTGGGATTTCTCCCAAAACCAGGAACTTTTTCCCCATAACAAATTTTCTCCATTCAAATATGTCAATATAATGTGCAAATTCTAAATGAGGTACTACTACCATCGTACACAGAATAGTGAAAGCGGTAACCGAGATATTCACGAAAACACATGGCATGCCAAGATTTTTGGGTCGGCCATTTTGCAAAAGTTGTTTTCAAAATTTGCACGATGTAATTCACAAGTACTTATAAGGTTTACAAAAGCTATTGCATTGCAGCTGTCATACCTGATATCTGTAGTGCGTGTTTCAATGGCACAAAGCAACGATCCATGGACAGTAAACAACTTTTTCTGTTATAAAATGAGTCTACCTATTTTCAGTTTCGGTTTCCACACCTTCCTTCTTGACGTGTTAGACGAGAAAATTATTCCGCAAATAAAAAAATAAAACATTTGACAAAACATCGCACAACATTGATAAACTATTGTATTGATGATAAATTGTACAAAATTTAGGATAGAACCGATCGTGGAATTTGATACTTGACATCTGAAAAATACGGACTACTTACTAACGCGCCTTACTCATATGCGGCTATATGCCGTGTGTAATTCGCCGGACGTGTAAACAATATGAAAACGGATGGAAACATTTTACAGTTTGGGGTTTAAAAAGGTATATATTCGCTGGCAATTGATCAGAATTAAGAGCATATATAAGTTTAAAGACAATGAATACACGATCCTTCTTCGATTTTCAAAGATTATTGATCGCATCATTTGTTATTATGAATGATAAGAAACCGGAACTCGTGTTTGTTGACATTTTGAAAATTGGTTCAAAAACTAATTATTTCGTAAATAAACAACTTCCACGCATACTAAACACAATTTAAATGTCTTCTATTCCCATATTTACATTTTAAATGAATTATTAATTGAAATAAGATTTCAACTTGAATTAAGAATAGTATGGTGTACAAAGTTGGTCATTACAAAATTTTATTTTCCAGTTATGTATCACGTTTTTTTCTGTATAGTTTCAATGCAATTACTGAGCAATATTGCTTAACAATCAAAGGGAATATTATACTAACTGTTGATATAATTTTGATAACAAAGAACTTTTATAATGGGTTATACTTTTGAATTTATGGGATAAAACTTGATAGCATGTAAATTGAAAAATAAAATAAGGCCTAAGGTGTCAAGTGACATATGTTGTGGCTGTGGCAACAATTTTTACTTGAATTTAATCGACAGACTTAAAATAAATGATCATTTATGATAAAACCGCCTTTGACAGCTTGAAAAAATGACCCCATTATCTAACCATACCTCATGTTGCAAAAAAAATAGTACCACCATGAATTACATATGAAAAATAAAGAAATGTCAAACTTTTTTTCGTAAAGGCAGTTTTTCTGAATAAAGAAACTTCGTGTAAGTAGTAGTACTACCTAGATCAGACCTCTGTGTATGTTTTTGTGAAAAACTAGCTAACTTCATTCAAGGATAACTACGTTCTCGGTTTTCCAAGAAGTTGTCCTTTTTCGCAATATTTTGATTATGCTGTACAAGGTAAACCAGAATTAAGTCGCTTAAAGCTGGAATTCATCTTCGTTTTCATGTCAAATAAGATGAATTCATCTTAAAGAGAATTGTCTAAAAAAAGGATTAGCAAAAATTGCGATTTAAAAAATCAACCCCTAACCCGAGTTATAACCTGATAAAGATACGTGATTTACAGGCGCGCGTAAAACGAAACTGAAATTTACCTGTGGACCAGATATGGATGATGACGTCAATTGTGCAATCCCATTATAGCCGTGTTAACCTTACATGTATAAACGGTCAACTTTAACTTCAAATTGCGGTGGCGTTGCAAAAGCAAAAATATCAAATAAAAGCATTTTATGGTGTTTATCATTTGGCCATTAAAGTGGAGAAAAAAATGTGACATTTTTTTCGTGAATTTGAACAGTAAAATTCAGTTATATTAACATGCCGTGGTCCAAAAATTCTCGAGTATTATACGTTTGATGATAGTGGAAATTTCCGGAAAAGTGCCTTTATATCGCTCTTTTAACACATTCTCACACATTGACGCTGTTTGACGCCTCACAAGACAAAGGCTTTGGAAAACATTGTGGAAATGAAGAAATTGCTTGTGACAAGCAATTTCTTCATTTTCCACAATGTTTTCTATCCCAAAAGTCAAACAATTTCAAAATTTTATCGAATTGAAAATATCGTCTGCAAATTCTTTCAATTTGGACGAGCTCAAATATTAGCCGTCTTGTAAGGGGTTTACATGTAGATTTAGGATAAATGTTTCTTGTAAACCTCTTAAAAGATATATAATTATGTTGAGAAGTATTTTAGAAATGTCATTTTCTCCAATAACAAAGGAAATCCAACTCTTACATGAAATATTCCGTGAATTCTACCAATCTATCGTATGTCTTACACCTTGTATTATATTGTTTTTATTATTACTATTATTATTATTATTATTATTATTATTATTATTATTATTATTATTATTATTATTATTATTATTATTATTATTATTATTTTCATACTGAATTTTATTGGGTTGTTCAATTTGGGAAGACGCAATATGGAGCGTTAAAATCCTGGGTAGGGACATTTTATATTCCGTGATGCAACATGTACAGTTTTCAACCGTTTCCCAAAGACAAAATTTAAGTCTATTAATATGCGGCCCATTGTAAAAAAAAAAAAAAAACAAAAAAAAAACAGCGGGGAAATGTGAAGTTCTTGGTTATTTTTTATTATTATTATTATTTTCCTGACTGAATCAATGCAAAAACTTGTTTGAGAAAGGGTGTGGTGAGCTAGCACTTAATTGACATAATTTTATTTTGCATGCAAGTGTCAACTGTTTAATGTCTTGTCTAACAAACTGGTATAATATGAACTACCGGTATTTGTTTGATGGGATTATTCTTATCAAAGGATTACGTAATAAATGGACTTGGTTGGTATAACACACCAGTTTGCAGGTGCACTACCAGAACATAGTATCAAGAATACCAAAAAACTTTAGTTACGGCATTTTTGTCGCTATTTTTAACATGACTTACCGTTTGCTTCTTGATCCTTTACCAGATCATTTCTCGATGTTTAAAAAAAAACTCTCTGTTTGAAATATGGAAACATTAGGAAAAACCACTACCTCACTAATTCCCCTTACAATATGAAAATACTGTATTAATTTACTCTTTCCCATCAGAGATCAGGTTTCGACATACACTTTAGAAATCGCTTGGGAAAAAATCATTGAAAGAAAAGAAGAAATTGGTGACGGTAAAGAATTTCTCACTTTCCCTAAATATTGTCAGTACTAAACCAAACACATTTTCTTTTTTTAACATCAGTTACTTGTCGTCTAAAAGCATTTACTCAAAAATTAAAATACTTGTCTGAATTCTTCCCAACATAATGTAACATAGTAAGTTAAATGTCATTTACTTCAATATTTGCGTACTAATTATATACTATTTATGCATGTATTAGGCCATTATTAGGCCTTTAAATTCTTTAACTAGTTTTTGCATTTTTTCAGTCAGGAAAATAGAATACCGAAATAATTTCTAACCAAGAACTTCACATTTCAACGCTGTTTTCTTTAAAATGGGCTGCATATTTTTAGACTTATATTTTGTCCTTGGGAAACGGTTGAAAATTGTGCGAGTTACGTCAAGGGATATAAATTGTCCATACCCAAGGTTTTAATGTTATATATTGCAACTTCGCAAATGGAACAGTCTTACAAATTTTAGTTTGACAAAACAATATAATACAAGGCGTGAGACATTCAAAATATTGGTACAAATCACGGAATAATAAATGTAAGAATGGGATTTCCTTTGTTATTGGATAAAACGACATTTCTACAATACTTCTCAACATAATTATATATCTTTAATAGATTCACAAGAAACATTTATCCTAAATCTACAGATTAAAAAAGCATATTAATTGCACTATTCAGTAAATTCCCACCATCACCAAGCGTATAATACTCGAGAATTTTTGGACCACGGCATGTTAATATAACTGAATTTTACTGTTCAAATTCACGAAAAAATGTCACATTTTTTTCTCCACTTTAATGGCCAAATGATAAACACCATAAAATGCTTTTATTTGATATTTTTGCTTTTGCAACGCCACCGCAATTTGAAGTTAAAGTTGACCGTTTATACATGTAAGGTTAACACGGCTATAATGGGATTGCACAATTGACGTCATCATCCATATCTGGTCCACAGGTAAATTTCAGTTTCGTTTTACGCGCGCCTGTAAATCACGTATCTTTATGAGGTTATAACTCGGGTTATGGGTTGATTTTTTTCATCGCAATTTTTGCTAATCCTTTTTTTAGACAATTCTCTTTAAGATGAATTCATCTTATTTGACATGAAAACGAAGATGAATTCCAGCTTTAACATCTTCTTCTTATGTAGAGCTTTAATTTGATATATAATATGGCATATACATGTTAAGAATAAATGCAAAAATCAACTTCAAATTTTATGTTGATACCGAATTTACATGAACCTTAATGTTATTTTAATTGTGTCCCCAAAAGCTTCAAATAATTATGAGGAGAACCCATAAATCAACATCCACACATCACAAAATGCCACTGATCCACGGGTCACACTTCCGATACTTCCGATCATTGCTGAAGTGGGTATACAAGCATACGTGTATTACAAGCTAAATATACGATCTCGTATTTTAGTCTCAATATTTAGGGCTATATTTAGAATAGATTATGTATGGTACTAGTTTAACAAGAAAGGTTGGCTGATCTTTTCATATGAGAATGTAAGGTATTGGCACACATATTATGAATTTGTGCAGTTTTTTTATTCATATTATGTGTATCTTTAATTATGGAAAGTTTCATTTTTAGCACAATCCATAAATACGTTTTAGAAAGTGGCCAAACTATCGCAGGTATAGCTTTTAGTGTGGCGTGCGAATATTCCAGTGCTTAGTCTAGGCCCTATCGATTGTACGCATAAAGTGATATGCTTTTGATATGACTAATATTCCAGGGATTTCTTCTTTCTAGAATTGAGTAAGACACAAGACGCTGGAAGAAAGACGGGAACTCACATGCAGCTACTCTCCAAAGCCGAGGTCTATTGATTAACCATCAAATATGACCTCTGCCGTTTTTGGTTCACAAACAGCCTATTTGGTCATCATAATCTAATTATAGCACATCATTTGAATTATCGAATCAAAATCAATCAGTTTTATCTTGCATGATCATTACGTATACAATTACGTCGCTTCTATTTTTGGCTGAAGCCGGTAACATTTGAATTATCGAATCAAAATCATTCAGTTTCACCGTGTCCAATCGTTACCGGGGGATGTGGTTTTCGTAACGCTGAAAGCGTGGTGTATAACGCCGGTTTGTGGTGCAAAACAGAGGCAGGACACCACCAAGGTAAGAAAATTGAAAAATTGAATCGATGAAGTTTTTTCTTTGGGAATGAGACTAGGCCGAGGCTCATCTCAAATGATTTCTTGACCCCTAGCAATGTCTGTTTTCTTCGAGAAAGTTGCAGTTTTCTCTATCATTCCGTGAATGTAAGGCATTTCAGGCGAAATCAACACAGCTTGTCCGTAAAATATGAATTATATGTAAGCATAACCAGTTATGAACCCCCAAAAAGCATGCACTTCGTACTTACACATGTATTGCACAAAATCACATTGAGGTTTGCACCATCTGCATCTTACAGAAGCCATGGAAACGATTTTTATTTTAATTTACAAGTAACAATGGTGGATGTGGTGCACACAAAGAAATATTTTGTAACGTATGTGGCATGGTGATTTTAAAGCTTTGCGTTTTTCCTTATTTAAGCAGGCCTAGCAGATATAGTGACACTTTCCCTTACTTCAGATGCAACACACGTCCTATTCGAATGATCCTAGCAATTGTGCAATAATTTTGTGTAACGAATATGTGCTTTTTCGACATCAGCATTTTTAAACCCTATTAACCGGATTGTATAATGGATTTAGAAATTGTGCAACCCGAACTTTACATTTAAGGCGTACAAAATACAACTTATCTGTCGATATACATGTAGGGTTAATTCACATTTTTGAGGTCGTTAACATCCGCAGAGGCCCAAGAAATATGTTAACGGTCGAGTGCGAAGCACGAGGGTTGTTTACGTAATTTGCGGGCCTCTGCGGATGTTAATGGCCGAAAAATACGTGAATTGACGCTATTATTGCATAAAACTATAAAATTCCAATGAATACTTACCCCAAAGCCATTGATATGTGCGAAATATGAACCGAAGAGAGATAAGAAAATGTCCGCCAATGTTGTTTTGTTCTGATAAATCTTCCGAGAATTTTTTGTTATGCGTGACGTCGGAAAAACCTCAGTTTTTCTATACAGGTCTATACAGGTATAACAACTATTCACTTTCGTCTGCACTTAGATATTTTTAATTTTACGCAAGTCCACTTCCCCAGCCTCATTCATTGTAACATTGGCTATGATCAGACTATACGTTCTATCTGTGGGATAAGTCTCGAGTCCCTCCGATAGATGCTTTGTGTAAGCATGCCGGGTTGATTAGGCCAGATATCTTTACATACACTCTCTCGAATAAACACTCTCTCAAGTCAAACGTTGGCTCAATTATCACGGTGGGGATTGTGCATGATGGGATGGATAACGAATACGGACAAAATAATCTCGAATCTGGTAAGATTTTTTGCAATAACTTCCTTATTTGTGCGTCAATTTTCAAAAGGTTTGTTGCATGTACCCCGCCTTACCGAGCTCTTTCATCGGATGTATGACATAATTATTAGATAACTCGTGGTACTTTTTCCAAAAGATTGTCCCAACCGACCAGAAAGCGAAATGGTAACGACTACGGCCAAATTAACCTCGCTTCAGGTAAGAAATTTGTGCAATAACTTTCTTATTTTAGCGTCAATTTTCATGCAGTTTGTTGCACATACTCCGTGTTACTGAACCCTTTTCTCAGATGTATTACTTATCGGAAAACTCCTTGTACTATTCTCAAAAATATATCCCAACCGACTAAAAAAAATGACCTGGATTTTTTGTCGTTTTTCTGATCGGTTGGGATCAATTTTTGGACAAAGTACGAAGATTCTACAAACAAGTCATATATCTGAGGAAAGAGCTCAGTAATGCGGGGTACATGCAACAAACCGCTTGAAAATTGACGCAGAAACAAGAACATTATTGCACAATTTCTTACCTGAAGCGAGGCAAATTTGTCCGTATTCGTTATCCATCCCATCATGCACAATCCCCACCGTGGTTATTATAGTAATCCGAGTTAGATTCGTTCTTTAATATGTTGATGTCGCTCATAGTAAATGAGCGACATCAACAAATCAAAGAGATAGTTTAATCAGAGCAAACTTGGATTATTATCATAGGAGCGTGTAAACAAACACTTGGTTTTCGAAGTACGTTATTGGCCATTGCAGTCTCCTCCAATTTGCGTTTTCAAACCTTACATGTCGAAAATCGTTTAGTTATCCTTCGCGAATAAACTGCTTTTTGTGATGTTCTATTGACAAGGAATTGTTCAACGTTCGATTAGAGACTTGACATAATATGTCTTCCATCACTGCGAAATAAATGTTATCATGTGTTAAGGAAGGTGAAAACAGCCGGGACTTCTTACTCGGGGACCTCTAATCTGGTGTTAGGTAGCGTTTGGTCGATGGTTTTACCCGCCTGTATGGTTTGTACAATGAGAGGCTTGATTTCTGCCTCATTGTGTCTTACTCTGAAAGAATGAGATATTATGTACACAAATCATCTATCGGAGGGACTCGGGACTTATCCCACAGATAGAACGTATAGTCCGATCATAGCCAATGTTACAATGAATGAGGCTGGGGAAGTGGACTTGCGTAAAATTAAAAATATCTAAGTGCAGACGAAAGTGAATAGTTGTTATAACTGTATAGGCCCACTACAAGCAAAGGGTCAGAACAGTAACGTTTTTTCGTGTTGGTGACGGAAGTTGCATGTTACCTGGTTAACATTAATTATGTTATTTCATCTAAGACCCCCCCCCGCACACAACAGCCTCCGGAAGTCGTCCTTGGAGTCTTAAAACGCCGCTCAAACGTTTAGTATTTGTTATTTTTAGTAACAATACACTCAATCCCAAAGCGTTTTGGTAACAATACTCTCGAACCCAAAGCGTTTTAGTTAACGACACTCTCGAACCCAAAGCATGGCATGCATACGAAATCAACAACGAAACTGGGAACGATTGACTGTAAATCCAATAAAATAACCATCTTACCGGCTATTAACGAATACATTCAATTTCAGAGTTTTTGTTCCACTTTAAACTTCGCTTTAATATCGCTGCATGTTGAATGCACGTGCTCATTATCGCTGTATATTTAATACACGTGCGTCGTCATTGTTTTCTCCTCATATTTAGGGAGCCTCGTTTTGAAAATGCCGATTTGGGACTATTTTTAGTAACAATTTTCACGTATACAATGTTGATTTCCCATAAACCCATTTTTTGCCTCCGGAAGTGTGTTCTGCGGGTACAGACTAAAACATAAGTGAAAGGACCAAATTGATTGATAGTGTGGGATTTTAACGCCGCTTTCAACAACTGAGGTTTTTTTGACGTCAAGCATAACAAACAATTCTCGGAAGATTTATCAGAACAAAACAACATTGGCGGACATTTTCTTATCTCATCTCGGTTCATTTTTCGTACATATCAATGGCTTTGGGGTAAGTATTCATTGGAATTTTATAGTTTTATGCAATAATAGCGTCAATTCACGTATTTTTCGGCCATTAACTTCCGCAGAGGCCCGCAAATTACGTAAACAACCCTCGTGCTTCGCACTCGGTCGTTAACATACTTCTTGGGCCTCTGCGAATGTTAACGACCTCAAAAACTTGAATTAACCCTACATGTATATTGACAGATAAGTTGTATTTTGTACGCCTTAAATGTAACGTTCGGGTTGCACAATTTCTAAATCCATTATACAATCCGGTTAATAGGGTTTAAAAATGCTGATGTCGAAAAAACACATATTCGTTACACAAAATTATTGCACAATTGCTAGGATCATTCGAATAGGACGTGTGTTGCATCTGAAGTAAGGGAAAGTGTCACTATATCTGCTAGGCTAGACTGATTTCAGTCTGTTAAGAATAACATCATATGCATTGAGAAATATGAAAATAAGGTACATAGAAAACTGTTGCTCTGTGTCGTTCTTAACAGACTGAGGAATTGACCATGAAAGAGGCGTCTAAAATTTGGTCGCCACAGGTGGTTCACATTCCAGATATCACTTTGTAAGATAATCCGACACCTAGCAGTACTTCACAACTTGATAACATAATTAGCTGATCAGATTTATGACTGCAGTCGTTTAATCCTTTATCAAAGAAGAATTGATTTTCACCTACCTAATCAAAAAGACATTGAAAATATTGAGCCACTCTAAGAAAATTCTGCTCATCATCATTTTCTCCTTTTGCTGTAATATTTTTCCGTATATTATTGTTATTGTTGCCGTTTTGGGAAAGGGTCGGTCCTCAACAACACTAAAGCCTCTCTTACAACCGGTTGTGCGTGCTCCTGCGTGCAGTCTGTGTGCGGTCTGCGTCTAAAAGGTACGTTTAGTCGTGCGATGCACGCTGATGCAACGTACGCTTTTGGTGGACGCAACCACGACGCAGACTGCACGCACCAAAAAATTGACTGGATGATATTTTGAGGCCCTCTTACAGCCCGTCGTGCGTCTTTATAAATCGTGCGATTTTGCACAGTTTTAAAACGTACGATTTAAAAAGACGCACAACGGGTTGGAAGAGAGGTTTAACTTGCTGCTGCTTCTGCTGCTTTACAACAAAAAAGCATCTTAAAACAAGCTGAAGTTACAAGGTAACATTTTAGGGTTGTCATGTCCAAAAAAACAAGAGCCGTCACAGACGGATTATGCTCCCCGAATAAGTGTTTGTCACAAAATAAAAACTATCATACATTAAGCCCCCTATTTCCATGACGGATTTTTTGTACACACATTATTTATAGAATATGGTCCGGAACATCTCATTTATCAGATAAGTACAAAATTTCATTAAATTCTGCCCCTTGCATGAAGAGAAATTAGAGAAAACATAATTTTTACATTAAGGCCCCTTTTCCCATGACGTAGCCTCAAATTAAGAAACAGAGAAAAGGGTCCCTAGGGATTATCCAAGGGAGTTCACATGTGAAGTTTCATTGAATTTGGTCCAAGGGTTGCTGAGATATGGCTGTGGACGGACGGACGGACACACGGACGGACGGACAGCATGGCAACTATATGCTCCCCCGAATTTTTTTCAGGGAGCATAAAAAAGAAAGAAGGGTTGTTGATTAAGATTGAATTTGTGGATTATAATAAACGGAAAAGGTATTGAGGTAAAAGGAGAAAATGATGATAATCAGAATTTTCTTATTTTGGCTCTATATTTTCAATGTCTTCAATGTTTTCAATGATTAGGTGGGTGAAAATCAAGTCTTCTTTGAGACTGCAGTTATAAATCTTAGCAGCTAATTATGTTATCAAGCTGTGGAGTAGGGCCTTCTGATTGGTGTCGGATATTATCTTTGGGTCGGATTACCTTACAAAGGGATTTCCTCAGTCTGTTAAGAACGACACAGAGCAACAATTTTCTATGTACCTCATTTTCATATTTCTCAATACGAATGATGTTATTCTTAACAGACTGACATCAGTCTACTGCTAGGCCTGCTTAAATAGGGAAAAATGCAAAGCTTTAAAATCACCATGCCACATACGTTACAAAATATTTCTTTGTGTGCACCACATCCACCATTGTTACTTGTAAATTAAAATAAAAATCGTTTCCATGGCTTCTGTAAGATGCAGAGGGTGCAAACCTCAATTTGATTTTGTGCAATACATGTGTAAGTACGAAGTGTATGCTTTTTTGGGGTTCATAACTGGTTATGCTTATATATAATTCATATTTTACGGGCAAGCTGAGTTGATTTCGTCTGAAATGCCTTACATTCACGGAATGATAGAGAAAACTGCAACTTTCTCGAAGAAAACAGACATTGCTAGGGATCAAGAAATCATTTGAGATGAGCCTCGGCCTAGTCTCATTCCCAAAGAAAAAACTTCATCGATTCAATTTTTCAATTTTCTTACCTTGGTGGTGACCTGCCTCTGTTTTGCACCACAAACCGGCGTTATACACCACGCTTTCTGCGTTACGAAAACCACATCCCCCGGTAACGATTGGACACGGTGAGTTTTATCTTGTTTGATTACGTATACATTACGTCGCTTCTTTTTTTTGGCTGAAGCCGGTAATTTGAAGCGTCAGCCAATGAAAGTTTGTATCAGCTTTTTAAATTGTTTTGTTGTGTAAAGCCAACGATTGGATACCGAAATCCCGCAAAGGCCCCGAGATTAGACGTGAAATGACCCCGCGGGAACAGAGTATCATTATATCATAATGGAATGAAGAGAGAATGTGCCCTATTCTTAAGAGAGTACTTAACATGCAGCATTCTAGTTTTGGGACACTTTTATAATAGAGAAATACAGATGTACTACCTTTGATTGGCTATTTAAATCTTTTATACCCACCACTGTAAAACTGCAGCAAATGTGACAATGCTTTCCTTTTAATCTTATTTGTTTTAAGTATAACTTGTAAAAATAAATGTTTGCGTCTTTAAATTTTTTATAGGAGAAAGTCTATTTCTGTCGAAAATTGTAAGCTATATCAGTGTTTTCCCCAGCCCAATAAACTGTATCGGCCGCACTACAGCTTCATGTAAATCTGTGTAATGCCACTACAGCTTCAAAACCACCCCACAGCTTAATTTCATAACAAAAGGTTACCAAATAAGGGGATTTGTAGATATTCCATGTAAAATAGTGATAAATTATGCATTCTTATAAAATAAAATGTAATAATTCTGTATAAAAACATCATTGGAAAAGAAGAAATTGCTCAAATTGAGCAATTTCTTCTTTTCCCATTATGTTTTATTCACAATTATTTGCTTGAGCACAATGTGTTTCAAGGTTTACAAACGCCACTACGGCTTCAAAATAATTTGCGGAGAACCCTGTATATTATTTCGGAAGCAGAAGACGTTGGAACCCACTCCCCGTGTCACTTTCTTAAGGGGAAAATTCACTGTATTAATTTAGCTTTATGATGAATCATAAACGAACGGAAAAACGTTTCCATGGTAGTCAGTTTTTTTGCCGATGTGGCTTAAAAGATCTAATGAACCAACATAGCTCCTTACATTTTTAAAACTTGTCTGCTTCTGGCCTTACTACATTCAAATTGGTTACAATAATATTAAAATATTTTTAAAGATTTTCTGGAATACAATGAGTTAAAGTCACATTTGAAGTTACTTTTGTTGTTGTAGTTTCTTGTGATTCCCCGCAGTAACTCATTTTGCGTTTTTTTACAGAATGTGGACGGAAGTGAAGCAACAAACTATGACCTTGAACAAGAGGATGCAGCGGTCTCCATGGCGACACGTTGTCATGGTAGCCGTGTGTCTGTTTGTGATCTACGTCATCGCGTTCATGGGACAGTCATCGTTCAAATTACCGCCGGGAATCGACCTTAAGAAATACGAGCCATTCGAGCCGATAGCCACTGCAGACTTCAACGTCAATGGTACCAGGAATGATCAGGCGAAAATTCCTAAAATTATCCACTGGGTGTCAAAGACGGACTATGTTGACAGGGGACACGTGGATAATATGAAAACGTTCATCAAAGTATGTCAATTAGCATTTTTTTGTAAAATTCAAGTTACTTTTACACACAGCATTAGACTAGTCAAAACATTATTTCTTGCATAAGGCATTGGTCGTGAATTGCAGCTTATTTGTGTATCAAAGCATTGAAAGAAGTGAGCGTGTTTAAAGTTTTACCAACGTTCAACAATATGATATAAGATTTTGACTCGTTGACGGGTTGTGGTTTTTTACAATTCAATAATTTTATCATCTCGGTATTTTTTCAAAATGTAATATTTCGCTTATGGCCTACCGAACCTAATGTTTTGGATACTCATTTGATACTCAATGTCGATTATGAGTCCCCACAACATAGGGTTTGAGTTTTAATCAACCAATTTACAATGACTTTATCTGTAGCTTTTGGCTGATATTCACCATTTAGTCTAAATCTAAGACAAGTATCTGGTGTTGTATGCAACACATAAAGTCCCCTACCGGCTTCACATTGACTCAATATGGTAATCAATAATAGATTAAGATGAACAAGTCATCAAAATAATTGTCAAACATATGAAATGTTATGCCCAACTGGAGGTGATTAATACTGCTGCATCACCAGCCTGACTAACATGGCTTATATTTTTTTTTTACATTTTAAAACAGGTTTCATCAAGTTAGCTTGCTTAGTTATTAAGTTATTGCAGGATCCATTTTTTGCCATATTTTCACTATTTCCGTTACCATAGCAACCGCACTTTTCGTCAAAGAACAAAGATAAAATGATGTGCATAATCTACACATTGCCATCTAGTCATATACCAAGTCTCATCAAATTAGCTTGCTTACTTATTAACTTATCGCAGGATCCAATATTTTTTGCCATATTTTCACTATTTCCGTAACCATAGCAACAACAATTTTAGTCTAAAAACAAAAATAAAATGATGTGCATAATCTACACATTGCCATATAGTCATATACCAAGTCTCATCAAACTAGCTTGCTTAGTTATGATCTTATCGCAGGATCCCATTTTTGGCCATATTTTCACTATTTCTGTAACCATAGCAACCTCAATTTAAGTCGAAAAACAAAAATAAAATGATGCGCATAATCTACACATTGCCATCTAGTCATATACCAACTTTCATCAAAAACGCTTGCTTAGTTATTAAGTTATCGCGGGATCCAGATTTGAGCGGACAGACGGACGGACAGACGGACGGACAGACGGAGGGCAAACCTATAGTCCCCTCCGGTGTGAACACCGGTAGGGGACTAATAAACTTTAAAATTACACAACAATCCATCCGATTGGCCGAGACATATGTCTCTTCCAATCAGATGGATTGTCATGTAATTTTGCTTTGTAGGCAATTGATTTAGACATGTTGGTGGATACGGTCCCATGTCAAATTGGTATATTTCAGCTGAATCCAGACTGGAAGTTCTTCCTATGGACAGAATCCAGTTCTCGAAAGCTACTCGCCGATTCTCTGCCTGAATTGTTGAAGCTCTGGGACGACCACACCGAATTTCATCACATATCAGAACGCCGCTTCGAATTTATACGTTATATAGTGTTGTATCTCTATGGTGGCATTGTCCTGGATTCAAGTGCGCGGAATTATCGCCCTTTAGAGTCCGCCATTACCAAATACAGCTGTGTTGTACCTCCAAACCCGTATGAAGTGGCGATTATTACAGGTGTGCCCTACACCGTGACAAATCGCGTGATGATTTGCAGACAGAAGCATCCGTTCATTAATTTTTTAGTTGAAAATATACACCGTTATCAGCATATGGCCACGGCGTACGATTCAGTGGGTGACGGCTTCTTTATGACACATTATAAACTTTATAATGCTTTACAAAGAGAACGAGATGATAAAAATATTTATATACAGCAAAATAGAAAAGACACAACTGATAGCTCGCCATTTTTCTTTCAAGGAGAGCTCGCCAAAACTCATCCGGATGCCGTGTATGTTCCGAATTCTGTATTTTTCACCGGAAGTAGCAATCCATATGATCACTCAATATATATAAAGACATGTTCAGCGTTTTTCACGACACCGTTTCTGCACCAGAGGGCCTGCGTACATTTACATCGACGGGGCATGAAAAGGGATCTCCACAAATTTGCCTTCATCGATCTTCAATACACCGAGCCGTCCAGGGTTCTTACTGTTGATATCAAAAAGGCAATACCAACCATGATCATTTATGGTAATCAATAGAAATGCACGGGTATTGAAGCGCAGCTTTGGAAATACATAGCAACAGATAAGAATGCATACTAAATTCGTTATCGCAAATCCAAACCTAACGTTGTGGGTACTCAATGGAATCGTCTCGATGAGACAATTCCAATGAGTACCCACAACATAGGGTTTGATAAACGATAAGTGGTATATTGCAATTTGAAAAGCCTCAATTCCATCTTATCTGTAGCTCTGTGGAATGAATGGACTGTTATGGATTAACCCTTTCCCAAGAAACAGATGTTTGCACTGTTCCAATTTGAAAAGTTTTGCGAGAACAAAGTAATTATGAGTCTAATGAAAAATCCACTTTGAAAGGGTCGAAAATAGCGAGGAAAATGGAGAAAATGTTATTATTCACCACTTACTTCCGTTTATCTAATATTTCTTTTAAGCCTGTAGGTGCCGCAAAAGCCGTGTTCTTTGGGAAAGAGTTAGACCTTTTTCCAAACGATTTTAACACAGTTTGTATTTGAAGGTTCTTGCATTATTACAAAGCTAATGTGCTACACAAATCGAAATAGGTGTATAGGATGTACGTTTATTATATCATACAAGATTTTGAGGCAAACGAAGAAAATGATGCATATAAGCATGTTCTTCAATTCTTTGACAAACGTTTTTACTCAGGGCGTCAAATCACGACTTGTTTGTTGTAGAGTTAAGGTAGAAAATAAATAATATGAATCAATATTGACAAGTAAATTTAGAGAGTGGTCATCTAAACATTTCCAAACGGCAGAAAATGTTGTCCAATTTGAGAGTTATTGAAGAGGACAAAATGGATTTCGATAAAAAAAAATGAATGTGTGTACAATATTAGCACAGAAAATAGAGGCAAAATGAGCAATTTTAAGATAATCATCACATATCAACATTTTCTTCTTTTGTCTCAATGTTTTCATAAGCCTTTTCTATCATGGATGTCAAGATCAGAATGATTTCGTTTACGAAAGTGTTAATAGCTTAATGTGTAATATTGAATCACCATGTTGATCATACTTGGTTCAGGGGTTTCGTATGTCATATCGATGCTTTTCAACGATAACCTCGTATCTGCAGCTTGTTTTAAGCTGCAGATACGAGGTTTTCGTAGAAAAGCGACGATATAATGACATACGAAACCACTGAACCAAGTATGACCAACATGGTGATACAATATCAGGCCCGTAGGAACAGGGGGGCTAGGGGGGCTAAGCCCCCCCCTCAATGTTGGCCAAAAATGCTGAATTTTCTTAATTTTACATTGAAAATTTTTGGAAAATCCAAGTTAGCCCCCCCTCCCCCCCCCCCCCCCCCCCCCCAATATTCAGGACAAGGGTTTCAGCCCCCAATATGAAATTGCTTCCTACGGGCCTGCAATATTACATGATATCGTCGCTGTTGACGATTTTGTTGTTGTTGTTGAAAAGCAGCGGTATGTTAGTAACACGGTGGAAAACCCACGTGACTTTTGGAAAGCGTTCACACTGAAAAATCGTCCGCTCCAAGGTATGTTGTGTTTAGTTTCTCAACTTATACTCTAAGGATTTGGTAACATAAAGTGCACCGAACTCGCAATTGAGTGGGCCATTCCCGGTCGTAACTCACACTGCTCACAATCCAGTGGTTTCTTCAAACATTCAAGCGAAATTTATTTTCGGTACAAAACGAAAGTAGGAAGAGTTCGCGAGCACCGAAAATACTTTCGCTCGAATGTTTGAAGAAACCACGGGATTCGTAGCAGAGTGAGTTACAAACGGGAATGGCCCTATCAAATGCGCGTACGGTGCACTTTATCTCGTCAAAATCCGTAGCGTATAAGATGAGAAATTAAACAAAACATACCTTGAAGCGGGCGATTTTTTTCGGTGTGAACGCTTCCCAAAGGTCACGTGGGTTACCCACATGTTAGTAAGTACGCCGTGTGCTGATATTCATCTCATTGCCAGTATACCTTTAAATTTACACAAAATTAATCGGATTGTGTGGGACATACGTCTCGTCCAATCCAATCAGATTTCTTTTTGTGTTATTTAGATTAAGAAAATCAATGTAGAAATATTGGATAATACATCAAATAGAGAGATCTCTTAACCTTTTCCCAACCCCAAACGACAACAATTTGGAAAGTTTCAATTTGAAAGCTGCTGCAGACAACAAAATGGGTGTTCATGAAGATAATATTGGTATATAACATATCGCAGAAAATGTTGAGACAAAACATCCAATTACACCCATTTGTATGCCTCTGTATCGAAAGACTGGGGGAATATTGCTGTACTCTTTTACGTATGCCTGTCTGTAAGTACGTCTGTCCGAAAACTTTTGAAATATTTGCAATTTCGCGGTCATTAGTGTTTCACAAACAAAAGCCAAAAGCAAATCTGAAAAGTATTAGTGATTTTTTCAAAATGGAATGTTACACGTGAACAAATTAAGTTACCTACAAGTTTCGAAATGAATTTATAATCTTTTACTTGTGATACTGAGGTTATTCAAAAAGTTTGTTTACAATAATATATTTTTGACATTATAACTCATGAATTTTGAAACCAAAGGAACCTTGCCTGAAAGAGATGAGGAAGTATTATGAAATTGAGAAAATTAAAGTTACATTGCCGAACAAGAGTGTTCAGTGGACGTAAATAGCACGCTATTCTGCAAGTTAGAACGAACGAGGCTTAGCGCCTCTTTCTACTGATATAGTCATATCGCGTCAGATTGAGCACCTAACCACGAATTCCTTCATTTCAATTACTAGTACTAATACAACATCCTTACCGATCCTCCAGCAACTCGCCCATATAGCTTTGTGATTATCCAACCATTGGTTGGAGAAAAATGTCAGGAAGGATGTTGGCCGCGACAGGGAATCGATGGGAGTCTGATGCGCTACCACATGCGCTATGGCTGCGACCGTACAATGATATGAGTAAATGAATTTTATGGCTAATGCGAATATTGGTAGTTTCCAATTTGCTATGAAGCTGTATTTAATAGTTCCCTGTCGAGATCAACTGCATAGTCGATAAAATGATACTTGATTTAGGTCTCGATAAATGACCTGGCAGAGCATCTATGGCTATTAGCTAGAGATGCTCTGTCAGGTAATTTACCGAGACCTATCTCAACAGGACTTAATTACAAATGTATTACCAATGCCATAATATTTTTTGTTGTTTTTATGTATTATAAATGTGAGCAATAATTTATGATTGTTGGTAGTTTTATCTTATAGAGCATATTGGATTTTTAGATGTGCTGATTCTGCTTAATGTTAATTGTTATGTGTTTTTACTTGTTGAACATTTTCAGTAACCTTTGTTTAAAATCTATGCCTTAAAATTGGATCCTTTGGCTGGCAATGCTTAGACGGGACGATTGAGCATGCGCATACAAACAAAGAATAAAAGTTTGACAAAAATGGTGTACTTGTCTGAACGTAATATTTGGTAATATTTGATGTGTCTTATTTTGAGGTTAATATGTATTTTCACTAACATTATGTCTTGCTTACTTCATGTTTTTTCACCTTTATGTACTTAATTGTACTTGCTTTTCAAGTGGCTTGTGACCAAATGTCTAATGAAAGTGCCTTTTACATTGTATTTGTAAATGTTGATTTATGTTCATATTCATTTGAAAATATCGCGAGGGTGCGCCATATCAGGCAAAACTGTGTTTGAATTCTATGCATTGAAATTGAAACCATGTGGTAAATATCCGCAGTGATTTTGATGGAGCATGGATTGAAAACAGCGACTGTTTGTTGAAGATTTGACCAGAAATATGGTAAAATGTCCTTATTGCATTTAACCCTTTCCCAAACGGCACAATTTTAGACTAATCAAATTTAAAAGGAACTACAGACCACATAATGATGGTTAAATGCAGTATTATGTATTGTGTCATCATAGAAAATATTGACGGAAAATGAGATATTGCTGATTAGGCTATCTCAAGTTTTCTCAAAATATTTCCAATCAATACGTCAAAACCAGGTCTTGGTTTGGGACAAGATTATGATAACCAAAAAGTCGGATTAGTCAATGCTAAACGTAGTTTCATAGGGGCCCGCGCTGCACCCCGAAAGTTGTTACGAAAGTTGTCAGCCTATGCATAAGTTCAGTCTGATCAGGATCCATGATGTTCTCGATAGGCATCTGCATCATCTGTAGCAGCTCTTGGAGAACAACATCTAGATCATGATCCGACTGCATGTAGGTATAGGCTGATCCGGAAACATGTCTTAACCCATTCTCAAACACTGAAACCGTTTGATGCCCAGCGAATTGAAGTCTTTGGAAAGCATTGTTGAACTTGAAGAATTTGCTTGTGACAAGTAATTTCTTTATTTTCTACGACGTTTTCTGCCAACCGAAAGATGAAACAATCCATACATATTTATTTGCCATCTGAAACACCGTTCAATTTGGACCAGTCTAAAATTGTGGTCTTGTAATAGTTTAAATGCAATAAAGACACAATTTCATCTCGCTCATATGTGTTTTTGTATTTGATTGAAACGGTGACAACTCTTCTTTGGAGCGATAGTTTATTTATATGCATGTTAAGACGATTTTATGCATGTATATTATGTACAAAAGTCTTTCAGAGCTACAGATAAGAGGGTTATGACTTCTCAAACTACAATTTTTCATTAATGTCTATCAACCTCATGTTGTTGTTAGTCTTTTAAATCGTCTCATCAATACGATTCCAATGACTATCCATAACATAAGGTTTGGATTTGAAATAGCAAATTGAGAATGGCTAGAACCCGTCGTATCTGTTGCTCTGTTCTTTGAAAGTTGTACATGTACATGTAAAAAGGTACCGGTATACATGTCTGTCTTTTTGCGATATTTACTTTGTCGTCTACTTATACACATTTTCCACTTTTCTAACGAATGTTTCTAAAATTGTTTAATAGTGATATATTTAGGCTAAAAATAGACTATGTTTACCGTAAAGCTGTGTTAAACCGTTGGTGTTGTTATAAAATCTATTAACTACGGCTTGAATCAAGCCGTAGTTACAATATTTTATAACAACACCTACGAAATACGATTGTTTGTCCGAAATTACGTCGAAATTAACTAGATGAAATCGTTCCCTATTGTTGTAGTCGTCAAAACCACACATATGCTATGAAAGGTAAAATGGTCATCATACGTTACACTTTTTGCTAGTAAACATCTAATGAATCTTTAATTTGTCATATATCGGGTCATTTGATATAGCCCCGTTGTGGACATTAACCATTTAAAAAATACTTAGATCTCAAATAAATAATTAACTTATCGATTTTGTCAATTAAATCGCAGCGTAATTTCGTTCAAAAATAGTATTTTGTCGGTGTAATTCTAAAACCTTGCAAATACAGCTTGATAGAAGACGGAGTTACAAGATTTTATAACAACATTGACGATTTATCAGGTAAAACATGTAAACCGGTCTATTTTTAGCAAAAGATTTATCCCTATTGAGAAAGTTTTGCTTTTCTCCTCGCAATATATTCTATAAAGCATTATATGTCGCCTGTTATCCCTGATCTGGTATTGACGTCTTTGAGTAAACATCGAGAAAAATATGTCGGAACCAGCAATTCTTAGTTTGCCTAAATATTTTCTGTGCTGTATTGTACTGGCACAAAACATAGGCCTAATTATCTTTCTAGACATTCATTTTGTTGTTTGTGGAATCTGTACGCTAGTATTCTAAAATTCTGTCGTTTGAGAAAGGCTTGAAGACAACTGACGTAACGTCAAAAGTTGGAGCTAATTTGATTTTAAGCGTTGTCGCGAGGTAAAAGTACCGAATTTCTCCTTCTGCTTATAGTTTAAGTACCTTATATTATTTATCATTTTAAAGATGATAAAAATGCCTATGAGAATTGCAATTTTATTTCCTTTTTGGTGCACATATTTTCCGGTATTACTATTTAAAACATAAAACTTCGAACAAAAAAGCGATGTAGAGATGTAACACTGAATTGTTAAAGTTGAAATTAAAAATGCAATGTGAAAATAGTGAATGATCAAAATAGAACAATCTTTGTACAAAATTTTCACTTGGTGTCAGAGTGTAACATACCCAAATACGAATGATCTAATGCAATAATAAATGCAATATTTTTTATAATAAGTAAATGAAAAAATGTCATTGTGTAGAGATTTGTAAAAAATGGCGTAAAAAATAAATCTTTAATTTTTAAAGGTCAATATCTTTTTTTATTTCTCAACGTTTTTTAAAGTGAGAAACACTACAAAAATAGTTTTTTAGTTTTATTCACCAATTGGTCTATTATATTGTGTTAATTTTTTTTACAAAGAAATATTTTGAAAAATGCTTTGTCCACAGAAATGTCCCATGACGGCCAAATAAGGTCCGTTCAAAATGAATTGAATTTTCTCTTCACTAATACAAACAAAATAAACAGTTGAACATATTTTCATTGAGATAGAAAAAATAGATTTTTTCTTAAGTTTTTAAAAATGTTCATCTTTTCAAAATCGATTGAAAATTGCCGTAGTAATCGAAGTTTTCCTTTGTCCACACAAATGTCCCATGTCACGCTTTGACGTCGCGCACGGTATTGCGACCAATTTATGTAACGTCAAAAAACACGGAAAGACGTTGCGTGAAACGAACATTCTTTGTCACCCGCGCTTTCTTTACCGTTTATCCAAGAAAAATCAATCGGTGTCGTTTAATGAGACATTTAGAAAGCAGAAGAATACATGGATAAAAGAAATGAATATATATCTGAATTATAGTTCAATTAAATTTCTACTTTTTGTTGATTTTGTTGACATGGTTGATGAATAATGTTATGCGTTTGAGTATTGTCGCTACATTATAAACGCTGCACTGGCGATATTCAACACTAAATTTTGAAAATATTTTTTTTTACATATTTTGCAATTACATTTGCGAAACATACATCATATCATTCAATATGAGGGGAAAATTTAGTTGTAGGTCTACATCTGAATAGTTTCTGTTGTCTGTATGTTATTTCATATCGTAAATATTGTGTCATGTAGAACATGTTTCTTGTTTAAAGATAGAAAAAAAAAGATAAAATGGAAAATAATAACTACTTTCGCTTTAAATTAAAACTAGTAAAACAATTTTATGGTTGGACATAATGTAACAGGGGTCTTCCATTACAGCAAAATTTTATTATTGTGTGATTCGTGTAATCATGAGCGAATGATTTGAAAGAGACGCACGAAGAAACTTTTATTAAATTGCATGATTTTATTCAACATTTTAGTCGGCGAAAAAAGACAAAACCCCATTATCATTTATTATAAACGATGCCATTGCCACTAATTGTAATTGTTATAGATTTTCCGAAATATTAAAAACCTTTTCAATGCCATAGAAATCGACCACATTTAACGTCGACGTTAAAAGTCCATTTTGACGTAAATTTAGGGGGGTGGACATTTCTGTTTTACCTGGGAAAAAAATTGGCGTTTCTCGTATAATCTTGATACGCATCTACATGTTACACCATTTTGAAGATATTGTAATGAACTAACTGATTATCAAAACATCGGTGCTTAGAATTTGACGAATTTTAACATATTAATGTTGAAATGTGCGCTAAAACATTTTTCCGCGAAAAAACGCAGGGGGTGGACATTTCTGTTTTACCTGGGAGAATTCAAAATAAAACATGAAAACGACGTAATAGATTGTTCATATTTCATATATCTAAAGTTCATTTGATGAACTTGATTGTGAATTAAGTTTAAATGAAAATGGTACAATTGTTTTCATTCCAAGGAAAGTGAAAAATTACATTTTATTGAAATAATCCAGAAAATAGCTCACGTCACGCGCCAAAGCGAGTTTGTTTTTTTTTTCATTATACTGACCTAAATTTTTGCATGTTTTTCATAAAAATCATATTTTTGTATAGCGAATATGATAACAAAACGAAAAGTACAATCTTTAAACATGAATTGATGCTGCAAATACACGTTTTATTTGGAGTAATCAAATTTGTTGAATTTTCATGTTACACGTCACGCTTAAAAACTGGTATCTTTTTCGTAAAATAAGTACCGAAATTCATGACTTTCCGGTGTATCGTGTCCATGTAAAACTATATACAGACAGTTTCATATATACAGAAACAGATTCTATCAAAAAAAATAATTCTTCACTAAATATGCTTCTTGAACTAGCGCATCTCTCGTTGATGATCCGGGTTTTTCACGACTGGTCGCAATAACGTGCGCGACGTCTTTATAACGTTCACGCGTGCAAAACGTCAACATTAAGCCATCGTGTAACGGTATAATATTATAGAGTTTTTCCCATATATTTGGTTTCTTTGTTCTCCACAAACGAGTCTTATCCACATTTGACAAATAGAAAAAATGCAAATATGAATTAATATTCATTTGAAAATATGTAGGGATAATTTCCTAACTACGAGACTGGAAAGGTTTGCGTTCGTAGCCTTTCTCGCATCTCTAAAATGCATTATTTCAGTGTGAAAATTGGCGAAAATATAAAAATGGTAACGGTTTATGTTAATGCAATGAAATATAATTAAGGATTGTTAGGAAAAAGCTGAATTGTGTAATTCATTTTTACAAAAGCTTAAGCTGTGCCATGTCATCATAAAACAGTAATAATTCGAGAAGATTTGCAAAGTCTCGCAAAAGTTTAAAATGTGTGTAGGTAGACTAATTACGGTTGGCTATATCAAACATTTTTTCTTGATACATACATGCTTAATAAAGTCTTGCAAGTCGTTGATCAAGTGTAAGCACACTTTTATTGAAATATTATAGATACATGTACAAAATTACTACGGAACTACGGAAACTTTATGCCCGACGTTCTTTAGCGAAACGTTTACAGAAGCGTCGACGTTTTGTAAAATTCATTTCGGCGTTACGTTTTTTAGCTCCAACTTTTGATGTTACGTCGACACTTCATAGGCTAGAGAGAAATGTTCCTGTAATTAATTTATAGATTTTTTATGTGAAGCGAAAAATCTAAGCTCAAAGTAGACTTAATGTGAATGTTGATCGGAGTCGATACTTTTCTAATCCTGAATATGTAATTTATGCGCAATTAGTACTGTACTATACATGTTGCGGGTTTTATTACTATTAACCCTTTCCAAAACAACAAAATTTACGGTGCTGCAAGTTCATTCGGGCTTGCAGACAAAACAGATGTTCATAAAGATAAAAATTTGTATATAATATCGTACAAACATTTGGGACAAAAGGAGATTTTTCAAACTGTTTCTAGATCTCAAAGACATTAAAATCAGATCTTCTTTGGGAGAGGTGTACAAGTGTTTCATCTTTTAGTATTTTTCGCTTGTCAAAAAATGTTTAACAGTTGCTTTATACAATACATTTGTAAAAGACTTCAGTTGTTTGTTTGTCTATTTGTGCGTGTATTCGTACCAGTTTTCAGTTAGCAATGTGCAGAGCTACCACACCATTTAGTACGGCGTAAGGTTTAGTGCATACGTCAGTTTGCGCTTCTGTCCGTCGGCTTAGTCCGGACACTAAATTTACAGATGAACATATTTCCTTTTCAATAATATGTAGTTAATGACTTAATGTGCTGTGTAACTACATCATCATATCTTTGCAAAACGTATGCTCTGTTATATTGTTGAATTAGCACCGTTTGTCGGTCCAACTGTCTGTCCGTCTGTTCTTCCGCTGTCCGTCCTTTTACATAATACCAACAATTTTGTCACAAACTCCACTTTCGATTTTCTTGACCTTCATATAATCATCCCATTCCAACACATTGGCGTTTTTTGACGCCCGAAAAATAAAGGCTTTGAAAAACATAGTGGAAAATGAAGAAATTGCTTGTGACAAACAAGCAATTTCTTTACTTTCCACAATGTTTTCCGCCCAGTAAGACCAAAAGATGAAAAATTATTTTCACTTGAAACAGTTATGTGCAACATCTTTGAATTTGGACCAATCTAAATTGTTGTCGTCTGACAATGGGTAAACAGATTCGCCGGACTATTTCTCCAACAGCATGTCGCCATTTTGAGATTCATAAAACATCGGCTTTTTTTCCGAGGGGCGTCGCTACGTATCCGATCCTATTCGGGCGTGGTCGAAAACATTGTTTTCGATCGCGCCCGAATAATTCCGACGTCATGCGAATCTGATTAGGGGTGAACTACCTTAAGATATAAGTGTCAGAGAGTCACATGGCCAAATAGATTATTTGACTGAACAGTCTAAATTTTGATAAGCAGCAACGATCGCTCGACCTTTTCCAAAACAAGGCGTCCATAATAGAAAACGCATGTGAAAACATCGAGACAAATGAAGAAAATGTTATCCTTTTTAGCTCACCTGAGCACGAAGTGCTCAAGGTGAGCTATTGTGGTCGCTTTTTGTCCGTCGGCGTCCGTCTGTCCACATTTTGTTGTTACCACTCTAGCACCTACAAATATTGACCAATCTTTACCAAACTTGGTCAAAACATGTATGACCATAAGTTCTCGGGTGAGTTCGATTTAGAGTCAGATCGGATCAGGAAGTCCGGAGTTATGCGCCCTTGAATATCAAAAATAGCTAGTTTTGACATTGTTACCACTCTAGCATCTACAAATATAGACCAATCTTAACCAAACTTGGTCAAAACATGTATGACCATAAGTTCTTGGATGAGTTCGATTTTGGGTCAGATCAGATCAAAAAGTCCGGAGTTATGCGCCCTTGAATATCAAAAATCGCTAGTTTTGACTTCGTTACCACTCTAGCATCTACAAATATTGACCAATCGTAACCAAACTTGGTCAAAACATGTATGACAATAAGTTCCTGGATGAGTTCAATTTTGGGTCAGATCGGATCAGGAAGTCCGGAGTTATGCGCCCTTGAATATCAAAAATCGCTAGTTTTGACATTGTTACCACTCTAGCAGCTACAGATATTAACGGATCTTGCCCAAACTTGGTCAAAACATGTATGACAATAAGCTCTTGGACGAGTTTGATTTTGGGTCAGATCAGATCAGGAAGTCCGGAGTTATGCGCCCTTGGATATCAAAAATAGCTAGTTTCGACTTTGTTACCACTCTAGCATCTACAAATATTGACCAATCAAGACAAAACTTGGCTAGAATGTTGGTTACCATACAATAACGAATGAGTTCGATTTTCAGTGTCTTCGAAGAAGGAAGTCCGGAGTTATGTGCCCTTGAATTTGACAAATTTGCCGTTTTCGACTTTGTTTACACTTTAGCATCTACATTTATTGACCAATCAAGACAAAAAATGTAAACAATGTTGCTAACTATAAGCTGCTGAATGAATCAAATTTTCAGCTTGATCGGACCAGAAAAACCAGAGTTATTGGCCCTTGAATTTCACAAAATTGTCATTTTCAACTTTATTTTCACTTCAAAAAACACAAATATTGACCGATCAAGACTTAACTTGGTCACAATGTTAGTGACCATGAGATCTTATATGATTTCATTTTTCATATTGGTCGGACTAAAAAAGCCAGAGTTGTGTGCCCTTGATGGTGACAATATTGCTAATTTCGTTTTTAATTTCACTCAAACAGCAATAAATATTGACCAATCAAAAAACAACTAGGACATAAGGTTGGTGTATAAAGGTCTTATAGAGATACCCTGCCAGTAATACCCGAAATGGGAGCTGGGCAGTATATATAGATAGATAGAGAGAGAGAGAGAGAGAGAATATCTTTATCAGAACAGAGTTATGTGCCCTGGATTATGACAAAATTGATGTTTTTATCGACTTGGTTTTCACTTTAACAGCCACAAATATTGATCATTAAAGATTAAGAATGCTGTTTTCAGCTGGATCATAATCTCGCATCTTAAGTTTCGTGTTCTTGTCTTAGAGATACCTAGGTCATGTAACAGATGGGTCTTGTTCTGCATGGAGAAAGTTTCAAGCTTCTATCAGGTGAGCGATCCATGGTCATCTTGGCCCTCTTGTTTCCAAAATCCAATATCTTTTGTGCTGTTATAAACGCAGACTCAATAAATACACGTATTTGCACCCACCTAATCGTGCGAAGCAGCTTTAAATTTTGACTAATCTAAATATTACATGTGCAAGTGGGAGTTGATTTCATCCTGAAACACTTTCATATGGAAGAAGTTTTGTGGCGAAACAAGGTCTGTAAAATCTAGGATAAAACATTTTACTTTGATTGAATGGGCGTTAAACGCCTCTTTCAACTGCTATTGTCGTACTGCGGCGGCTAAAGCACCCAAATATGGCTTCCTGTCATTTCTCTCAACAGTGCTACTACAACACTCTTTCAAATTCTGATCCTGCAGCTGCTTGCCCAAATATGTAAATGTTTATGGTTATCCAATTATTGGTGGGAGACAAGTGATGTTTCCTGTGGATAGGGATCGAACCCAACACCTTATGAGTGGGAGTCTGATGTGCTACCAACTGCGCTTTTGCCATAGCCGCATGTTACTTTGAACGACTAGTATAAAAGCATAAAACAACACTAGGTTAGTAAATAAAGAAAATAGATTTTAATAAAAAAATATACAAGAGGACCATGATGGTCCTAAATCGCTCACCTGAACCAAGATGATAACCATGAGCCACAGCTTTAATCCAATCAATTAGTAGTAGTGACTTTAAAAATGAAAACATACTTAATGGTCACCAACATTGAGTCCAAGTTTTGTCTTGATTGATCACTATAGTGGTTGTTATAGAAACATGACAAATGTAACTCATTAAGGTCCCTCTTTCTGTGATACCCATTCGAACATTCCCATTTGTGGAAGGCATCTTTCTTGTAAAAGTTTCATAAAGAATTGGGCCAAAATTGTAGCCCCCTAGAGTACTAACAAGGATTTTGTTATTTAGGCCCCTTTTCCCTAGATATCTAATGGAACATTTGCATATTGAATATGGTCCATCCTTGTGACTAGATTTGGTAAAATTTGTGGCCTTTAGCATGCTAATAAAGATTTTGTCTTTAAGGGTCTTTTCCGATGATATCAAACAGGACAGTCCCATGTTAAATAGGAATCATCCTTGTGACTAGAAAAGCATTCTGATGAAGTTTCATGAGGATTGGGCCTAAATTGTAGCCTCTAGAGTGCTAACAAGAATTTGTCATTAAGGCCCCTTTTCCTGTCATATCCAACAAACCATTTCCATTTTCAATAGAATTTATCCTTGAAGCAAGACAAAAATTTTGTGAAGTTTCATGAAGATAGGGAAAAATTGTGGCTTCTAGCATGCTAACAATAATTTTGTTTTTAAGGCCCCCTTTCCCATGATATCTTTCATTTTCTATAGGATTCACCCTTGTGACTAGGCAAACATTCTGATGAAGTTTCAAGAATATTAAGCAAAAATTGTGGCCTCTAGGGTGCTTACAAGAATTTTGTCAATAAGGCCCCTTTTCCTGTGATATCAAACAAAACATTCCCATATTAAACAAGAATAATCCTTGTGACTAGATAAACATTTTGATGTAGTTTCACGAAGATTTGGCCAAAATTGTAGCCTAAAGAGTGCTAACAAGAATTTTGTAATTAAGGCCCCTTTTCCCATGCCGGTGGTATCAGTGATATCAAACAAAACATTTCCATATTCAATGAGAATCATCCTTGTGACTAGACAAACATTTTGTTGAAGTTTCATGAAGATTTAGCCAAAATTGTAGCCTATAGAGTGATAACAAGAATTTTGTAATTAAGGCCCCTTTTCCCATGCCAGTGGTATCAGTGATATCAAACAAAACATTTCCATATTCAATGAGAATCATCCTTGTGACTAGACATACATTTTGTTGAAGTTTCATGAAGATTTAGCCAAAATTGTAGCCTATAGAGTGATAACAAGAATTTTGTCAATAGGGCCCCTTTTCCCATGATATCCAACAGAACATTCCAATTTTTCATAGAGTTCATACAGCTTACTGACACAAATAAATAAACAAACATTTCTCATCTGTAGACTAGATCAGATGATAAGATAAAATCCAGAATAATAAATATGGACCAAGAGAGGCAACTTGTAGACTACAAATTGCTAAGGTATTGTATCTGTTATCTCCCTTATAAGTCTGATAAGCAACGCCCTGCCACGCCCACATTTTTTGATGAATCTAAAAGTTTGAGAACAAATTATGAGAAGAGTCACTCAAGGAACATTTCTGCCATGTTTGGTTGATATTGACCAAATGGTTGATTTTTAAAGAATTTTCTTAGGATTTTTAAGCCCCGCCCTGCCACGCCCACATTTTTTGACAAATCAAAAATTCGCGAACAAGTTTTGAAAAGGGTCACCCAAGGAAGATTCCTGCCAAGTTTGGTCAAAATTGCCCCAATGGTTTGGGAGGAGAAGATGTTTGAAGAAATTGTGAACGGACGGACGGACGGACGGACAGATGGACGGACGGACGGACGGACAGACGGACGGACGACGGACGGTGAGCGATCACAATAGCTCACCTTGAGCACTTTGTGCTCAGGTGAGCTAATAACAACTGTGTAAAGTATTGAATGTGGAGATGCATATTGCTAAACTTATTATGCGTGTAACAAAATATAAATATATATAATATTTTATCAAAACAATGCAAACATACAAGACAATGGGAATGTGGTTGATTCATCCTCGGAAACCCAGCGGTCATAGCTACGCTACATGTAGCGTAGCTATGAACGCTGGGTTTCCGAGGATGTGGTTAATCAGTTTTTGTCTGTTTAGCCTGTACATGTATATGTGTTTGCTTGAGCATTATATTTAGGGACAATAATCTAAAGGATTTCTAGTGGTGCCACAACACAGCAGTGACAGAATCGAATTCACAACATATTATTTGGTATTTACAAAAGGTTTCTTATGATCCATAATTCTACAAACTAACATATAAGCATTAGAAGGCAGTACCCTGAACTTTAACACAGTATTAGGTTTCACAACACCAAAGTCCCTATTCGTGAAGACTTCCACTACTTTATATCCCTGCTGAGCCACCAGGCCTAGTGTTGATGCCATCACATTGAACGGTACGCCGCTACGAAATGTGGCCGTGTTGAGATAAGTGATGGCATAACTACCCTTAGGTGTAATCGGCTTTCTCCATAATTGGACATTGTTGAGCTGAAAAGGAGAAAAGCATATTGTTTAGTCTTTTCCAAACAAAGCCTAGTTTCATGGTCCGTAATAGAAAAGGCTTGGAGGAATATTTTGAAGTTCTTAATAGAAAATGCTTCAAAAAGCATAATCAGCATCTTCTCCTTTTGACTATATCATATTTCTCTGCTTAATCATAGAGAAATTCTTTCTTTTTTAAAATCCACTTTGTTGTCTGCAGGAGCTTGGAACATTTTACATTTTTTTGCTATTTGAGTAAGGGGTTAAACTATCTAACAATTTTCAATATCTAACTTAAATTGCAGTGGCGGATCCGGAGGGGGTTCGGGGGGGGGGGGTTCAAATAATCCCCCTCTGTAGCCTGATTATTTTAGTTTCATGTAGAAATTCAGTCAAAATTGTGTAAAACTAGGAAAACGAACCCCCTATTTATATATTCGAACCCCCCTCACAGAAATCCAGGATCCGCCACTGAATTCATACTGATTTTGACAACCTTCTAGAACAAAGATTGAAAATATATAAAGAACTGAATTAAATATAAAGTATCAAATTACACTTCTCCTGTATTGCAAACTGTCATCAAAAGCTATGTAAAGTTATTAGACCTTCATTGTTTAAAACCCGCCTTCACTGTCTGGGAAACGATTAATTAATATTTTACCTCCCAAAGTTTTGTAGCCATCTTTCCCAATGGATCTTGATCAACAGAGATGAGCAGTTTGTTCAGCAGTAATTCTTTAGCTAGTGGTGAGATATCTCTCAGATCGTTGGACATAATGAGAGGTGCTGAGAACATGGCCCACATTGCCATCTGTGCTCGCTGCTGGTATATACTGGTACCAAAATTACCTGCCAGTATCTGTAACATAGAAATATTGAAGAAATAATCCATGATCTACCATGGTTTATCGTTTAGCATAATGAGAGGTGCAGAGAACATGGCCCACATGGCCATCTGTGCTCGCTGCTGGTATATACTGGTACCAAAATTACCTGCTAATATCTGTAACATGGAAATATTGAAGAAATAATCCATGATCTACCATGGTTTATTGTTTAGCATAATGAGAGGTGCAGAGAACATGGCCCACATGGCCATCTGTGCTCGCTGCTGGTATATACTGGTACCAAAATTACCTGCTAATATCTGTAACATGGAAATATTGAAGAAATAATCCATGATCTACCATGGTTTATTGTTTAGCATAATGAGAGGTGCAGAGAACATGGCCCACATAGCCATCTGTGCTCGCTGCTGGTATATTCTGGTACCAAAATTACCAGCTAGTATCTGTAACACAGAAATATTGAAGAAATAATCCATGATCTACCATGGTTTATCGTTTAGCATAATGAGAGGTGCAGAGAACATGGCCCACATGGCCATCTGTGCTCGCTGCTGGTATATACTGGTACCAAAATTACCTGCTAGTATCTGTAACATAGAAATATAGAAGAAATAATCCATGATCTACCATGGTTTATTGTTTAGCATAATGAGAGGTGCAGAGAACATGGCCCACATGGCCATCTGCGCTCGCTGCTGGTATATTCTCGTACCAAAATTACCTGCTCGTATCTGTAACACAGAAATATTGAAGAAATAATCCATGATCTACCATGGTTTATTGTTTAGCATAATGAGAGGTGCAGAGAACATGGCCCACATGGCCATCTGCGCTCGCTGATGGTATATTCTGGTACCAAAATTACCTGCTAGTATCTGTAACATAGAAATATTGAAGAAATAATCCATGATCTACCATGGTTTATTGTTTAGTTTATAGAGGGCTGCTGAGAACATGGCCCACATTGCCATCCGAGCCTGCTGCTGGTATATACTGGTACAATGTACCAAAATTTCCTGCTAGTATCTGTAAGGCCAGAAAGTTGTAACCCTTATCAAGATGATGAAATTTTAGAGTGACTCAATTTCAAAGCTACCACAGTAAGCAGAATGTCTTTGTCCTATGGGGAATCAAAAAGCATCATTATTTGGGAATGGGTTAAAGCAAAAATCTTGTCAAGATTAAAATACATGATAGTTAGTAGAATGAAAAGTTAACTCACCATATCTGGATCAAAGAAGCCACCAGGTCCCGTATATTTCTGATAGAGAGCATTATGCTTGCCATAGTCGGTGATGATCTTTTCTATGCTATCAAAACTGTCATACACATCCCAGTAGTTACGCCAAATGTTGCAATACTTCCTAACAGGACCATAATCAGACTGTAATCAGAATCATTACGATATATCTTCATGCCCGACCTTTAATCCTTTGCCAAACAGTGAGGCCTTTGACAACACCTAACAACTTGGGTTTACAAAGCCTTTAAGGAAATCAATACAAGTGGGCCATGATGGTCCTAAATTGCTGTCCTGATCCAAAATGAAATGAGCGACCGTGATGGTCTTAAATTGCTGTCCTGATCCAAAATGAAATAAGCGACCGTGATGGTCCTACGAGGGTTGTTTGATAAATTCGCGGAATTTGTTTCTCATTTCTTTAGTTTGTATTCAAAACTTATGAAATTATGCACACGTATAGAAAATCATGTCATACATTTTGGGCTGTAACGACAATAAAATTTACCCACTCTTATGCACTTTTTTCGGTCACCATAGCAACCCATTTACGCGACGTTGCCTTTGGTCAGTTTTGAAACAATTGTGAAAATGAAAATCGTGCCGGTGCACCATAACCGTGCGCGCCGGAACCATGGAATTTAAGCTTGTGTTTGGTTGACATTGTGTAGTAATTTTCTGAAAATTTGCCGTTTCTATTTCAAAAGTTGACGTGTACACAGCGTTTTCAAGATCATGTCGTAAGCAAATCGTCGAAGAAAACTGACGTCATCTTATAACCTGATAGCGCGCCGTCGTGATATTTTGTGTTTGGTTAGAGTTATCGCCTACAGAATACATTGAGAGAAAAGGGAAAGTCTATGAATTTGTCGATATGTGGAAACGCATTTGCATTTAAGTGGTACGGACGCTTAAAGACAGACAAAACATTGGTACATGATGATGACTGTCCAGGTAGACCAAACCATTCGATCAGTCAGAGTACAGGTGCTTATGAAGGACAGCTTGTCTGGGCGGATATGTGCTTGACTGTACTGTCTGTTGCTGTGAAGATGTCTCTTTCTAATTAATTAAGTCGTTTATCATTCTTTTACAGGAGATGAATAAGCATGACAAAGGTTTCCGGTAGTTTGGCTTTTCGTTTTCTACGAGACGTCGACCAGCAGAATCATGTTCAGTCTTCTAACTCTTCTTGTGATTTTCTAATGCGGTATTACTATGGTTGCGACAATTCCTTTGATAAAATTGAAACGACTAGCGAAATGCGGTTTTGTTACTATGATCCCGAAACAAAGAAAGAAAAATGTATATGTACGTAAAACTCTAGGCACACTCCATCCCTAAACAGTACGGAACTAATATCATAATTCATTGTCCAGCATATCGAAACTTCCGACGAACTAAAGAAAATCCCTAGAAGTTTATCATTTCATGTATCATTCATCAGTGACTGAGTTAAGAAAACATTTAATCAGAGTTAAACCGCATACACAGTAATTTTAAAGCTGAGCTGCTGGAGACTATATCGACAAAGTCAATGGGTCGTTCAGTTCTGATTTTCACAGGCCTCACGTCAATTACGGCGGCGTGACGTTACGTGACGCTCAGGCAAAGGCAACTGGCAAGACATGACCCTATTCAATGGTATCTGTAGAAATTATTTGTAAGCGTATGATAATGATATTTTGCATTCTTACTAACGAATAGTTAAGGTTTATCACGAAACAAATTTAATTTTGATATTCAATCACAATTTTGAATTACAGAATAATTCCGCGAATTTATCAAACAACCCTCGTAAATTGCTGTCCTGATCCAAAATGAAATGAGCGACCGTGATGGTCCTAAATTGCTGTTCTGAACCAAAATGAAATGAGCGACCGTGATGGTCCTAAATTGCTGTTCTGAACCAAAATGAAATGAGTGACCGTGATGGTCCTAAATTGCTGTTCTGAACCAAAATGAAATGAGTGACCGTGATGGTCCTAAATTGCTGTTCTGAACCAAAATGACATGAGTGAAAATGTCAGTTTTGTCTTATTCAAGGGCATATAACCTAGCATTTTCTGTTCCAAATTAGGCTGAAAAAAAACTTGTCCAAGATCTTGTATGAAAAATCCTTGTTTACGAAATTTTTTATCGATAAAGGCTTTATAAGCATTACTAAATAAGGCAATGATGCTGCTGAAATTCGACAACATGCAAAATCTCGAACTGCTCCAAATTCAAAGATGATGCAGACAACAATTGAATATAAATTTTATACTTTTTGGTCTTTTTCAGTAGAAAACGTTGCGGGAAATATAGAAATTGCTTGTAACAAGCAATTTCTTCATTTTCCTCAATGTTTTCCAAAGCCTTTATCTTGAAGGGTGTCAAAAGGTGTCAATGTTAGGGAACGGGATAGATCTACACAAACACCTTTAGCGTTGCATTAAAGTCAATACATACACTCAAGTTTTGTTGTAGTTCTCCATATGGCCATTCACATGAAAACAGTATAGATCTTCCTGTCTGGTTGAGATACCTCGCCATTGCAGGGTATCCTGAAAAACATGGAAGAACTAGTTATTTTCCAAATAAATGCATTTTTAATTAACTCTTTCCCAAACAAGACCTGGTTTTGATGTCCCTAATAGAAAAGGCTTGGGAAAAGATTGAGACAAAAGAAGAAAATGCTGATAATCAGCATTTTCTCCTTTTGTCTCAATATTTTCTATGCCATATTTCACACAAATTATATCATTAATAACTTCCATTTTGTCATTTGTAGCAGTCTTAGAAGTGGGTCGCCCTAAAAATTTGCAGTTTGGGAAAGGGTTAATGAATAATGTCTCTAATCAATTTGTTCACAGAAAAGTTTCAGCATTTTCTCTAAATGCTTTTCAAGCTAAAGCATATGCGTTTCCCATATTTAGCAAGTTTTGTTGTCTGCATCACCTTTGCATCTGGACTCATCAAGAAAAAAATTTAACTGGGAAAGAGTTCCACAGGCAAGTAAAGACTGTCAATAAATGAATCAATTCCCTAAATGTTTTCTAAGCTATAACATAACAAATTATACCTTTGGCATCAATTACTTTGCCAACTTCAACTCCTTTCAAATTTGACAGGCCAAGAATTGCATAATTCAAGAAAGGGTTAACCCTTTCCCAAACAAGACCTGGTTTTGACATCCTAAAAAACTAGGCTGGAGAAAACATTTAGGCAAAAGAAGAAAATGCTGGTGACCAGCATTTTCACCTTTTGCCTCAATATTTTCTGTACCATACAGTGCCGGATCCAGGATTTCTGCGAGGGGGGTTCAAATATACAGCTAGGGGGGTTTGTTTTCCTGTGTTTACACAGATTTGACTGAATTTCTGCATGAAAATGAAATAATCAGGCCACAGAGGGGGGTTCGTTCGAACCCCTCGAACCCCCTCTGGATCCGCCACTGCCATATTGTGTACATATCATATCTTTATTGTCATGCATCTTGTCATCTAAGCAGCGTTTCTATTGGAGCACCCCAGACTTTTGTCGTTTGGGAAAGGGTTAAGCTTACCATATTTATTATCATGAGCATCCGAATGACAGGTGTCAAATTTCAGTAGATCTATTTCCCATTCAGCAAAAGTCTTGGCATCTAACTCAAGGAAAAACTCACTCCCAGGGAATCCAGCACATGTCTTGGTACCAAAGTCTTCATAAATACCTAACTTGAGACCTTTGCTGTGAACCTGTGATGTTTTAAAATGCAATTAGTGATCTCAACACTTTTGAAAAAAAAACAGAATATATTGAAATCTTAAAGCCAGCATTGTCTCCTCTTTCTTCAATGTTTAAAGAATAAAATGTATTCTAACATCTGCTACATCTTTAAATTTGGACCAACCTAAAATTTTCCTTTTTTGTTATTTTCTAGAATTGTACATTGGGTCGCATGTTTGATGATAGTTTTCTTAAAAGGGCCAGTTAAGAAATAGAAATTTTTATAAATGTTACTTTTGGGACACATGTTTTATACGAAGTACAATTAAGGACAGATCCTCCATTTATTTCCCACGGTAAGATTTTTTTTATTTTTTCTGTACTGATTTTTAAATATATGAGAAGTAAAAAAATGACTTAAAAACTATAGGTCACCAAGCGAATTAAAAAGTTATTGAATTTCAAGGGAGACTACTCTTGTCTAAAATTGCAAAAATGAGGTGTCACCTAAATACCCACAAAAAAGGTGTTCGAAATGACTAGGATTACATAAAAATGTCTTTATTGTGTTCAATATGTTTTATTCTGTCTAAATAAGTATCAATTTGGGAAAATTTAGTGATGATTTTGAAATTTTTAGTAAAACATTCTTTCAAAAGTAGCTGAAATTGCTCTTTCTTCGCAACGTTTCTGATAATAAAAAATATTCCAGCGGTAAGAATTTTTTCTTTTTTGGTATAGACATAGTGCTTGGTCATACCTACAAAAACAAACAAAGAAAAATATATCAAACCAAGCGTTTTTCTTAGTTATAAGTTAAATTTGGTTTACTTTTTACAGCTCTGTCCAAAATTGTTTCACTACTTTTATCCATTTTCTTCCTTATTACCAGCTTTAGATAATAAAACGTGTCATCTTTTGTGTCCATCTGAATCGGACTATCTCATAAAGACACCACGTTGCTTTTTTTGCTCCGTTTCCTATCACTAACGCCGCATTTTGAACGCGTAACAGAAAGCGAAATGTACCATCCGAGTACTATTACACTTTAATTGACCAAACAGAGAAAATTGAAATAACCGAAAAGGGTCTTGTCATTTATCAAACAAACATTAACTAAATGCAAGAAATACATTTGCTAAAAAAAGGCCAATTACTAAAACAGCTTTATTTCATTATTTAGGATATGCGCAGTAAGTTGCGCAGTAACAATTGGAGGATCTGTCCTTAAGACATTTAGTTCATTCTCAAGGCATAATGCTGCTTTTCATAAAAGCCATGTGTATACACAGCTTAAACCTTTCCCGAACAAGACCTGGTTTTGACGTCCCTAAAAGAAAGGGCTTGGGAAGACATTGAGGTAAAAGAAGAAACTGCTGATCACCAGCAGTTTCTCCTTTTACCTCAATATTTATCGTGTTTTCTTTTACACTTAATCAAACTTTATTTATCTAAATTTTGTCTGCAGCAGCAGCTTTGAATTTGGATTACCCAAAATTTTGCTGTTTGGGAAAGGGGTAAAACAAGCTGCAGTTACAAGGTTTTTGAAGGAAAGCTATAATATGCATGAATTCCACTCACGTAATCAGCCAGGGCCTTGATACCACTTGGGAAGTGTTTAGGGTCTGGCTGTAGTTTGTTGTTGGAGTCTCGTTGTGTGGCGAGCCAACAATCATCAATAGAAACATACTCATAACCAGCATCTAGATAGCCTTCCGTCGCCATGTGGTCCGCCATCTGTTTGATTAATACCTCACTGTAATTGATCATTCAGGGTAATTCAAGTAATTAGCCCTTTCCCAAACAAGACCTGGTTTTGAAGTCCCTAATATAAAAGGCTTGGGAAAACATTGAGGCAAAAGAAGAAACTGCTGATAACCAGCAGTTTCTCCTTTTGCCTCAATATTTTCTTGGCTTTATCACACTCAATTTCAATCTTTAGTAATATCCATTTTGTCGTCTGCAGCAGATTTTGAATTGGACCTGCCTAATATTTTGTCGTTTGGGAAATGCTTAATATCTAGCAAAAGGGTCCTTAAACCTTTTTCCAAAAATAAAGTTTTACGGTTCTCAAATTCAAAAGCTGCTGCAAATATCAAAATGGGTGTCACTAAAGATAAGATTTGTGCGAAATAAATCACAGAAAATATTGATGCAAAAGGAGAACTTGCCGATTCATTCCAGGAAGGTTCCTGTGAAGTTTTGGTTGAAATTGGTCCAGTAGTTTTGGAGATGTTCGAAGAGTTGACGCACAGACCGATGCACGCATGACAGACACAGGGCCATGACATAAGCCCCCGCTTGCCTTCGGCCAGTGGAGCTAAAAAATGCACTGGTCCACTGTTTTAGACATGCTCCAGGCGCAATGAGAATGCGGAATGGTGTATGTGATCACAGGCACATTCTTTAATTTTAAAGCAAGATTTCTTAAGATGGTTTAGATATTAAAGCGTTCGGACAAGTTTAAAATGTTGCCGTCTGGTAAATAGATAACTTACTTTACACAGAAATCTGGATCATTTTCACAATCAGTGTTGCAGCCAAATCTAGTCCAAGTCAACCAGCCCATGGGTGGAGTCAGAGCAAGGCCATTGTCCAATAGGAGGGCTGGATGTAACATCATACAGAGTATGAGAATTGGTAACAACATTTTCAATCTCTGAAAGTGAAATCTTAAATAATAAAATCTAACAAACAAGAGCAGTCATTGGGAGTTCTATTCTTAAAATTCCATGATTATGAATATTGTTTTAAACAATACTTAATAAAGCTTACTTGTGAATTTATAAATTCTCTCAAACCATGACTTTATCAGCTCTCTGTTTATATGTACCACAATGTTTATACGGTTTATACAATTTTTCTTTGTTTTTGAGGTCAAAACTAGCAGTAGTGTGGAAAAAAATTATCTAGATATCATCTTTAATATGATATCTGAGTGAAATATTACTTGTGTAGTTTTAGTTACCGTGTTTTCAATTATTTGTTTACTTCCGGGTCGACCAAGACTGGGGACGAAACATGTATAAATTCTTAAGATAAATTTCGATATTTTAGAGCATGTTTGTCTTCGTGAACGATTGCAGTCGTGTTAAGAAGTGTCTATTAAATGTATAAAATTAATGTACACTACATGACAGTTTATTTTGACTTCATACCATTGCTGTGAATTCCATCGACCCTTCTCCATAGACGCCATACGCCCCACTGACCTTTCGACCATAAAAAAGAAATTATTTTTATTTTTTTTTCCAAAACGACATAGTTTTAGGCTTGTTCAAATTACACAAATGCTCGACAACAACTAAACAGACACTAGATAAAGTTTACATATTTTTCGTGAAAAATAGTGGAAAAGGAGAAAATAAGTGATTTATATATATCAGCATTGAAGGAAATGTGTAGTCTTCTTACAAATATTCTAAATGCAAAGTTTTGCTTTATTTACTGGATCTATACCTTTACTTAAAACCCGAGCGAGTTGCAGATGAAAACATTAATGTTACAAAAGGCAAATATATTTGAATGTCTTATCCAAGCATTTAGGGAAAATGCTGGCCATCAGCAATTGCTTCTGATCCTTCAATGCTTTCAAATTCCCTTTCTTTTTGACATCAAAAGCCAGGTCTGGTGTTCAACTTCAACTTGTTTCAGCCATAAAATCAATAATCAATCATGATTACTGTAGGCAGTGTTGAGGTTTAACTCTTCTTTCAAACGCTATATACTCGTATATGGGCCTAAATAATCTTTCAATTGATATGGTCATATCACGACTGGAGCACCTTATGATGAATTCCTGTTGATTGTCTCAACACTGCAGTGGCGTATCCAGAGGGGGGGCTCAAGGGGTCCAAAACTATGCCCTCTGCTCGAGGGGTTCAAACCAGTACCCGGCCTCTTAAGCCAGGTTATTTAATCTTCATTATCTCAGATATATATAGAAATGCAGTCAAAATTGTGTAATACTAGGAAAACGCCCCCCCCCCCCCCCCCCCCCCCTATTTGTATGTTCAAATAAACCCTGGATCTGCATCAGACCAGCACTATCACAACATCCGTTGCCAGCCTACAGTTGCTCAACAGTGTAGACATTGGTGTACATGATTTTCCAACCTGAATCACCATTAAAATACATACCAAATACTCACCAGGAGCCACAAATGACCATGGTCATTTGTGGCTCCAGGTGGGCATTTGGTATGTATTTCATAAGCATCAACATTCAATTTTCAAAACATTTCTGGGTGATGCCCCCTAGACCCACCCCCAGCAGTATGGAGCCCACCATCAAACCTCCCCTGATAAATTATTAGGCATACATTTTGCGAACACTTTATTTTCGGCTAGCTACGCCAATGGCTGTTTGGGAAACGATCAAAGGTTGATTCAGAGAAACGAACAAAGAAAAATTTGCTATCAAAATATACCTTTTATTTCCAATATATAATGTGTTACATTCTAGACATAGAGATTTGTTAAAAAAAAGCAGCTGGGTAAATAAATATAATGCAAAATAATATCAACCCATGTACGGATCCAGAAAGGGATCTCCCTGTATCTAGGGGTTCTTTCTATTGAATTTGGCCAAAAATGGGTTATCAAAATGATGTTTTCTTAGAGTTTTTCATCTTCCAATTCTGGGAAGATTCCGTTGAACCCCCTCTTTTGACTATGCAATGCATACAGTCTGTAGACCCACATGTGTACCCCATTTCCATACAACACACTTTTAGCCCTTTCCAAAACAACAACATTTTAGGGTGATCCACTTCAAAAACTGCCACAAAAGACAACAAGGTGTCAAACTGTCACAAGATACGCCCGTAACACTGCTTTATGTCGACAGGGGGAGCAGGTTGGTAAAAGTTTCATGGTCCTAGCTATTATATTTTTTGAGATATGCCCTGGACAAAAATGAAGTATGAAAAATAACAAAGGGCAATAACTCAGAATTATGGTTCTTGTGCACTGCACTCCCCTTTGATGAGATCTATACACCCATGAAGTTTCATGATCCTAGCTATCATACTTTTAGAGATATACTCCGGACAAGATTCTAGTATGAAAAACAACAAAGGGCAACAACTAAAAAAACAGGCCAGGTAGAGTTATGGTTCTTGTGCACTGCACTCCCACTTGGTAAGATCTATACACCCATGAAGTTTCATGATCCTAGCTATTATACTTTTAGAGATATACTCCGGACAAGATTCAAGTATGAAAAACAACAAAGGGCAATAACTCAAAAAATAAGCCAGGTAGAGTTATAGTTCTTGTGCACTGCACTCCCCCTTGGTGAGATCTATACACCCATGAAGTTTCATGATCCTAGCTATTATACTTTTAGAGATATACTCCGGACAAGATTCAAGTATGAAAAACAACAAAGGGCAATAACTCAAAAAATAAGCCAGGTAGAGTTATGGTTCTTGTGCACTGCACTCCCCCTTGGTGAGATCTATACACCCATGAAGTTTCATGATCCTAGCTATTACACTTTTAGAGATATACTCCGGACAAGATTCAAGTTTGAAAAAAAACAAAGGGCAATAACTCAAAAAATAAGCCAAGTAGAGTTATGGTTCTTGTGCACTGCACTCTGTAATGATGAGAAGAATATAACTGCCAAGTTTAAAGTCAATCGGACTTAAGGTGACAGAGTTATGCCCCGGACAAAGAAGTGGACGCTGCCGGACGCCCGGACGCCGGACATCACGGGTGATCCCATAATACGTCCCGTCTTCGACGGGCGTATAAAAAGGAAGTTATTGAAGATAGGATTTGTGTAAAATATGTCAAAGAAAATATTGAGACAAAAGGAGAAACTGCTGGTTATCAGCAGTTTCTTCTTTTGTTTCGATATTTTCCCAAGCCTTTTCTATTAGTGGGACGTCAAAACCAGGTCTTGTTTGGGGAAGGGTTAAAAGTGTTACTTATGGTCCATCATACCTGATGACTGTATTGAGAACATAGAACCTGCAACTATTTTACAGGGAATCATTATAAAAACATAATCATGCAGAGTATGAGAAAAATCTGTTCAATCTTTCACAAGTTATTGAAAGTTCAAGTTGGCTCAGTCATATACACTGGTTATTTCACTTAACTAACTGAAGATCATTCTTTTCTATCCATGCTTTCCAAAGCCATCTTCATTGATAACAACATCAAAACAAAGGGGATATAACACATGAATATTATAAACCTGCACCAATTATAATATACATCACATACATACATGTATATGTGACCCGTCGCACTAAAAGGGACCTTATCGGATGTGTGAAAAATATCGACCCTAGTCAGTCTGCGCAGTCCGCGCAGCCAGACTAGGGCCGACACTTTTCACGAGTATGTAATTTTCTAAATCCAGAATGTTTTCCCTATCTTACTATACGAGGGACGGTCGGAAAGTAGTTGGACTTTTCATGCTGCTGTCTCTCCATTTGCAACTGTATAAACACATTATATATTGGTGAAATCTACATCCATTTGCCAATAATGTGGTCAGTTTATTTTTAACGAAAGTTGAATATATGCAATATTCTGTCCACTTATATGTGATAGGGGTTTTATGTACCATAGACTATTTGTTAGAGGAACAACAAGGGTAACCAAAACAAAAGAACAGTCTAGTCATTTTAATCGCGAAGAATTTAAGTTTTTGAACTACATTATCACTGAACATGGAATAATGGTTCATAATTCCGAACTTGGGATAAAAACTCAGTCACAGCAGTCATAGAAACGAGCTGGTTCCCCACCTCTGAATAGATTAACCCTTTCCCAAACAAGACCTGGTTTTGACGTCCCTTATAAAAAAGGCTTGGGAAAACATTTAAACAAAAGAAGAAACTGCTGATAAACAGCAGTTTCTCCTTTTGTCTCAATATTGTCTATGCTATATTTTACACAAATCCTATCTTTAATAACATCCATTTTGTCATTTTTGGCAGTTTTTGAAGTGGGTCACCCTAAAATTGTGCCGTTTGGTAAAGGGTTAAGCTTTTACATTCGGCTGGTAGTCATGTTTGTTGCTTTTGTGGATTCACGAGGTCTGATAGTTAGTCATTTCATGTCAAATGGTAAAAACTGACATTGCTAAGTACAATTCTGAAGTAATTCAGAAAACAAGAGGGCCAAGATGGCCCTGGATCGCTCACCTGAAACTTTCTCCATGCAGAACAAGACCCACCTTTTACATGACCTAGGTATCTCTAAGACAAGAACACAAAACTTAAGATGCGAGATTATGATCCAGCTGAAAACAGCATCCTTAATCTTTAATGATCAATATTTGTGGCTGTTGAAAACCAAGTCGATAAAAAACATCAATTTTGTCATAATCCAGGGCACATAATTCTGTTCTGATAAGGATATTCTCATCAACCATATGACCAAGTTGGGGTTTTTTTATTGGTCAATATCTATTGCTGTTTGAGTGAAATTAAAAAAGAAATCGGCAATTTTGTCACCATCAAGGGCACACAACTCTTGTTTTTCTAGTCTGATCAATATGAAAAAAGAAAGCATATAAGATCTCATGGTCAACAACATTGTGACCAAGTTGTGTCTTGATTGGTCAATATTTGTGTTTTTTAGAGTGAAAATAAAGTCGAAAACGGCAATTTTGTGAAATTCAAGGGCCAATAACTCTGGGTTTTCTGGTCCGATCAAGCTGAAAGTTTAACTCATTCAGCATCTTGTGGTTACCAACATTGTTGCCAAGTTTTGTCTTGATTGGTCAATAAATGTAGATGCTAAAGTGTAAACAAAGTCGAAAACGGCAAATTTGTCAAATTCAAGGTCACATAACTCCAAACTTCCTACTTCGATGACACTGAAAATCGAATTCATTCATTATTGTATGGTTACCAACATTCTAGCCAAGTTTTGTCTTGATTTATCAATATTTGTAGATGCTAGAGTGGTAACAACGTCGAAACTAGCTATTTCTGATATGCAAGGGCGCATAACTCCGGACTTCCTGATCCGATCTGACCCAAAATCAAACTCATCCAAGAGCTTTTTGCCATACATGTTTTGACCAAGTTTGGTCAAGATTGATCAATATTTGTAGATGCTAGAGTGGTAACAAAGTCAAAACTAGCGATTTTTGATATTCAAGAGCGCATAACTCCTGACTTCCTGATCCGATCTGACCCAAAATCGAACTCATTCAAGAACTTATTGTCATACATGTTTTGGCCAAGTTTGGTGAAGATTGGTCAATATTTGTAGATACTAGAGTGGTAACAAAGTCAAAACTAGCCATTTTTGACGTTCAAGGGCACATAACTCTGGACTTCCTAGTCCGATCTGACTCAAAATCGAACTCATCCGAGAACTTATGGTCATACATGTTTTGACCAAGTTTGGTTAAAATTGGTCAATATTTGTGGGTGCTAGAGTGGGAACAACAAAATGTGAACAGACAGACAGACGGACGGACGGACAGACGGACAGACAGACGGACGCCGACGGACAAAAAGCGACCACAATAGCTCACCTTCAGCACTTCGTGCTCAGGTGAGCTAAAAAAACCAAAGAATAAATGCTGAAGTAAACGCGTCCCAGATTAGCAAAGAAAGATGTTTTCTACTTTACGATTACGCACGCTCCCATACCACCGCATCTACAGTGGAGATTATCAAATATTACCCATGACAAAAGTTGTTTTACTCTTCTTATAATCCAGGTCCTACCCCACACGACTTTTATTTGTGTCTAGAACTGATGAAAATGCTTGCTGAGAAGAAATTTGAGACCAGGGCGCCTGTGATACCGGTGGTTACACAGTACCTAATACAGTGGGTCTACGTCATGGTTAATAGTGGCAATAGTAAAGCTCCTACGAAGATGGCAAAAATGCATAGACATAGATGGATAACTTCTTTAAACAGTGTAGAAAGAATTTTGTTAAAAAATTAAATGGTTTTAGAGAACTAGTCAAAAGTCCAACTACTTTCCGACCGTCCCTCGTATGTTCATTTTTCGCATACGGGATCTGGTTGACCTGTGCTGGGTCTGACAAGTCTGTCAAAATTTAGATTTTTGAAGTTCGGATAAGGTCTCTTTTAGCGTGACGGGTCACATATATTCATACATTTACAGGTCCATTCAATAACATTATCATGCAAAGTATTATAACAAATGTGTTGTACAAATAAGAGTATAAAAATATCATGGAATAGACCACAGTAAAATATACATTCATTTAAATTACAGCAAAAAACATCTTGACATTGACAATTTAGAACCCTCTCCCAAAAGGCAAAGTTTCAGATAATGTGTAAATGTGTAAGCTGATGTAGATGACAAAATAGAAATTGATATTTAGATAAAATTTGTGTACAATGTCGAGCACAGAAAATACCAAATCAAACGGAGGAAATGTTGCATGGTTATCAGCATATTCTTCTTTTGTCCAAAATTTTATGTTTTCACAAGTCCTTTTCCTAGAAGAGACCTCAAAACCTAAAAACCTATCTTGATTGGGAAAGGGTTACACAAAAACATTTGATAACTATATAATAATGCAGTAAGCTGAGTAACAACTACAATAAATTAACTCTTTCCCAAACGTCAAAATTTTAGGGTGATCCACTTCATAAACTGCCACAAATGACAAAATGGATGTTAGTAAAGATAGGATTTGTGTAAAAAATGGCACAGAATTTTTTCTCTATTGGGGTTTTACGCTGTTTTCAACTACCAGGGTCATATCGCAGCGGCTGGAGCACCTAACCATGGATTCCTGTTGTTTCTCAAACCAGTACTACCACAACACCCTTACCGAGCCTCCAGCTGCTCACCCACATAGGGGCACAGAAAATATTGAGACAAAAGGAGAAACTGCTGGTTATCAGCAGTTTCTTCTTTTGTTTCAATATTTTCCCAAGCCTTTTCTATTAGGGACGTCAAAACCAGGTCTTGTTTGGGAAAGGGTTAAAGGAAGGGTATATTAAAATGGACCTGTTTTGTAATAAGGGCCAACATTGAAACTGATCAGACCGCAACTAAATACAGTCTGGTCAGTAATTGTTATCAAGGGCCGATCTAGAGGGGTCAGTGGGGTCCAGAACCCCCCCCCCCCTCCCTGACATTGGCCGAAAATTAAATTTTTACTATATAACTTTAGTGTAATGTTACATATCGCTGCTTTTCGACGAAAACCTCTTAACTGCAGCTTAAAACAAGCTGCAGTTACGAGGTTTTTGTCGAAAAGCGGCAATATTTAGCACATTTTAAGCCATCATTGGGGCTTGGACCCCCATGGAAAAAAATCCTGGATCCGCCCTTGGTTATATCCTTCTTACATTTATGATGAAATTATACAAGAACAACATAAGTCTTGATCAGACTGCCATATTCATAAGATGATCTTGATTCAATTTCTTGTTGGTTTCAAATGTAATCAGGTACCATTTACCATACCCTTCCACATTAACAACAAAATAACATTGGTGATACAAAAAAATGAACAATATTGTTATTGCACTGATATAAGTAGATTACTGAAATATATCTTTTCCTTTTTTACACAAAAATTGAGCATTGACAGTTGTTGAAAAAAGAATATCATGGCAGGGAATCATAAGACACAATTTCAGAAAAATGTCAATAATTTTGTCAATGCTTGACCCATTTGATTTGTCGTAAAGTCATGATCAACAGAAACGAATAAGCCATGTGATCGTATAGTTTAATATTTACAAAGTCTATTTTATAATAAAACACATCTTGCAAGTTCAAAGTTTAGCATTCAACTACAACATAGCCCTCCTGTCTCTCCCTCTTTCCAGACATGTCGTCATATATACACTGCCCAAATAGTCGTTATACAACTGTCCTAATTATAAATACATCAATTAACCATTAACTTTGACAACCAAGCACGAGTTGTACTGGTCACAGGTCATAAGAATGACAAATATGACAAATCCTATGACACCTCCGTAACCTACAACATGTTTGTCCTTATGTAATATGCAATTAGTTATTAATTGAAACATAGAACAATGACACTTACAAACATTGAGTTAACCCTTTCCAAACAATCATGAATTTTTGAGACATTTAGATAATGTGTTGGCAGTGAGAATTAGATGGGTTATCAGAAATGCAATAGGAACAGAATCTTTACCAATGAATAAAATCAAATCATCATATAAATCATCATGGTTATACAAGTCTCTGGAAATGCGGAACTAAATGAAATCAAATCATTATGTTAATAAATAGTCTTTGTTTAATATAAGTTATTTCAATCGTAGCATCAGCGTAACATCTATGGCATCCAGAGTAACGTCTCTGGGATCCAGTGTATCGTCTGTGGGATCCAGTGTAGCGTCTGTGGGATCCAGTGTAGCGTCTGTAGTTAGCGTTGATTGTTATTCCTATTAATTCGTATACTGGTACGGCACTCCTTAAGAATCCTTCCACCACTTTCTACACATTTTTATTGTGTATCTCTCCGAGTTCTTGACTTTAACTGTTTTCAACAGCCTAGTGATGTCCATACTAGTATAATCACTCAAATAAAAGAGTTTATTCTAAATGTGTTAACACACTGTGAATTTTCATCAGAAGATGTTCATAAGACAGGTATAATAAAGTCTCACTGTCCAGGTTGGTAGTTTGACATCGATACTATTCTCCAATTAATATGCGTTCACTTGACAGGACTTGACAGGTGTGTAATAGACAATTGACATCTGTCCAATAAGTATAGTCTACATGTGATAATTAGTATTGTCCACTCTTGATAAATCCATCTGACGTTTGGAAATAAGAATAGTTCTGCTCAATAGTTCTTGAAATTGTTCTGGAACTGAGTATAGTCCACTTCTGATAATTACACATACTAGGTATTTTGATGTTTGTCCAATATGGTAGATCTAGCTAAATTGTTCTGGAACTGTCCAATGTATAGCTGGTGGTCCGGAATTGGTTAGGACTGGCTCGAAGTGGTAGATCTGGTACTGGTCTGAATTTACACTTCATTCAAATTCTAATAAACAATGCATAAATCTAAATGGAGTGCAACAAGTAATTCTAGGCAGAAAATTGTCACTGTATGCATTTTGAATTAAATCAACATATTCTGATTTAATTTTGTGTATGTGAATTTGGGTGAATCAATAATTTGAATATATTCTTTTTCAATGTTTTCAATCTGAATTCTCTTCTATCCTAATCTTATCTGTCCTAAAGATACTTTTTGCATTTGAATTGATATAGTTTGAACGTTTGCTTAATTTATTTACAAAAGCGTAACTTTCAATATCTTCTTATTTGAACTATGTACAATGATAAATTGTTCTCTCTTTAAGCTAAAAAACTACATCATCTTTGCATAACATTATAAACAAAATAAGCAATTAGTTTGACATGCACTTACAATCGCTGTCAGCAATGCTCTGGCAATATTAACGTATCTGTAATATTTCGAGCCTTTCGCTATATCATTTTTGCATTGAACATGAGCAATCACTGAATTGTGTACTGACAATATTAACGTATCTGCTATGATTTCTAGCCAATCGCTACATTATTTTTGCATTAAACATGAGCAATCACTCAATTATGTACAAACAATATCAACGTATCTGTAATGATTTCTAGACAATCGCTACGTCATTTTTGCATTAAACATGAGCAATCTTATGTTTCATTGTTTCAATTATATTTACAACATATATTTACAAGGAATTTTGCATGAATTCCCTGGGATCATCTTTGGAAATAATTGTCTTACATTTCTCACATTATTCCCTACTCAATTGTTGATCAATCGGTTCGTAAACAATTTGTGAATTCTTAATCTCATCGCCTTTAGAGATGTAATTTACAGTCTGATCTGCATCGTCGATTTGCATGTGACATGAATCACTGTCATTTTCAACCGAACTTTGTACAGACATATTGGACTCTGTGTTGTCTGAAGATGATGCTTTAATTTCTGTCTTTATCTCGGACTGGGTTGGATCAAGATCAGAAGAGAACAGCTGATTTTCCTCAGTTTTCTGTGTCTTATCTGTATCCCTACACATGACCAACAGAAACGAATAAGCAATGTGATCGTATAGTTTAATATTTACAAAGTCTATCTTATAATAAAACACATCTTGCAAGTTCAAAGTTTAGCATTCAACTACCACATAGCCCTCCTGTCTCTCCCTCTTTCCAGACATGTCGTCATATATACACTGCCCAAATAGTCGTTATACAACTGTCCTAATTATAAATACATCAATTAACCATTAACTTTGACAACCAAGCACGAGTTGTACTGGTCACAGGTCATAAGAATGACAAATATGACAAATCCTATGACAGATTTCAGGTTAACCCATTACCAGACAAATTTTTTTTTTAGATTGATCCAAATTCAAAGATGTTGCAGGCGACAATTTAAAGTGATTGCAGACGACAATTTAAAGTGAATAAGAATAAAAGCAATTTGGTCTTTTGGAATAGAAAACACTGTGGGAAATGAAGAAATTGCTTGTTACAAGCAATTTCTTCATTTTCCACAATGTTTTTCTCAGTCTTTATCTAGTGGGGTATCAAAAAGTGTCAATGTGTGGTAATGGGATTAAGCAGAGAGAATGGGAAAATGCCAGAAATTAGCTGAATGTGGTAGGGTTTTTTTTACCCATTACCAGACGACACAATTTGGGGCTGTTCCAATTTCAAAGATGTTGCAGACAACAATTACAAGTTGATGAATTTTAAAAATCATTCCATTTTGGTTTAGAAAGCATTGTGGAAAATGAAGAAATTGCTTGTCATAAGCAATTTCTTCATTTTTCACAATGTTTTCCCAAGCCTTTCCTTGTAAGGGAGTCAAAAGGCGTCAATGTGCAGTAATGGGTTAAAAAAAATAATTAAACATCTGCTGATAAAAAGTTATTGATGACAAATCCACCAATAACTTTTTATCAGCTGATTATTAAAAGATTCTTTGTATTCACCCAATCCCAAGTATTTTCCTACCTTCTTTGCTTTAAATCCTTTTTAAAATTGGTCATATTTTAACAGAATTATTGAAAAATATCAAAAATGTTGTGCCACATGATTCCCCACCATGAATATAGCCCCCACCATGAGGATAATGTCAACAAGGACAAAATATTGGATTTACACCTCTGTCTACTTTTTTAAAAGTAAGTATGTATTTACTTTTGAAAACTGTAACAAATTTTAAAATTATTCCACCTATTAGCATTGCTATGGCATTTGAAACAAAGCATCTTTTACCTTGCATAGCCAGAAAAAGGAATATGATGGAAAACATTGATGGAAAAGGAGAAAATGAGAAATATCAGCTACATATATTTCTTCTTTTCCTTTGGCATTCTTAAATATTTTCTACAAGTATAGCAAAACCCAAACATTGTTTTGTAAAAATTAATCAACAAGAGATGTTTGTAAAACATATATGCCCCTTCAAGTGCCTACATTTGATGTAGGTCAAAGTCCAAGGTCAAGTTAACAAGGTCCAAGGTCATGGTCAAATATGAAAGGTCTTGGTAAGAGGTGTCTATGTGTGAAATATCAAGGCTGTATATGTAAAAGTAAAATGAAATATAGGCCAGATTAAAGTTTTTAAAAGTAGGCCAAATGCCAAGGTCATGGTCATGGTCAAATGTGAAAGGTCTTGGTTGGAGGTGTCCATGTGTGAAATATCAAGGCTGTAGGTGTAAAAGGACATGATATATATGCCTGGTTTAAGTTTTTTTTTTAAAAGTAGGTCAAACTCCAAGGTCAAGGTTGCAATATTCAAGGTCATGGTCAAATGTTAAAGGTCTTGGTAGGGGGTGTCTATGCGTGAAATATCAAGGCTGTAGGTGTAATAGGACATAAGATAAAGGCTAGGTTAAAGATTTCTAAAAGTATGTAAAAATCAAAGGTCAAGACGCAATCCCAGTTAAAGTGGACAATTGACTAAATTTTTTTCTAAATTTTTCATTTTACCATTCACTCATTCTGGACAAATTTTCTTCATGGATCACATCTTCCGCGCAAATTTCTTTTGTTTTGTCAAGTAGACTTGCCTAGTTTTGGATTTATAGACTGTGAAATGATCGAATGTGTGCATAAAAAATTGCGTATTTTAAATAGACCCCTTTGTGAAATGTGTGTCTAATTTCCCATTAAGTAATGCCTAAAGAATAATAAATCCGATACATTTTGATGAGTATTTGTTTGTAAAATGTGAATCAATTGACAATATGGGTGAAAATGGCGAATTGTACGTATGCGAATGAAAATACAAAACGGCCATCCTTGTACAATTCCTTTATTTTAGAACGTTGACTACTTCCAACTCTTCTAAAATACACCAAACAACCTTTAATTTTCTCTTGTATTGTTAAACAAAAGCAATGAGTTATTCCCTTAATCGATATGCAGAAATGGAAAGTCAATGATTTATTACAAATCAACAATAGTTTAAAACTGGTCTGTCCCGAACGTAACTACAGCTTGTCCCGTACGTAATGTGCTATCTTTTCTTTAACACCACAGCATCTGTGTTATTACCTGTTCAATCAAATCATAATATTATCAGGCAATATCCATTTGCCAGACACTTTGTCAAAAAAATTATAATGAAATGAATAAATGAAAATAAATACAACTCTATAAGCCATCTGGGTGTGTTGTTTTACAAATTAAAACTTCCTAGCCAAATTAATCTCAATTTATAAAAGTTGAGATGTTCGTATTGTTTTGACACATGAGGTATGTGTAATAACAGCTTAATTAAGTGAAAAGTTATCCAAAATTTGCTAGACATCCTTAAATCTGATGGATCCAATATATGAAAACGTACGGGACACTTTTTATAAAGGTAAGAAACGCTGAAATAATCTATTTAAATGCATCAATCTAGTGAAATGTATATGGGTATGAATATATTCCTATATATATCAACAAAAACCGGCATATTTTGTGGAACTTTCCTAAATATTGTAAAAGTAGTATCAATTAAGCGTAATTATAATACCATTACGTACGAGACTAGTACGAGTACGTGTACAGTCTATCATGTGCATTAAAAGTCTATTTTGCTTACACTGGAGCCATTAAGGAACCCAAAATACATAAATAAAGCACAGGAAACGTTCCATTTCAGCAATTTAAAAACTGAAAACTAAAAATTGCCTCGAACGTTATGGACTCGTACGTCACTTTTTAATGTGTACCAAACTTTATTTGGTCTGCTGTATCAATGCTATTATAGTAATCGGCATAATTCTTTTTATCATATTTGAAGAGACTTCGAATAGTGATGTTACTTGAAGAATTAAGCTATTTATAATAACACATTTTTAACTACAGTTACCTTAGTTATTGCCTCGTACGTTACGGGGTTAAAATTACGGTAAATTTTTTGAGAATGATGTTGATTTTTTAAAAATATGGACAAAGGTATGTCAAAATACGACTTCATTTTGATAATATATATTTATACTTAAGTAGATTGCGCTAGACTAATGCATTAAACATAGATTTATGTCAGTGTTTCTTAGCTTTAAAGAAAGTGTCCCGTACGTTTTTGAATTTTGGAGACAACGACTCGAGGCTGTTCTACAAATTTTGCATTACATTTTTTATATAAATCTTGGTATCGTTTTGGAGCTCTATGTTTTCTGTACAAGATTGGGACAGTTCTGTTAGGATAACTTATTGTTGAAATTGACATTTTTGGTTTGAAAGTTAGAATTTATACCCGGAGACATCGGTTTTTCGTACCCCCTAGTTTGATTGTCACATGATTTTCATAAGAAATGAACGTAAATTATAGATAATTCTTTTAGTTATAGGTGTTCGATGAAAATAAATGTGGTGGGTATTTATATAATGTTGACTATTTGCAGCTAGAACATATTAAAGGCCGGAGACATCAATTGTCCCCTTTAACTGGGATTGCGTCTCAAGGTCACACAGGCCAAGGTCATGGTCAAAAGTCATGGTCAAATGTGAAATGTCTTGGTTGGAAGTGACCACATGTGAAATATCAAGGCTATATGTGTAGAATGACATGAAATATAGGCCAGGTTAATGTATTATAAAAGTAGGTCAAACACCAAGGTCAAGGTCACAAGGTCCAAGGTCATGGTCAAATGTGAAAGGTCTTGGTAGGAGGTGTCCATGTGTAAGATATCGAGACTGTATAGGTAACAGGACATGAGATATAGGCCTAGTTTAAGTTTTTTAAAAGTAGGTCAAACTTCAAGGTCAAGGTCCAAGGTCATGGTCAAATGTGAAATGTCTTGGTTGGAAGTGACCATGTGTGAAATATCAAAGCTGTATGTGTAAAATGACATAAAATATAGGCCAGGTTAATGTATTATAAAAGTAGGTCAAACACTAAGGTCAAGGTCACAAGGTCCAAGGTCATAGTCAAATGTGAAAGGTCTCGGTCGTAGGTGTCCATGTGTCAAATATCAAGGCTGTATGTGTAAAAGGACATGATATATCAGCTAGGTTAAAATTTTATAAAAGTAGGTAAAAGTCCAAGGTCAAGGTCACAAGGTCCAGGGTCATTGTCAAATGTGAAAAGTCTTGGTAGGATGTGTCCATGTGTGAAATATCAAGGCTGTATGTGTAATAGCACATGAGATATAGGCTTAGTTTATTTTTTTAAAAGTAGGTCAAACTCCAAGGTCAGGGTCACAAGGTCATAGTCATATGTGATAGGTCTTAGTCGGAGGTTTCCATGTGTCAAATATCAAGGCTGTATGTGTAAAAGGACATGATATATCGGCCAGGTTAAAGTTTTTAAAATGTAGGTCAAACTCCAATGTCAAGGTCACAAGGTCCAAGGTCATGGTCAATTGTGAAAGGTCTTGGTAGGAGGTGTCCATGTGTGAAATATCAAGGCTGTATGTGTAATAGGTCATGAGATATATGCCCGGTTTATTTTCTTTAAAGTAGGTCAAACTCCAAGGTCAAGGTCACAAGTTCCAAGGTCATGGTCAAATGTGAATGATGTTGATAGGAGGTATCTATGTGTGAGATTTCAAGTCTGTATGTGTAAAAATACATGAGATATAGGCAAGGTTAAGAATTAAGTGTGAAAATCAACAAAGGGCAATAACTCCAAGAAGTTGATCGGCAAGGTTATGGTTCTTGTGCACTGCACCTCTCCATAATAAGATCTATCCACCTGTAAAGTTTCATGATTCTACCTTACACACTTTTTGAGTTGTGCTCTGGACAAGAATCAAATTATAAAATCAACAAAGGGCAATAACTCAAAAATTTTGATCGGCAGAGTTACAATTCTTGTGCACTGCACCTCTCCATAATGAGATCTATCCACCTGTAAAGTGTCATGATTCTACCTTACATACTTTTTGAGTTATGCTCCGGACAAGAATCAAGTTTGAAAATCAACAAAGGGCAATAACTCCAAAAATATGATCAGCAGATTTACGGTTCTTATGCACTGCACCTCTCCATAATGAGATTTATCCACCTGTAAAGTTTCATGATTCTTCCTAACATACTTTTTGAGTTATGCTCCGGACAAGAATCAAGTTTGAAAATCAACAAAGGGCAATAACTCCAAAAATTTGATCGGCAGAGTTACGGTTCTTGTGCACTGCACCTCTCCATGATGAGATCTATCCACCTGTGAAGTTTCATGATTCTACCTTTAATACTTTTCGAGTTATGCTCCGGACAAGGTTTGGTCTACGGACAGACCGACCGACCGACCTTCCGACCGACCGACACTTGCAAATCAATATACCCCCATTTTCTTCGAAAGGGGGCATAATTACCACTAATTGACACTTTTTGACGACCCACAAGATGAAGGCTTTTGATAATGTTGTGGAAAATGAAGAAATCGCTCCTGACAAGCAGTTTATTCATTTCCAGCAATATTTCCTCACCAAAAGACCGATACATGTTGAGTTTCATTCCATTTGATATAGCCTGAAAAAGGAATATGATGGAAAACATTGATGGAAAAGGAGAAAATGAGAAATATCAGCTACATATATTTCTTCTTTCCTTTGGCATTCTTATTTTTTTTCAACAAGTATAGCAAAACCCAGACATTGTTCTGTAAAAATTAATCAATTACCACTAATTGACACTTTTTGACGACCCACAAGATGAAGGCTTTTGATAATGTTGTGGAAAATGAAGAAATCGCTCCTGACAAGCAGTTTATTCATTTCCAGCAATATTTCCTCACTAAAAGACTGATACATGTTGAGTTTCATTCCATTTGATATGAGTTAACCATTTCCCAAACGGCAAAGTTTTATAGTGACCCACTTCAAAAACTGCCACAAATGACAAAATGGATGTTATTAACGATAGGATTTGTGTAAAAAATGGCACAGAAAATATTGAGGCAAAAGGAGAAACTGCTGGTCATCAGCAGTTTCTTCTTTTGTTTCAATATTTTCCCAAGCCTGTTCTATCAAGGACGTCAAAACCAGGTCTTGTTTGGGAAAGGGTTAAAAAGGGAATTTAGTCAAAGGAACAGCAGTGATCATATAAACACCTGTGGGATTCACTCTAACTTCTATCCTATCAGATGGCTTGTACTTTCCAAGGCTTTCATTATCAAAGGTTTCTACGATGTTATATCCATTCTGATTGGTCAATCCGAGATCCTTAGCCTGTTTCTCGATGTATTTTGGAATTCCCCCGACATGTAAATTCAGGAATACAATGGCGTAGCTTCCTTTAGGTAAAATCGGCCTCCTCCATATTTGAACATCTCCATCCTGCAAGTTACAGAGAAACATTTTATTCACCTTTTCCCAAACTAAACCAGGTGTTAACATACCTAATGGAAAAGACTTGGGAAAGCATTGAGGCAAAAGAAGACAAGAGCCGTCACAGACGGATTAAGCTCCCCGAATAAGTGTTTGTCACAAAATAAAAACTATCATACATTAAGCCCCCTTTTCCAACGACAGCCTTTTTGTACACACATTATTTATAAAATATGGTCTAGAACATCCTATTTATTACATAAGTACAAAATTTCATTAAATTCTGCCCATTAGATGAAGAGAAATTAGAGAAAAACTAATTTTTACACTAAGGCCCCTTTTTCCATGACGCAGCCTCAAATTAAGAAACGGAGAAAAAGGTCCCTAGGTATTGTCCCAGGGAATTCACATGTGAAGTTTCATTGAATTTGGTCCAAGGGTTGCTGAGATCTGGCTGTGGACGGACGGACGGACAGATACACGGACGGACGGACGAACGGACGGACGGACAGCATGGCGACTATATGCTCCACCGAAATTTTTTTGGGGAGCATAAAAATGCTGAACCAGCATTTTCTTCTTTTGCCTCAATATTTCTGTGCTATGTTAACACCTGCAGTAGATTTTGAATTGGACATCTCTGATAAATGATAATCAGCATTTTCTTCTTTTCCATCAATACATTCTGTGCTATAATGTACATGAATTTCATATTCATTACCATCCATTGCCATGTGTAGCAGCTTTGAAATTGAACCACATTTTTTGCCATTTGCAAATGTTTTCATCCCTTTCCCAAACAAGACCTGGTTTTGACGTCCATAATAGAAAAGGCTTCGGAAAACATTGAAACAAAAGATGAAACTGCTGATAACCAGCAGGGCCCCGTTTTACTAACGAACTTACTATTATTTTTTGCGTAATTGCTTGTAATAACAAACCTGATTCGCCTAATTCGATTTTTCGTGCAATCAGATGCCTTGTCACACAGTTTACTCAAAAAAATGATCGTAAGATCGTTAGTAAAACGGGGCCCTGTTTCTCCCTTTGTCTCAATATTTTCTATGCCATATTTTACACAAATTCTATCTTTAATAACTTCCATTTTGTCATTTTTGGCAGTTTTTAAAGTGGATAACCCTAAACTTGTGTTGTTTGGGAAAGGATTAATGAAAGTTACTTACTACAGTAGCTATCAGTGAGCCTTGTACACCCATCTTGTCCTGGTTCACAGCAATCACTCTCTCATTCTGTAAGATGGCTTTTGATGATGCGCGCATGTTACAAACATCCGCACTGATTATCAACGGTGCAGCAAATACGGCCCACATTGCCATCTGAGCGCGCTCCTGGTCTGGACTTAGTCCAAAATTACCAATAACCAACTGAAACAATATACATCATACCGTAATTATTCTAATAAATGCCCGGGCGTTTATTACAAACATGGTCCATGAAAAGGTAGGGGGTTGGCGTTTATTATAGGTATTCTAATTTTGTCAGTCAAAATTTGCAAATCGAGTGTAAATTCATGAACTTTAGGTTCAGCAAGTCGAATTTACAATGATTTGTTATAAGGACTGCAAAATACGACTTTTCCTATGAAATCCTTTCATTGTAAACATATCAAGGGCTGGACATTCCTTTTTTCATTGCTTTTGGAAATGGTTTTTGTTGAAGACTTGCATTATTCTAATCTGGAATCGGGGGATGGGCGTTTATTAGAATCACCCTTTTTCGCTAAAATTGTGGTAAATATAAGCAGATTTTCACCCGAGATTTGGTTTATTAGAATATGGGTTTTTATTAGAGTAATTACGGTACATCATATACTTTAATCCTTTCTGAAACAAAACCTGGTACATTCCAAAAAGAAAATGCTAAGGAAAAGTATCAATTTGTCAGTCTACATAGTATCAAAACTTTTCTCTCTAAACCAAAATGTAGTTTTCTGAATCTCAGATTGTTTTTTGATTCAAAACTTTCCACACTTGGCCAATTTCTTGAATCTAGAATGTTTTTTTTCTCTCTTTTACTATATGTTGATTTTCATATTCAAAGATGTTGCATATGACAATTGAAAGGAATTTTACATTTATTTGGTATTTTTTTTATAGATAACTTTTTGAGAAATGAAGAAATTTCTTCATTTTCCACAATATTTCCAAAGGCATTAATTATCTTGTGGTGCGTCAAAAGGTGTCATTATAAAATGAATGTGGTAATGGGATTAACTCACTATGTTTGGATCATTTTATCCACCGGTTCCAGCCATAGATCTAAAATCTTTGTCATATTTAGCAAAATGCTGCGGCTATTTGCTCGCCATTCAAGGATGATATAAATCAAACGTACCATATCTGGATCATTCCATCCACCAGGCCCGGCCAATGATCTAAAATCTTTCTCATATTCAGCAAAATGTTGTATAACATTTGCCACACTATCCCAGGAGTCGGTTATATCACCATAGTTACGCCACATGTTGCAGGTTTTTTGTACCGAAGAGTAGTTTGTCTGCAATACATCATAATATTTCTATTGTTTTTGCAACATTACATAAAATATCTTTCATCAAAACATAACAAGAAATTTTAGACTTTTCCAAATTCAAAGATGTTGCATATGACGAATTTAAGTGAATAAAGACTTAAATGTTTTGGTCTTTTGCAGAAGAAAACATTGTGGGAAATGTGAAAATTGCTTACCACTTGTCACTTGCGATATTTTATCTTCAAGGGCAGATAAATTTAGGCCCTTTGTCGTCCGATCAGGCTGAAAATAAAACTCGTATGAGATCTTATGGAACATTATGTCCAAGTTTTGTTTGGATTGGTAAATAATTCTAGATGCTAGAGTGTTAACATTTAGTCAAAACCATTTTTGACATGCAAGGGTAGTAACTCAGGACTTTCTATTCCAATATGGTCCATATTCAATCTCATCTGAAAACTTATGACCTTACTTGTTTTAACCAAGTTTGATCAATATTGGCATACTTTTGAGGATGCTTGAGTGTAAACATCAAATTGTTGACAGACATATGGACAGACGGACAACAGACAGAAAGTGACCATAGTAGCTCATGTTGAGTACTTCCTGCTATGGTGAGCTAAAAAGGCAAAAATGCTGGTTTTCAGCATTTTCTCCTTTTCTTTCTATATGTCGTCTCTTTTCAACAAAAACCTCGTAATTGCAGCTTGTTTTAAGCTGCAGTTACAAGGTTTGTTGCAAAGCAATATACATGTACAAAGCTTGTTTAAATAGGGTTGTCAAATCATTACCTTGGCTTTATGGATTAAATCATACAGTGGCCATTCACATGAGTACAGTATAGGTCGACCAGTTTTATTCAGGTAGTCCCTCATGGCCGGATAACCAAATGGCCCGTCTTTATAATCTGAGTTACATCCATCAAACTTTACCAGGTCCACGCCCCAGTCAGCGAACGTTTGTGTGTCTGTCTGCATGTAGAACTCACTACCAGGGTATCCGGCGCAGGTCTCCTTCCCAAAGTCTTCATATATGCCAAATTTGAGACCCTCTGAATGAATCTGAAGATAGTAAAAATACTCCCTTTTGATATATTTTGGTTCTAATAATCTTATTTTGAAGATTTGTTAAAAGGCTATATTATTTTCTAGTCTAAATACATGTTGTGTGGGAATGGAAAGAAAAAAATCTTTACATCTATACAGATTATAGATCTAGCCTTGAGAATAAAGTACTATAGGTCAATAGGTTCCTTAGTTGGAGCATGCAAACTTTGAGAGGTTTCAAGAATCCTAGGTCAAAATAATGGTCCTTGAGTTAGAGCAAAGGTACAGACTTTAAACAAAGTCCAATTTAGATTGATCTGACCTACATTTTCAAAACAAGACCTAGCCCTGGTTTCTCAAAAAAAAAATTAAGTACATACTCATGAGTACATGCTCAGCTTCCATGGAATCCTCTCCAACGTTGAAGGGTATTCTATTGAAGTTCACATGGATTTCTTGTGATTTGAGTATGGTGCTCAGTTTTGAGTCTGAGAACGTACTTAAGTTTTTCCAAGTAACCGGAGCCTGGTTTTGGCATCCTGTCCCTATTGAAACAAGAGGGCCATGATGACCCTGTATCGCTCCACTGGCTTTTAGACTATGAAATTCTTGAAGGAATACAGTAGAGGTCTATCCAAAGAAGATTCATGCTACACCACAAAGAAATCCAATAAGTGGTTATGGATGAGAAATGTTTTTAAATTCTTCTTAAAATTACACTATGTTTCATATAGCGAAACATAAACCTATCCCACAGCGGCAATGTTTTTCATCCGATGGATTTTTTTTTCAAAGAATCTAATAGAGATCTGTACATTGAACATTCACGCTAAATTACGATGAAATCCAATGAGGCTTTTGGAGAAGATTTTTCAAGATTTTTCGAAAATTTAATTTAATTAAATTTTTAAATTAAATTTTCAGTTCCACATGGAATGTATTTTTTTGAAGGAATTTGGAAGAGACTAATGCAAGGAAGATTCCTGTGAAGTTTGATTGAAATTGGTCCAGTAGTTCTGGAAAAGAAGATTTTTCAAGATTTTTCAAAAATTTAAATAACTTAATTAAAATTTAAGTTCTACACAGAGTTTTTTTAAGAAATTTAGAAGAGATTTATGCAAGGGAAATTCCTGTGAAGTTTGGTTGAAATTGGTCGAGTAGTTTTAGAGAAGATTTTTTAAAGATTTTGCGAAAATTTAATTTAATCAAATTAATTAAAATTTAAGTTCTGCACTGAATTTATTTTTTTGAAGGAATTTAGAAGAGACTCATGCAAGGAAGATTCCTGTAAATTTGGGTTGTGATTGGTCCAGTAGATTAGTTTTGGAGAAGAAGATGTTTGAAAATTGTTTACGCATGCACGGATGGACACACACATGGACGGACAGTGGAGCTAACAAAACAAGAAAATGCTGTTGACCCCTTTTGCACTAATGTTCTTTTTGATTTAATGTACTCAAAAATTAATAACATTAGCATTTACTTCCATTTTGTTGTCAGCACAGATGGACAACAGAAGAAAGCATAAAATGGATTCCACTGATCCTCAGATTTGATCGGAGTGGGGAGGATGACTGCATGGACGACTTGGCAGACAAGTCTGACCCTTAGAAGAGGAAAATGGACTATAAAATTATTATTGAGAGAACAAAATATTTCATATTGAAATTTAGCCTCTTGGGAAAAGGGCAAGAAAAAATAAACTGCTATAAAGGCCCTTACCATTGTTAAACCTTTCCCGTACAAGACTCCCTTTCCAATACAAGACACAGCTATGACATCCCCAGTAAATGTGCTTTAGGAAAACATTGAGAGAAACAAGATGTGTTGGTAAAACACAAATGCCCCAGAAATGGTCATTTTTGTAAAATGGAAAGTTTTTGTAGAGTAAAGGGTTGATAGGGGTTAACGGATGATCTTGAGGAAGGTCAAATTGCATGGAACAGATAGATATCATTGAAATGAAGTTGCATACCAAATTTGAGATTTCTATGTCAAAATACTTTTGGAGAAAAAGGAAAGGTTAAGTTTTCGGAGTAAAAGCTTAAGTTTTCGTAGAGTCAGGTGTTGAAAGGGTTAACAGATGACCTTGAGGAAGGTCAAATTGCATGGAACAGATAGATATCATTGAAAGGATGTTACTGTGTGTAATACATACCAAATTTGAGCTTTCAATATCAAACACTTTTTGAGAAAAAGCAAAGGTTAAAGTTTTCGGACAGACAGACAGACAGACAGCCGGACGGACAGACAGACATGAGTAAAACAATATGCCCCCGATCTCTCAATACGGAGGCATAAAAAAGAAATTGCTGATGATAAGCAATTTCTCCTTTTTCTTAATACTTTCTGTGCTATATTGTTCACAAATCCTAGTTTTATAAACAAACATTTGGTTGTCTTCAGTGCTATTAAATAGAAACAATCCAAGTTTTGCCATTTGGAAAAAGGTTGAAATGCCAACACTTACATAAGAAGCTAGAGCCTTTATTCCACTGGGAAATCTCTCTGAGTCAGGCTGAAGTTTTCCATCTTTATCTCTAGATTTGGCTGGCCAACAGTCATCAATCGTCACATATTCATAACCTTTACTAGCATAACCATTCTGCACCAAGCATTTTGTCATACGCTTCATTAATGTCTCACTGGAAATAAATTAAGATTAGTCAAAGAAATTAAAAAATGTCATACACTGATCCTGGATTGTATGGATTTGGCAGAAAGTATAGACAAAGATCAGCCTGCATGTACATGCAGTCTGATCTTAGTCTTTACTTCCTGCTTAAAGGTTGTAATCAATGATCACATACACATTTATCATGTACTTGCACAACCATAACCTCTCTGGATCAGGCTGAAGTAGGCTGAATTTTTCCGTCTTTACCTCTAGATTTGGCTGGCCAACAATCATCAATTGTCCCATACTCATAACCTTTACTAACATAACCGTTCTGCACCAAGCATTTTGTCATACGCTTCATTAATGTCTCACTGAAGATAAATGAAAGTTAGTTCAATGTTATGATGATCAGGCTGAAGTTTTCTGTCTTTATCTCTAGATTTGGTCGGCCAACAGTCATCAATAGTCACATACTCATAACCTTTACTAACATAACCATTCTGTACCAAACATTTGGTCATACGCTTCATTAATGTCTCACTGGAAATAAATTAAGATTAGTCAAAGAAATTAAAAAAATGTCATACACTGATCCTGGATTGTATGGATTTGGCAGAAAGTATAGACAAAGATCAGCCTGCATGTACATGCAATCTGATCTTAGTCTTTACTTCCTGCTTAAAGGTTGTAATCAATGATCACATACACATTAATCCTGTACTTGCACAACCATAACCTCTCTGGATCAGGCTGAAGTAGGCTGAAGTTTTCCATCTTTATCTCTAGATTTGGCTGGCCAACTGTCATCAATCGTCACATACTCATATCCTTTACTAGCATAACCATTCTGCACCAAACATTTGGTCATATGCTTCATCAACTTTTCACTGAAAATAAATTGATGACAATCCAATGTCATAATGGACCCAGATTTTTTAGTTTAGAGAGACAAAGATCATCCTGCATGTATATTGTGAAACTTTTTGAATAATCGTTATATCAACATTTAAATGTGGCGCAAAATAACATGCAAAAAACATGCATGTGAAAACACTGCTTTAATACGGAATGATTTTATTCAGTTAAACCTGACATAATTTCGGACAAACAGTAGTATTTCGTAGTTGTTGTTATAAAATCTTGTAACTACGGCTTGATTCAAGCCATAGCTACAAGATTTTATAACAACACTGACAGTTTATCAAAACATAACAGTGAACCAAGTCTATTTTTAGCACAAAATTCAATGCTATTTGTCCAACTGCATGAATTTTATCTAGTTATACAAGAGCATTGTGAGAACACACACTATCTCCCATGATAATACTATCTCCACTGTACCAAAAACCTATAAGCTATGCCCTGCCAGATCAAAAATAAAGATCGACATACTAATATGAATTCATTTCACATATCAAATTACAGTGATTTTGTCATGAATTGATCTATGAATTTGAGCCAGTCAACATTGTCATTTGGGAGAATGTTAATTAATCTATTGCTACACATTGACTTTTTGACTCCCCAAAAGATAAATGCTTTAGAAAAATTGTGCAAATTGAAGAAATGTGACAAGCAATTTCTTCATTTTCCATAATGTTTTCTTCTCCAAAACCCAATAAATTCAAATTAAATCCACGTCTTGAAAGTAACTTTTTTCAATTGACCAAATGCTGGATGTCAATCAAAAACATTGATAAGCCAATGGACAGTCAGAAAAAATGCCACACCCCAATTGTTTGTCTTGAATTCTTCGTTTCACATGATATTGTATCGATCTATCGACTGACAATCAAAACAATCAACATGCCAATGAAAGATCACATTCCCATTGTTTGTCTTAAATTCTATGTTGGGCGGAGCGATCTCTCGGTTAGTGTTTGGTTAATTTAGAGCAGGCCAAAATTCTACCATCTGGTCATGGGTTAAAGCTTTATGGTTAACCATGGTTAACATCAGGTACATAATGTATTTTTTTAAGGAATGAGGAACTTTTTTTTACCTTATACAATCATTCGGGTATGTTTTACAATCTGTTGTACATCTGTAACGTTGCCATGTCAACCAACCCATGGGAGGGGTCAAAGCAAGGCCATTGTTCAAGGTCGTTACTATGGCAACTTGGGTGATGGTGACCAGTATTACAAACAGTATGATTCTCAACATCTTTATTTTTTCTGAAATAAGAAAATTATTTTCACTGTTCAGTATAGGGTATGATTCTGAAGGGCTATAACTTTCTTTCAGACTCTCCCAAATAATGGATCTACTCAGGGCTTTCACTGAGAGGAAGTGATTGTGGATTTCTATCATTCCCCTGCTATGTTTGTAAATATTACACGCCTATAACCCATTACCCGATAGCAAAATTTTAGACTGTTCAAATTTGAAAGGTGATGCAGATGACAATTTCAAGTTGATGAAATTTTAAAAAAATATTTCCATTTTGGATAAGAAAACATTGTGGAAAATGAAGAAATTGCTTTCTACAAGCAATTTCTTCATTTTCCATGATGTTTTCCAAAGACTTTTTCATGAGGGGTGTCAAAAAGCGTCAATGTGTTGTAATGGGGTAAAAATTAATATAGAAAGCATAGAAAAAGTATATCCCTGTACTTTGCCTTGAGTACCAGGTGGCTAGGGCTGAAACAAGTATGCTCATGGTCCCACGGGTAGGGTACAAAATTGCAAGCACCTGGGTACAAATTCATCACCCACTGATTAGTTTTCTTTTTCCCCCAAAAAAGTACAAAGTAGATCTATCTTGACAAAAATACACAATATTATACAATAACCAAAAATGATGATTTACAATTATTCACATGCATCATTGGATTTGCTATATTTAGCATGATTTTTTTCATTGTTTAAAACAAGTAGATGTTGCCCTGTGTATGCAACTTTTTTCTGAAAAGGGAACATAATCAAATTAAGAAAGGAGAGATTTGTTCATCTATTCAGGTAACCGGGTACAATTTTGTCCATCGGGTACAAATTGTCCATCGTTTTAGTCCTACAGGTGGCCCATAAATAATTAAACACCCTGCATGGTTTTGACAACAGTAATGATAAAGCATATTGGAAACATTGAAACAAAAGAAGACAAGACAAATTTGTGATGCATAGCATCAAAGTAGCCGACAATTTTGGTTAGCATCAATTAAACGTTTATCTGCGTGTCAACAAGGTGATATGAGCAATAAAATATTCACTAATTGCCAATATGATATAGGAAAACAATGAACGTTGTGATAATACATGGATAATGATCAGCTCCTACAAATGTATATAGTCTGATCAAGATACATACTTCACTTGCAGCTTCTTCCCATTTGTAGTCAGTTAAAGAGCAATATAGATCTAGACCTTACTGCAATAAGCTGCTATACAGACTGATCTGGACACATTTTGGGTATTATTTCATATTTGGTAAATTTCTCCTGATCGTTTTAACACATGAACCTTAATAACAATTTATCACAAGCGGAACATTGGCTACCCATGAAAACATGTGGATGTGCGGACTGCCCCTTTTCTGAAACTCAACGCGAGCAAAGTAATCCACTATTTTGCCAAGAGGTTTGGAGTCTGAGAGAATAACATTTTTCATCAAAAATCGAAATCTCCTCTAAAAATGTGTAGCAGTAAGAACTGGGTCATTTCGCATTGACCTAAAACAGTTTTTCCGAAAGCATCATCAAAGGTCAAACCTTCCAAAGTCATGCCTAATTCTGGCCAATGCAAGTCATCAGCAGATAAAGTCAAAAACAGAGTAGGAGGACTTAAACACCGAAACATGGTCAGTAAGTCATACAACATATTTCTATTATATTTCTAAGATATGCAACAGTCCCTTTAATTTTTTTCATAAACATATATGAATTCTCAAGAAGTTCTGGATTCTCATTTAAATTCCTTAAATTCCCAAGAGAAACTGGTTGAGAACAGTTATTTTGTGAATGAGTTATTTTCATATGAATGTTAATAGCTGACTTTAAGCAGGATAAATCATATGCAACAGCTGTATGTAAAAGATATGTGATATATTTTTTTTTTTCGAAATTTTGGGTCATGATTATACAGTCTTGTCCTGAAGTACATATTAGGATTAAATTTTAGAGGCCTTTCAGGATTAACCTTAAAATCATTACGTCCTAAAGGGAAAAGCCAAGAAAAAGCCATTTCCTCACCGCTGCGTGTTTCCAAAACATTTATAGTAGAATTGGTATTGGGGGTAATATTGATATATTGATTACTCAATACATCATTCAGGCCACAGTTTCTAGATGGATTCACATGCACCATAACACATTCTTCTATTTCGTTATTCAAAATATCCTGTTCATTGTGTAGATTTGAACATATACTAGAACTGTCGCAAAGCGGACAAATACCCCCCACTAGCGCGTTGTCACTGAAAAAGTGCTAAAGTTCAAAGTGGCATAACTCTGAAACTACTGCCTGGATCAAGATGAAAATTGCAGGTGCACAACTTCATATGATAGGAAACATCCTGCTAAAATTTCAGCAAAATCGGTCAAAAACTGTGGGAGGAGAAGAGGACACAAAATTATGTCCACGGACGGACGGACGGACAGACGGACAGACGGACGGACGGACAGACGGACGGACAACCTGAATCCAGTATACCCCCCCATAACTTTGTTGTGGGGGGTATAATTACTGTTGTCATCTAAATTTAGGCTTACGTTGCAATACAGAGGATTGTTTTCTAATAGCCATTGCAAAGCAAGTTTAAGTTTAAACACTGAAACTGTATGACTATATTCACAGCTTTAGGGTGCAATGCTGTGTTTTCAAATACAACTGTTATATGCGAAACATCATCATTGAAGGGTAATTTATGAATAATATCTCTAGTTTGCGCAGGCAAATTTAAAATCAAGCCCTTTTCAGCATATTGGCCACCGGGCAACAGTATTACTGACATAAAACATTTAAAATCAGACGCTTCTCAACATATGAAAGACCTAACAGTTCTTCAGCAATCAATCCTGGATCAAGATTATTGTATGTGAAGGATATGCTTGGTATTTGATACCTCGAGATAGCACAGAAACATTTAGAACAGCAGTCATCTGAAATTTTGATTTTTAACAGCTGTGTAACTGTATGTTCTTTCTTTATAGAACGTACTTGGTCTGCATACAATATTCGAAAACAGCATTCACATTTATGCTCTGGCTTCATTCTTATATTCTTCTCATGAATTGAACAATGCTCGCTGCTCAATTCATAATCTATGAACGTCAAAACGACAGTTGACGATACATTGCATACATATCCCACACCCAACATGTCATATACAGAGTTTACAGTGGAGACAGTATCAGTGTCATTTGTCACTCTTATAATTGAAGTTTGTCGCCTTCTTGACCTTCTACACTTCTTGATAGTTTTTTTTTCTACTATACATATGATCCTTAAATACAAATGGAACAATCGGGTCAGTCTGATATTCTGACGTTTGGTTTGAATTAACTGAATGGGTTGATTGTTCCAACATGGAACCATTTGCTGCATAAGCATGCATGGTAGTTTTGGGTTGTTCAGTGTCAATACTTTTAGAATCAATTGTCTGGTGAAATGTGGAGGCAAAACTTGTGCTACCAGGTCTTACATAATTCAGCACACTATCAGCCACTTCATTTGAACTTAATTGAAATGAGACAGGGGTTAATTCACATAAATTACCCGAGTATTGACTGTACACGTAGTCAACCAACTCGTCTAAATCATCAAAACCCAACAACACAGACATACCATATCGACTATATTGTCCGAGACTATTTCTTTGGTGAGAATCAAAAATGAGAAATTGGTTAGTTTCTTGCTGTATGGTATAGCGCCATTATAAGGTCATTTAACGTTAAAATATTCAGCGGGGACAATAAAACAGCTTGCGAGATTGCGTCAAGAAATGCCGTTTGTTAGAAATCTTGATTCGTCAAAAAATTTATGGACCCATAAAATTGATCGGTAAAATATTCTATCTCGTAAGAACGGCCACGAAAACAGTACGAATTCGGCAGTTCGTTATCCGACAAATATCTTGGAATATGAATTTGCTCTACAAGACGTGCATACAGCGCATTTCCCTGAAACAAAACATCGTCAATGTCGTGTGCAGTGAATCTCAGCTGCTCATTAACCGGTTCATTATTAAAATGGAGAAATGGCAGTAAAGCCACCAATGGCATGGCTGTGCATTGTAAGCCAATATATGGAGCAAAAATATTGCATCCCTGATGGAAATTCCCTAGAACACTTCTGACCATGTTGCTCCGTTGCTGTCTCGCCGTCAAATGTCGAAATGGCGAGGGTGTATGCCTTTATGTGTGATGTGATTGGTCAATCCAGCACTGCGTTCAGTAAGACAAAACGTTCCCTAACGTTAGCAACAGTCGCAACTTCTTTTACACCAAAATGACAAAATTGACCGAGTATTCCGAATGAAACGGCTAACGTTTTGTCTTACTGAACGCAGCCCAGGCGTCACCTGATTGGTCAATCGGTTAGAAGCGGGTCTAGGCTGGTTTTCATCTCCGATACCAATACGTTCGTGGTAGTTCGATTTTGATATGATGGGTACCAGATTAAAGCGTCGCGTGGTTACACTTGATTGATCAATCGGGTTGAAAACAATTTAAACTATTGGTCAATGCGGTTGAAAACAATTTAAAGTATTTTTCATAGAATATTTTGATAAAAAAAAGTAAAGCGTGCAGATAGAATATATGATAAAGTTCTGTCTTATTGATTTGAAAATGTACAAAAAGAGGAAAAAAGAAAAAAAGAACATGCGTGGATGGGTTTCGAACCCACATAACAAAAACACAAAAAGGGTATCAGCGTTCAGCTCTACCCATTAGGCTACTGTGACACATCCAAACAATTGGTGTAAATTAGATAAAAAAATATAGAAGTATTTTTAGATTAGATTGGTAAACGTCCCTGAAATCAGTCAGTTGTTCCTAAGAAATACCCAAAAGCATTAGTAAACAAGAGGACCATGATGGTCCTATATCGCTCACCTGAACCAAAATGATACGAGCAACACTTTTGTTCAATTCAATAAATTTATATTTATGACTTTAAGACTGAAAACGAACTTATGGTCAATAACGTGAAAATCGAACTCATCCAAGATCTTATGGTGCCCAACATTGTGTCCAAGACAGCCTTTCCGAAACTCGTCAGACCGACGGACATGTCTTGTAAAAACTGGCTCGGTCAAGTATGGATTTGTAGTTCACAGGATCGATTGACCGGTAAAATATTTTAAGGCAGTGATTGGAAGTTGGTAAAATTTTGCAAAATGTGAGTTTCAATTACAACATGTTATCTGCGTTTTCAAACACTTGAATTGAGGCCTGGCTGAGAACAATTAGATTGGGAAGATAGTTAAAAATTCCATGTAAAATCATCAAAAAACTTGAAAAAGTTCTCATTTTGCTTCAAGATCAGATGTTAATTTTGTTATTTGTGAAAATTTTCGGTCTGGTAAAAAAATTCGGTCTGGTAAATATTTTTTTCTTACCAGACCGAATGTCCAGTAAACATTCTGCAACTTTCGGAAAGACTGCCAAGATTTGTCTTGTTTGATAAATAATTGTAGATTCTGGGGTATAAACAAGGTCGAAAACAGCCGCAAACAGCAATTTTGTCAAATTCAAGGGCACATAACTCTCTCGACGTTTTGATCAGATCAAGCTGAAAATGAAACTCATCCAAGATCTTATGATCCCCAACATTGTGTCAAAGTTTTGTCTTGATTGATCAATAATTATTGTAGAATCTAGAGTATAAACAAGGTCGAAAACAGCCAAAAACGGTAATTTTATCAAATTCAAGGGCACATAACTCTCGACTTTCTAGTCAGATCTGGCTGAAAATCAAACTCATCCGAGATCTTTTGATACCCAACATTGTGTCCAAGATTTGTCTTGATTGGTTAATAATTGTAGATTCTAGAGTGTAAACAAGGTCGAAAACAGCAATTTTGTCAAATTCAAGGGCACATAACTCTCGATTTTGTTATCAGATCGGACTGAAAATCAAACTTTTCCAAGATCTTATGGTCTCAAACATTGTGTTCAAGTTTTACCTAAATTGATAAATAATTGTGGATTTTAGAGTGCAAACAATGTCAAAAACAGCCGAAAACGGCAATTTTATCAAATTCAAGGGCACATAACTCTCGACTTTCTGATCAGATAACACTGAAATTCAAACTCATCCAATATCTTATGCTCCCCAATATTGTGTCAAAGTTTTGTCTAAATTGACCAATAATTGTAGATTCTAGAGTATAAGCAAGGTCGAAACAGCCGAAAACGGTAATTTTATCAAATTCAAGGGCACATAACTCTCGACTTTCTAGTCAGATCAGGCTGAAAATCTAACTCATCCGAGATCTTTTGATACCCAACATTGTGTCCAAGATTTGTCTTGATTGGTCAATAATTGTAGATTCTAGAGTGTAAACAAGGTCGAAAACAGCCAAAATGGCAATTTTGTCAAATTCAAGGGCATATAACTCTCATCTTTCTGATCAGATCAGACTGAAAATCAAACTCATCCGGGATCTCATCGTCCCCCAACATTGTGTCCAAGTTTTGTCTTGATTCATGAATAATTGTAGATTCTAGAGTGTAAACAAGGTCGAAAACAGCCGAAAATGGCAATTTTGTCGAATTCAAGGGCATATAACTCTCGTCTTTCTGCTCAGATCAGACTGAAAATCGAACTCATCTGAGATCTTATGGTCTGCAATGTTATGTCAAAGATTTGTCTTGATTGATCAATAATTGTAGATGCTAGAGTGTAAACAATGTCAAAACTAGGTATTTTTCGCATTCAAGGGCAGATAACTCCTGACTTTCTGCTTCAATCTGACCCATAATCGAACTCATCCGAGGTCTTATGGCCATACATGTTTTGACAAAGTTTGGTCAAGATTGGCTTATATTTGTAGATGCTAGAGTGTAAACACGAAATTGTGGACGGACAGACAGACGGACAGACAGACAGACAGACAGACGGACGACGGACAAAAAGTGACCACAATAGCTCACCTTGAGCACTTTGTGCTCAGGTGAGCTAAAAAGTAAAACGCACAGAGAGAATATGTATGGTAACTTTCTTATTGATGTAAAAAAAGTACAAAAAGGGAAAAAGAAGAAAAAAATCAAGCGTGGATGGGTATCGAACCCACGTAATAATAAACTAAAAGGTATCGGGGAGTTCCGTTCTGTCCATTTGGCCATAGAGCTTTCTGCAAATGAGTGGTGTTAGTAATAATTATTATATATAGTAGTATTTATCATCAGATTAGACTAGTTACCGCCCCTGAAATGTGGGTCTGTAGAATTACCGAAACGCGTTAGTAAATACCAAAACACGTTCACAGAATCGATTTTAAAACGGATCAGTTCATAGCGTATATATATTACCGTTATTCATTCAACATTTTATACAAAATTTTCTTCTTGCTATTATTGAGCATAGACAACAATAGTTAATATGATGCGTTTCAGTTCTTCGTGTATATCGGTATTTCTATGGACCGATCTGGTCACGTGATTGAGCGGTTAGTAATTCGCATCTGGAGGATAATAAAAAAATATACAAATGCATGTTTATGCATTGTTTTTCCTCGTAAATGGTGTAAGCATGTAAAACAAACATGTTGATAATGTAACAATTATTATCGACGTGCAATTCAACCAGTTTCAACCAATATGTCGAACATGTTTTTACAAGAATCGCCTCCCAAACTCCCCATGTTAATATTTTAAAATTAAAACAAAGGTAGCCGATCTCAAGATCGGCTACCAATAAGATAATCAGCAATTCCTCCTTTCTCTAAACATTTCTATAAAATCATTCAATGTTTATTACATGAAATGTTGATTATAAGGTGTAGAAAGACAGGTTATGCGTGAATAGACATGTGGATTTCATGGGCTGTGTCTTGTTTAACCCTTTCCCAGACAGCAAACTTCTAAGATGATCCAATTCAAAAGCTGCTGCAGACGACAAAAGAGGTGTTGTGGAAGATAGAATTTGTGTATAAGATGGCACAATAAAATATTGATACAAAGGAAGAAACTGCTGGTCATCAGCAGTTTCTTCTTAAGTCTCAATGTTTTCCCAAGGCATTTCTAATAGATGTGAAAACACAGTCTTGTTTGGGAAAGGGTTAAAAGTATGCTTATGTGAAAAACTTAAGATAATCAGTGAGGTGTCGAATATGTCTATTTATGTATTGTGCAGGCGCGTACCCAGGCATACTCCCATACTCCCGGGAGTACCTCGAATTTGAAAAATGAATTTTTTCTGTGGCCTAAAAGGGTGTTAACCCTTTCGTTTGCAAGCGCGCTTTAAAGCGCGGTTCAGGAACGCCTTTACTGTTTAGGGGGGCATGGGCTTTTAAAAGCAATTTTTACACTATTGAAGTTATTATGACACCGGAAATATTGCGCAATATTGTTATGTTCTCGTAAAATGTGAAGAAAAATGCAGTTTTTGGGTTTGTATGAGCTGTAACGATGGTCAGGAGGGTTCAAAATTCTGCAGAAGAGGTCCGGCGAATCACCATGTCAGTGCCAGACGATGATGATGGCGATTTCCTTGATTTTTGGGGGGTAAAAAGGTGATTTGAACATTAGAAATGTTTCGGAGACTTCGAATAGTGACTCCGATAGTGATTCCAATAACCCTAAACCGAATCCAGTCCAAAATCGTAGGGGTGGGGGTGGTCGGGGGTTGTGGCAGGGGGCCGGACAGGGGTCATGGTGCTAGAGGTCGAGATTTTGATGAGATGCAAATTTTCTATCAGTTACTTATCATATTGTTAAAGGAAATTGAATGACCTTTCCAACAAGAGATGTTTGTAAAACATATATGCCCCCTCATGGGCCTACATTTGATGTAGGTCAAAGTCCAAGGTCAAGTTAACAAGGTCCAAGGTCATGGTCAAATATGAAAGGTCTTGGTAGGAGGTGTCTATGTGTGAAATATCAAATATGTATATGTAAAAGTAAAATGAAACATAGGCCAGGTTAAAGTTTTTAAAAGTAGGCCAAATGCCAAGGTTAAGGTCATGGTCAAATGTGAAAGGTCTTGGTTGGAGGTGTCCATGTGTGAAATATCAAGGCTGTAGGTGTAAAAGGACATGATATATATGCCTGGTTTCAGTCTTTTTTAAAGTAGGTCAAACTCCAAGGTCAAGGTTGCAATATTCAAGGTCATGGTCAAATGTGAAAGGTCTTGGTAGGAGGTGTCTATGAGTGAAATATCAAGGTTGTAGGTGTAATAGGACATAAGATACAGGCTAGGTTTAAGATTTCTAAAAGTATGTAAAAATCAAAGCTCAAGGTCACACAGGCCAAGGTCATGGTCAAATGTGCAAGGTCTTGGTAGGTGTCCATGTGTGAAATATTGATACTGTATAGGTAACAGGACATGAGATATAGGCCTAGTTTAAGTTTTTTAAAAGTAGGTAAAACTCCAAGGTCAAGGTCCAAGGTCATGGTCAAAAGTGAAATGTCTTGGTTGGAAGTGACCATGTGTGAAATATCAAGGCAGTATATGTAAAATGACATGAAATATAGGCCAGGTTAATGTATTATAAAAGTAGGTCAAACACCAAGGTCAAGGTCACAAGGTCCAAGGTCATGGTCAAATGTGAAGGGTCTTAGTCGTAGGTATCCATGTGTCAAATATCAAGGCTGTATGTGTAAAAGGACATGATATATCGGCTAGGTTAAAGTTTTTTTAAAAGTAGGTCAAAGTCCAAGGTCAAGGTCACAAGATCCAAGGTCATGGTCAAATGTGAAAGGTCTTGATAGGATGTGTCCATGTGTGAAATATCAAGGCTGTATGTGTAATAGCACATGAGAAATAGGCCCAGTTTAATTTTTTTAAAAGTAGGTCATACTTCAAGGTCAAGGCCACATGGTCCAAGGTCATAGTCATATGTGATAGGTCTTGGTCAGAGGTTTCCATGTGTCAAATATCAAGGCTGTATGTGTAAAAGGACATGATATATCGGCCAGGTTAAAGTTTTCTAAAAGAAGGTCAAACTCAAAGGTCAAGGTCACAAAGTCCAAGGTCATGGTCAATTGTGAAAGGTCTTGGTAAGATGTGTCCATGTGTGAAATATCAAGGCTGTATTTGTAAAAGGTCATGAGATATAGGCCCAGTTTAATATTTTTTAAAGTAGGTCAAACTCCAAGGTCAAGGTCACATGGTCCAAGGTCATGGTTAAATGCGAATGATGTTGATAGGAGGTATCTATGTGTGAGATATCAAGGCTGTATGTGTAAAAGGACATGAGATATAGGCAAAATTAAGAATTAAGTGTAAAATCAACAAAGGGCAATAAATCAAAGAATTTGATTGGCAGAGTTACGGTTCTTGTGCACTGCACCTCTCCATAATGAAATCTATTCACCTGTAAAGTTTCATGATTCTACCTTACATATTTTTTGAGTTGTGCTCCTGACAAGAATCAAGTTATAAAATCAACAAAGGGCAATAACTCAAAAGATTTGATCGGAAGAGTTACAGTTCTTGTGCACTGCACCTCTCCATAATGAGATCTATCCACCTGTAAACTTTCATGATTGTACCTTACATAGTTTTTGAGTTGTGTGCCGGACAAGAATCAAGTTATAAAATCAACAAAGGGCAATAACTCAAAAAATTTGATCGGCAGAGTTACGGTTCTTATGCACTGCACCTCTCCATAATGAAATCTATTCACCTGTAAAGTTTCATGATTCTACCTTACATACTTTTTGACTTATGCTCCGGACAATAATCAATTTATAAAATCAACAAAGGGCAATAACTCAAAAAATATGATCAGCAGAGTTACGGTTCTTGTGCACTGCACCTCTCCATAATGAGATCTATTCACCTGTAAAGTTTCATGATTCTACCTAACATAGTTTTTGAGTTATGCTCCGGACAAGAATCAAGTTTGAAAATCAACAAAGGGCAATAACTCAAAAAAATTGATCAGCAGAGTTACGGTTCTTGTGCACTGCACCTCTCCATAATGAGATCTATCCACCTGTAAAGTTTCATGATTGTACCTTACATACTTTTTGAGTTATGCTCCGGACAAGAATCAAGTTATAAAATCAACAAAGGGCAATAACTAAAAAAATTTGATCGGCAGAGTTACGGTTCCTATGCACTGCACCTCTCCATAATGAGATCTATCCACCTATGAAGTTTCATGATTCTACCTTTAATACTTTTCGAGTTATGCTCCGGACAAGGTTTGGTCTACGGACAGACCGACCGACATACGGACCGACCTTCCGACCGACCGACCGACACTTGCAAAACAATATACCCCCATTTTCTTCGAAAGGGGGCATAATGATATATAGGTTTATGGGTATTCTGCTAGTAAAATCTATTTATTAAGCATGTGTATACATGAAGTGCTTGGAAATAGGGAAAAAGTCATTTCTGGGAAATAATTCTGCAAACGAAAAGGTTAAAACCGAAGCCTAATAGGGGGGGGGGGGGGCACAAGGCAAGTATGAATTCACCAGAATATCATTTCGTACATGATTGTAGCAAAAATGTCATTTTTACAAAGGTTGAATTGTTTTCTTAGTAATTTTGGCTTATTTTCTACTGTGTGTATTTTGTCGCTAGTAATTAACTCGTATCGGCAGTGGTTACTCCTCCCCTTAACGGACAGGCGGGTAAATACGGACATCTCGCTTTGTATGCGGAATATCTTTTTTTTTCAAACTCTGACTAAAATTTGAAATAACACCCTCGTCCCCACTGAACCATATTTCCAAAATATTCGCAGAGCGCCAGTAGAGTGCATTGTCAGTTGTGGATCTAATGGGGGTCAAAGGAATCCCCTCTGTAGCCTTACTTTTTCAGTTTCATAGAGAAATTCAGTCAAAATTGTGAAATAATAAGAAAACAAAACCCATATAATAATTTGTACATTCGAACCCCCTCACAGAAATCCTGGATCCGGCACTGATTGTCTATGATTCAATACGAATTTGATCCGCTTTTAACCATCCATCCTTATGGCATTTTTTCTGTTTCTGAAAGAAATATGTTGAGTTGACATATCTTTTCTCCAACAATTTTTCGGTATTTTGTCAAAATAAGTCGTCGTCCTGACTGTATGATTTATACACTGTCATAATCTGCTTCCATCGGTTCGCTAACACACACACTTGGATTCAGTATAAAATAGATAATTATTCCACTGTTTTATACCTGATTCTAATCGTTACAATAAGACAGAAACGGAATTTAAAGTCCAGGAAATGGCGCCATTTTGTTTACTAATTAATAAAATTTTCTTACATAGACGGAGGGGACACCCATCCCAAACCCTCCCCGTTCGCAGCCCCAAAGTTCATAACCAATTGACGCGCCTGTATTGGTAAAGATATTCGCTTCATATTGGGGGGGGGGGGCATCCCTTGGCAAAAAAAATCTTGTGATTCTCTTATATTCCATTTTTCGTCGGGGGCTTCGCCCCCTGGACCCCCTAGAGGGACTCTGGACCTTCACCCAGCTGGGGTCTGCGCACCCCCAGGCCAGACCCCCTTTTCTTTTTGGTAAGGGAGTACTTCAATTTTGACCCCAGGTGCGTCCCTGTTGTGTATAGCCGATTTGAAAAATTATGGCCACAAAAATATAATAGATCTACAAGTATTTTAAAATTGCTTGACAGATATTAATAATCCTTGCAAAAGCAATCTATCAGAGACATAGAATACATGTCTATTTATGTCTCTGATCATATCTGACGCTGATAAAGATTATTAATATTTTAAGTAAATTCAAATTTTTTCCGTGGAATTCGCTTTTGTTGTTGTTGTTTGCCTTTAAACACTATCTAGCAACCCAAGTAACCCAAGCCTGGTTCAGGGTTTGCAGAGTCGAGGTCAAAAGGGAGAATCGACGTCCCTTGCAGAGAACAGAAGACTGTTCCAATGGAACCCAGGTCACACAAGTAGAACCCGCATTGCAAAATGAGCTCATACACTCATTGAAATACAGTTTATTGGAGTTTTACGCCATTTACAACTGCCAGGGTCATATAGCGGCGGCTGGAGCACCTACCCATGGATTCCTGTTGTTTCTCAAACCAGTACTACCATAACACCCTTACCGAGCCTCCAGCTGCTCGCCCACTTAGGTTTACGATTTCAAACCCATTGGTGGGTGACAATTTCGTCAGAAAGGGTATTAGCCGTGGCCGGGTATCGAACCCGGGACCTCTCTAATGGGAGGCAAATGCGCTACCAACTGCGCTAAGGCCGCTGCCCATTGAAATACAGACAAGTCTGAAAATGTTACCTGTGGTCACATACAGGTAAGTCGAAGACAAACCCTTATCTATGCATTACAAGAACCTGAATGTAAAATATTTTGAAAACACAAAGGCGACAGAAAAACAATGGTAACAAAAAACTTTCTCCTTATATTCCAATATCAAATAACAGAAATTTTATTCTTCAACTTACATGGATACTACTGTCAACAGCTGCTTTGAATGTCAACCATTCAACAATTCTTTACCATTTACCATTTCTGGTCAAGAGTTAAAGAATGAAACTACACTGCCCATATGAGTAAAGGATCTTGAGATTTAACATTTCATATTCTTAAACTTTATTCACAATTTTCTTTTATAATTTCTCAAAAGTATTTGTCACTTTTAGAAGAATAAAGATTCTACAGGGTTGATTACAAATTTCTCTTCAAAAATGTATTTAATTTTGTTCTAATATAATAATAATAACACAAAAACTAAGATTTACAGAATAATTTCTAGCTTTTCATGGACATCTTCAAGGTATTACAAACAAAAAATTCTGAAAAAAAACCCTACCAAGCCTTCTTTACAAATCTAATCAGACTGCTTTAACGTATACAACCTATCATTGGCACTTAAAAGAGCCAGTCTAGGGCGAAATTTGAAAAGTGCCAGAAATTCCTAAACTATGTTACATTTTCATTCAAAATACAAACATAAGCATTTTGAACAGTTTAGAATTTTGAATAAATGCATCCTTATGGAAATATTTGACAAAGATTATCAAAATTACCTACCATGCATATGAATATAGAGTAAAAAGATATTTGTGAAGCATTTTCTTTGTGAAGCATAATCTTGAACTCCGGCACGGTGTATAAACTTATTTGAAGTGTATTTACAAGTGTGTGTAATTTGATGCATGTCGCATGGCTAGAAAGTGGTGTTTTTAATGATGGGTCATATACCTTAAATCATTTTCCCAAGCGTCAAAAAAAGCGTTGCAGTTGATTGCTGTAGCAGATGTCAAAATGGGTGATAAAGAATAAATGAATTTAAGTGCAATAAAGCACAGGAAATAATAAAGGCAAAGGAACAAAATGCTACTGCAAGCCTACTTGTAAACAATAGTTTTGCACTAACACATTTTCTATGGGATGCTGAATCGAGAGGGATTAAAATATTAACTTGCTTCCCAATCGATGTAAAATAAATATGTTCAAAGGAACGTCTGAAGAAGAAGAAATCTTGTCTTGTTTTAGAAAGGGTAAATATACTTGAAATGAACAGCCAAAGGCAATATATAAATGAAATTCCTAAATTTTTATCCTTTACATCTTTTGAACAGTATGATTATGAAACAGCTGTTCACATGTCACATGATGCTGCCTAATCCTATATTAATCACTCTTTAACCCTTTCCCAAACAAGAATTGGTTATTCTTTTATATAAAATACAATGCCAATGGGAAAATATTGAGGAACAAGAAGAAAATGCTGGTAACCAGCATTTTCTCCTTTTGTCTCAATATTTTCTTGGTTATAATGTGCACATATCATATCCTTGTTTACATTGATTTCATTGTCTACAATTGTCTTTCAAATTGGACCACCTAAAAATCTGGCTGTTTGGTAAAGGGTTAACTTTTTTCCAAAACAACACAGTTCTAGACTGATCCTTATTGAAAGATATTACATGTGACAAAATTAGTGCTGATTTTTATTTAGAGGTTGTGCATTGTAGATCTAGCATGGAAAATATTGAGAATATATCAGAGAATCCTGGTTATCAGCATTTTCTTTTTCTGCCTCAATGTTTTCCCCAAGATTTGTTCAACATGTTACATCAAAACTAGGTCTTCTTGTGAAAAAAAGGTAAACCCAAGGCCGGATCTAGGGAGGGTGTCACATGGGCAGATCTAGAGGCGGGTTGGGGATCCAGACACCCCCCCTGGAATTTGCCGGACCCCTTTTGAAAAATATGATGAAATTAAACTTTGACTTAAAAGAACTAAAGCAAATACAAATTTGTGTATTTCAATGAGTTTTGCCAACCAAATTTTAATCTTAGTTAAATAATTGCAGTTTTCCTAACTCCCGTTCAAATAAATTCATACATATACATTTTTGCAATGAAAACGCCATTATAAAGACCTTATCAGAGCGATGTTTTTGACAAACTGGCTGACTTGTTGAGCTTGCACAAACACAAATTACTTCTTCATGTTGGTTGTGTGCTTCATGTGTGCTCTAGTTGTCAAAAAGAGATCGAGGGTGTTATTTGGGTTGCGCATAATGAAACCTTTTTGCAAAATTCGATGCAGGAAGAAAGATTTCTCGCCTTGCCTTATGCACCCTCACTAATGTTGCCGAGATTGTGCAACCCTGTACGAAAAATAGAGTTATGTTCCAGACAAGAATCAAGTTTGAAAATCAACAAAGGGCAATAACTCCAACTAGACAGCCCTGGCGGTCTGGAAGCGCTCCACAGGCCTGATTGTTTGTTTTGTTGAATGCAATTTCAAATGTTAAGGCTGCGCAAATAAGCAAATGCATGACCAAACTGAAGAGTAAAAGCAAGTGAGATTGCATGGTCAGTAAGATTCTGTGAAAGTTCTGTATTGATTAGTTAATACTAATGGTTGTAAAAAGTGAAAATAAAGCTGAAAATGGCAATTTTGTCAATTTCAAGGGCACATAACTCATGATGTAAAATTCAGATCAAGCTGAAAAATATACCAATGCAAGATCTGATGGTCACTAACATTCTGTCCTATTTCTGTCTTGATTAGTCAGTATTTGTAGTTGCTAGAGTGAAAACAATGTCAAAATAGAGCCGAAAATGGCAATTTTGTCAATTTCAAGGGCACAAACTCATGATATAAAATTCAGATCAAGCTGAAAATTATACCAAAGCAAGATCTTATGAGCACCAATATTCTGTCGAAGTTTTGCCTTGTTTGGTCAATATTTGTAGTTGCTAGAGTGAAAACAATGTCAAAATAGAGCCGAAAATGGCAATTTTGTCAATTTCAAGGGCACAAACTCATGATATAAAATTCAGATAAAGCTGAAAATTATACCAAAGCAAGATCTTAAATGGGCACCAACATTCTGTCCTAGTTTTGTCTTGATTAGTCAGTATTTGTAGTTGCTACAGTGAAAACAATGTCAAAAAAGAGCCGAAAATGGCAATTTTGTCAATTTCAAGTGCACATAACTCATGATGTAAAATTCAGATAAAGCTGAAAAATACACCAATGCAAGATCTTTTAGTCACCATCATTCTGATAAAGTTTTGTATTGATTGTTCAATATTTGTAGATTTTAGAGTAAAACTGAAGTCAAAACCAGTTATTTTTGACATTCAAGGGCAGATAACTCAGGTTATTCTACTTCAATCCAAATGCTTTGAAGGAATCTAAGAGAAGGTCACCCAAGGATCATTTCTGTGAAGTTTGATTGAAATCCATCCTGTAGTTTCTGAGAAGAAAATTTTTGAAGAAAAAATTTACGGACGGACGGATGCACGGACGGACAGACGCACGCACGACGGACACACTGCCATGACAATAGCCCGCTGGCCTGACAGCCAGTGGAGCTAAAAATTTAACCGGAAGAGTACCGGTTCTTGTGCACTGCACCTCTCCATAATGAGATCTATCCACCTATGAAGTTTCATGATCCTACCTTTAATACTTTTAGACTTATGCTCTGGACAAGGAATATAATGTACGGATTTCATGATCGGATCTCCCAACAACATAATTATTAAATGGGAATTGTAAGGCTTATTTAAGACTGCCTACATGAAACGCTCAACACAGAAAGTATCAAAAGATGATTTGAGGTGTGACAGGTCTATCCCTTTGATGTAGAATTTGGCAGAAAGGGAACGGAAACACATCCAATTGCAACCCTTTGATATGCAAAAGCATGCATCTTTCGCTATATTAGGGTTAGTTACAATGAGTTTTCACGTTCAGAGCAACGAAAATGTGTCAAAAGATTATTCTCGTGGCTATACGATGATACCCCATTTGGCTTGTCCGATGATACCCTAAATCGTCCGTTGATACCCGATGCAGGAGTCGGTGTATCTTTTCACTACGGTTAACCAGGATAAGTTCGTGTCAAGAAATATTCGCGTTTTCATGCACTTGTACTTGTTTGCGGCGTTTTAAGTTCGCGGATCAATGTTGTCCGCGAATCATGCGAAACAAAACATGCTATGGAGGAATTGAAAAATTTATATGTTAAAAATATACATATATAGTATAATTATGATCCCAGACGAGCTTTTTATAAACTTTGACCAAACTATAAGCATAATTCCCTGTGGAAATTGGACCATGGACGCGAAAGGTAAGTAATATTTGTGATAGAACACAATTTCAGCGCTAACAAAACATCATAACTACAACATGAAAAATCCTCGGTAGTCGGTAAACCTAATTTTGTGAGTGATCGACGAGAATCTCGTAACTGCAGCATAGAATCAGTCGGCATGACATCATAGCATCACTTTCATCTTTTCATCGAGGGTTCTACCTCGGTCTTTATTGTTACGGGATACCATTTCTGAGGCAGAATATTTCAAAATCCATCGTTAAAATTCATAAACAAAACTCTTTCTCTAAAGAATGTGATTTAAACTTTCTAACTACCAACACATTTTTAATAATCATGCACAGTCGTCGATATATTAATGCTGAAAGTTGGTAATGCTTTAATGAAAAAGACCGCAGCTTTCACCTCCACCGAATGAGTGCAGGTCTGCACTTTATGACTGACGACGTTTTTGATTGGCTGAAGGGATTGTGCCGACCGAATCAATTGTTCAATCTGTATTTACTATATTTTAGTTGTCATTGACAGTTTAATCGAAGTATGTTTCAATTGACCCATTGTTTTATAGTATACTGGATTATATTTTGTAACACAATACACAGAATTTGAGCGTTACATTAACTTCACACCTATTTACCTATAGCGTTCAGAAGCGACAGTTTTATTCAATATCACCAAAGGACGATTCAAACCTTGTAGCTGTGGCTAATTTAAGGTACAGTTACAAGGTTTTAAACATCAATCGACGTTTGCTATCATTCTCAGCATTCGAATCTCAAACACGTTCAACAAACACAATGTAAATTTAAAGCATCTCCCCAAAGTTTTTTCCGGAAACAAAACTATCGAAGCGATTAAAGTTCGTGTTTTTATTGAAAGTAGCCAAATCGCGGCGTTTTATGTTTGCGGATCACACCCGCCCGCGAAAGACGCTAACTTAAAACGTGCCAAACCATTTACTGGTTTACAGTATTTAATCAATTATCTCACACAATAATCAACACATAAAAGTTTTATGATGATCTTAAGACATACATAGCTGAATTAAAAGTATCGCAGGGGACGCCATTATTGTGCGAGACATCACAGAAGGGCATATGTGTAGAGGTGTCCGATAATCGACGTACTTACTCTAGTGTCCTAGATTTTGACCTGCATGACCCACTTTTTACATGGCCAAGATATCATCAAGATTAATATTCTGAAAAATTTTCACGGTGATTCAGATATTTTGATGGTTCTAAATGCAACAAGATTTGGGGACCCCAAGATTTGACCCAGCGACCTGGCATTTGACCTCGCATGACCCACTTTTCATATCACCCCAGTGATTATGTTCAATTTTGGGCGAAGAGGATCAGGGCCCACAGGTGGGGGAAAATTTGCGTGTGAACGCCCAAAAAGGGGAAATTTCAATACATTCTTATACTCTTAAATAGAGTGTTATAAATGCATTTAAGGTTTACAGACCCTAAAAAAATCACCACTTTCTAGCCATACGAAATGCATCAAATTACACACACTTGTAAATACCCTTCAAATAAGTTGATTCACCTTGCAGGATTTCAAAATTATGCTTCAAGAAGAAAATAATTTTCAAATATTATTTTACTCTTTATTAATATGCAAGGGAGGTAATTTTGACATTCAAACAACCATTAGAACTGTTAGAGATGGCTAGAATCTATATATAGAATAGAATTTATAATAATAATACCGGTATATATTAATTTGGATTTTTCTTCGCAACAAAAAAATCTACTTCCAGGAGGGGGAAATTTACCTGGCGTGGGTGAAAACAGTATATTCCTCAGAGAGGGGGAAGGGGCCCAATAACGATCGTTTTTTAGGGAAAAAAATCATTGCACCCAGATATATTAAATGATAAACAATCTGAAGAATTTTCACAATGATTGAGTAAGTATTTTGGTTCTTTGAGCAAAACAAAAGTAGACCCAGTGACTTAGTTTTTTACCTTGCATGACCCACTTTTCACATCACTCTGATATCATCAAGACACACATTGTGAACAATTTTCTCAATGATTGAGTAAAAAAAATTGTTCTTAGAGCAAAAACAAGATTTGACCTAGTGACCTAGTTATTGACTTTGAGTTTATTGGGGTTTTACTCCGTTTTCAACTGCCAGGGTCATATCGCAGCGGCTGGAGCACCTATGGTAGTGCGCTCTGATGTAAATGAACGACATCAACATATCACAGTGCTTCTGAAATATTTTTAAAATCTACTTGTCCACGGACAAGCGTTAATCCAAAATTGACTTGTCCGTATCAACTAGATGCCGAAGGGCAACATGTCGAGCCCGCTCATTTTGAAGAAAGAAGACCATACCTATGTCTACAGCTGTCATTACAATGGCGTTGTAAAAGTGGGGACAAAATAAGTTGGAATGATGGGGATCATGGTGAGACAGTTTATTGTTCACAAAATATTACATGTCTATGTATTTATAACGAGATACCAGAATGGATTAATTTGAGTATACATATGTGACCCGTCACGCTAAAAGGGACCTTATGCTAAGTCCATAAAACCAAATTCCGAGAAATATACCAGACCAAGCAGAAGTCCATCCGATGTCGTATTTGGAAAACGAAAATATTGTAAGGTAGAGAAAACATTCTAGATTCAGAAAATACTTAAACGTGAAAAGTTTCGACCCTAGTCAGGCTGCGTGGACTGCGCAGACGGACTAGGGTCGATACTTTTCACAAATCCGATAAGGTCCCTTTTAGCGCGACGGGTCACATATAAGGAAAATAAGCCATGCCCCCTGGCACCCATTTTTTGTACGGATCGGAATAATTTGAACATTCTGAGAAGTACGAAAATTAGCTGCACGTAGCTGTACGTGGCCATGTTTTTTACGGATTGAGATAATTTGAACAATCTTGGTAGAGGGCCATCCAAAGAATATTTGTGCCAAATTAAGGAATGGCCCGGACAAGCAAAAATCAACTCATTTTTTACATTTGACCTCAAAGTTTGACCTTGACCTTTCATCTTGGAATCTGGTTCTTGCACGCGACACTCCATCTTACTGAGCTTGACATTTGTGCCAAGTTATTTCTGAATCCCTCCATCCATGGTGAAGTTATGGCCCGGACAAGCAAAAATCATCTCATTTTTGACATTTGACCTCCAAGTTTGACCTTGACCTTTGAGCTTGGAATCTGGTTTTTGCACGCGACACTCCGCCTTACTGAGCTTGACATTTGTGCCAAGTTATTTCTGAATCCCTCCATCCATGGTGAAGTTATGGCCCGGACAAGCAAAAATCATCTCATTTTTGACATTTGACCTCCAAGTTTGACCTTGACCTTTGAGCTTGGAATCTGGTTCTTGCACGCGACACTCTGCCTTACTGAGCTTGACATTTGTGCCAAGTTATTTCTGAATCCCTCCATCCATGGTGAAGTTATGGCCCGGACAAGCAAAAATCATCTCATTTTTGACATTTGACCTCCAAGTTTGACCTTGACCTTTGAGCTTGGAATCTGGTTCTTGCACGCGACACTCTGTCTTACTGAGCTTGACATTTGTGCCAAGTTATTTCTGAATCCCTCCATCCATGGTGAAGTTATGGCCCGGACAAGCAAAAATCTTCTCATTTTTGACATTTGACCTCCAAGTTTGACCTTGACCTTTGAGCTTGGAATCTGGTTCTTGCACGCGACACTCCGCCTTACTGAGCTTGACATTTGTGCCAAGTTATTTCTGAATCCCTCCATCCATGGTGAAGTTATGGCCCGGACAAGCTCCATCCGGACGGACGCACGCACTAACGCACGCACGCACTAACGCACGCACTAACGCACTAACGCACATACACCGAACCGCCATTGTGACAACTATGTCGAGCTCACCGCAAGCGGGCTCGACAAAAATCAACTTGTCCGTACAGGGGTCTCGTTTGCCAAAATTTGGGGCCATTATTGGGCCCCATTCCCAATGGCTAAAAGTATCTTTTTTTCCAAATTCTCTAGTGAAAATTCCCAATGAGGACCCAGAATGCCCCATGTCAAGACCTCTTCTTCATTTACAAACATTTTGAAGACAGTTTTAGAGTAGATTCTTAAACAAGAGTATGTACAAATGCATTTTACATCACTACAGTCTAATTTTCAGCAGAAACTGATTGACAGTATGAATAAAAACTTGTTTTAAGTTTTCCCAATTTAAGTAAAAACATCGCTATTTTTCCCAATTTCACTGGCCCCTGGCCCCAAACAAAAATTGGTAGCAAGACCCCTGCCGTACAATGCCCATGTACTTTTTAATAGCTTCATATGTTTATTGCATATCTATAATATTATTAAATTCTAACTATTGGCTTAAATAAAATTTGTACATTTAACTATCAGTAATTACACTGTATAAAAATATTGTGAGAAAAAGAAAAAGAGTTTTTATTATAACCAGATTTTTCACTTGTCCATGGACAACCTAGCTTTCAAAATCTGCTTGTCCGTACCAATATATATAGGTAAACGGACAAGTCGGACAACTCGGGCAACTTATTTCAGAAGCACTGTATCAAAGAGCCAATTTCATCAAAGAAACCTCGAATTACATATTTAACCCTTTCCCAAACAAGACCTTGTTTTGACGTCCGTAATAGAAGAGGCTTGGGAAAACATTGAGGTAAAAGAAGAAACTGCTGATAACCAGCAGTTTCTCCATTTGCCTCAATATTTTCTGTACCATATTGCGTACAAATTATATCTTTATTGTCATCAATTTTGTCACCTGAAGCAACTTTCAAATTGGAATAGTCTAAATTTTTGCTGTTTGGGAAAGGGTTAAAAGGTGTATAGATAGATCATCATTTGAGCTTGGACCTTGCAACAGGACAAAGATAAAAATATGCCAGGGATTATAGATAGGACTACGCTTGCCCCCCCTTGAAATTTTGTCACTGAAATACTAAAATTGGAAAAACATGGAGGCAAAAGAAGACAAGAAGGCCAAGATGACATGCATCGCTCACCAGAGAGATAAGAGCTTTTAACCCAAATATTGGCATTAACCCATTACAAGACGACCACATTTAAGGCACAGGGAATTTTAGCGATTTTTATGTAGTCTCTTTCTATTAAAATCTTTAATAGAAAGAGTCTACATAAAAATCGCTAAAATTCCCTGTGATTTAAGGCAGGTCAGAATTGAAAGGTGTTGCAGACGACAATTTCAAGTTCATGAAATTTTAAATTTTTTACATTTAGGGTTAGAAAACATTGTGGTAAATGAAGAAATTGTTTGTGACAAGCAATTTCTTCATTTTCCATGATGTTTTCCTAAGGCTTTTCTTGTGAGGGAGTCAAAAGGCGTCACTGTGCAGTAATGGGTTAATTAACAGAACAAAGTGCAGATGCCTCAAACGATAATTTCAAGTTCACATAGTTCACATAGTCGTCGAGGCCTGAATACAGCTGGCTGTCAGCTGCATAAGCAGAGCTTCTGATTTATTTGAAGAGTGGTGGGTCGAAATGACCCATGGGAGGGAAATCGATGGGTCATTTTTGGAAATGATGGGCCATAGCAATGAAAATAAACATAGTTAGTGTTGTATATCGGACAGCAAAATCACTATCGATAATCGGAGAGTCATACCGATTGATTATCGATTGTACAATCGTTTTTTTAAACAACAACAACAATTTAACCTAGTGAATTATAAATAACATATCATGAGATATATGATCATACATATATATCAGACATACATAGAGGTAATTTCAGTAAAGAACATTGTTTTATCAGCTCAAATGCTGGAATCTAATCATCAAAAGTCATTGCTTATGTCAGATTAATTTTACTGATTAAGCAAATGGCAGTCTACAAATCAAGTCATACTCTCATATATTTTGCCTAGATTTACATTAGACTACATCTACTTTCCTTTCCTAAAAGCCATGGTATGAGAATGGGAGGGAATAAGAAAATGGTCTGGAAATTTTATTTATGCCAGGAAATAGATATCTACTTTTGAATTTGGAATTTTAATTTAGGTTCAAATGTCTAAAAAATACCAGCAATGAACAGCCTAACTCTAGCGATTATATCGATAGTGAAAAATTGCAATCGATTGTAGCCGATTTTTGGCTCAATCCGATAGCTTTCGATAGCTGGAGACTATCGGTACAACACTAAACATAGTGATATAAAAAAATTGTAAAAGCTTGGGCCGCTTGGCTCCTGGAGTTGAAAAGTGATGGGCCATATTTGCAAATAGTGTGTCAAATGGCCCGGGCCCACTGTCAATCTGAAGCTCTGCATAAGTGTAGTTCACTTCTATATGGCCCTTTAGATATCGTTTTCCCTCTTCTTCCAGGTTGTTATCATTTGTTGTTAAGATGATTTTCTTTAATTTTTTCCCGACTTACTTTTTACACGACTTCCGGTTCTGTCTTGGTGTCTTTTTCCATTCAGGCTGATTCTATACTTATATTTCCCCTTACCATTACCCAATTTTTAAAATTATCCTAACTTATGACATCATTTATTGATACTTGTATGTTTTGAACATATTTTAGATTTATTACTAGATCTATAATTTGGATTTAAAATCCCTATAGTTATACTATAAATACACTTAGGAAATATCTTTACTTTTTTTTTTACATTACTTGCTTAATACTTGTCTAATTTTCCTTATTTTAAATTATTTATTAATATTATCAGAATTTTAAATTCTATATAGTTACACTATAAATACTGAATTGATTTTTCAATTACCTTACACTGATTTTTCATTGCTGAAAATATACATGTACACTTATCAACATTCTACTGAAATGCTACGTAACAACTTGGGTTAACGATCTGAAACCATAATAGACACTTTTGAAAATACAAAAAGTATTGTTATATATTATTTCTATGATACAAGACGAAGGTAAAATGAAACTATAAACATATTTTACCGATATATTTGAATTTTATATCTATTTTTAGTTACCCACCCCATTTTACAAAAATGGCGGGAAAATGGGAAGCACCAACTCTGTAAATCTCAAAATTTTTTGCAGAATATGATAATACCTGACATTTTTTCAGCTTGTATGCTACAACAGATATGTATGTAACACAAATAAGCTAACACAAAACTATAAAAAACAAAATTCAGGAAAAAACACCTGATTATAAATAAGCTTTATGATTTTGCGACTGTATTTTTTTGACGTCGATGAAAAATGAACTTTTTTCTTTGATCTATATTTTTTTTAATTTTGACTGGCAGGGTATGAAACCTACATCAAAAATATCTCTTATCTATACTTGTGCAAATAAAACAAGAATGGGAAAAGGTTACCGTTAAAATTTGTTTTTTTAAGCATTCAAACTTAGTAGGGGTGCACAAAGCAAGAACAAAATGTTCAAAATAGGTCATTCAATTTCAGCAAATATTGTAAGGTCAAATGTAACAACACGTTATTTTATAGTTACTGATATAAAGGAACTATCTAATCAAATATACATTGTCAAACTTCCCTGTAGTTCCTACATAAACTATTGTGAACAAAACAATAGCACCATTTACATGAGGTGGGGAGTCATGTGACACTACACTTTCAGAAAATCGTCAATAATTTTGTAAATACTTGACAAATGAAATCGGTTTGAAGCAGAAAAGTGTAAACCCTCGAGATCAGAAGTGTATGGTACCTCTTTTACAAATCAGCTGATAAAAACGTTATTGACGACCAAATTAAGTTTTGGTTGGTCGTCAATAACTTTCATATCAGCTGATTTTTCAAAGATCACCCTTCGCATTCAGCAAAGTCATGGAGTGTTTCCGCTTTCATTGCTTAAATTCTTTTTTTTTTTCAAATCGGTCATCTTTTGACAGAATCGTTGGAAAATATCGAAACTATTGTGTCAGGTGATTCCCCGCCGTGGGGTGAACGTCAGGGTTGAAATTGGTCTCATGTACTACTGTATAAGAACGCCTTTGTCAATCAAATTCAGCTAATTTTACATGAACACTTATGTTCTTATGATTATTATGTCACATGTTTACAAAAAATATTTATGAAAGGAAATGTTGAAATTGAACAAACCACAGAAAATTCATGCGAATGGCAATGGATTTTGTTTCAACAATAGACTGGGTTTAAAGTTGTGTTTGATAAACTGTCAGTGTTGTCATAAAATATCGTAACTACGGCCTGATTTAAGCCGTAGTTACGAGATTTTATTACACATCCAACGAATTACTATTGTATGTCCGAAATTATGTCACGATTATCTGGTTAAAATCGTTCCCTATTTCGCTGTACTTTCCACTTTCTTTTTTGTTACTATTTATAGAATACAACATGAAGAAGTATTTTTTATGTATTTCCGATTCTAATGGATGAATGTACGTTTAATATACGTTTAACCGCCAGAGTGTTCAGAATGATAATGTTTAAGCATTTTTCATGCTACTAACAACGAGAAATACGAGAATTATCTCTATCTATGCAGAAAAATAAACTTTAGATAGCTTACACGGCCGATATCTATTAATGTTTCCGAGAAAGTAAACCGTAGTGAGAACAAAAGCGAATATTTCCGAAGTGCGTTTCACGGAAATAACCGAGTGCCGTAAATACCCGATCAGGCGATCATCGGCGATAATAACCGAATTCCATTATGGTCCCAGATCGTTAAATTTACACTCAGTAGACCATAACTTGTTCAGTCTTCTTTTAAAAGAATTTAATGAAGGTGCTTCCACTACTGAACTTGGCAAAGCATTCCATTCATTTATAATTCTATTTGAGAAACAAAATTTGTATTTGTTAGTTTGGGTTCTCTTTTTACACAGCTTTCTACTGTGCCCCCGGGTGCCTGTTCTACCCTGTATTATAAACAGATCCCTAGGCATCTTGTCTATTCCTTGACAAATTCGATATACTTGTATCAAGTCACTTCTTATGCGCCTGTACTCTAGACTTGGCAACCCCAAAGATTTTAACCTGTCTTTATAACCATTTGTTTTGTTTTTTAGACTTTTTAAGATTCTGGTTGCCCGCCTTTGTACATTTTTAATTTGTATTTTCAATGATTTCAAATTTGGATTCCATATTACGGATCCATATTCTAAATGGGGCCTTACAAGTGTCTTATAAAGGTTGAAAAACATGGTCTTATCAAGAAAATTGAATTTTCTTTAGATGATGCCTAAGTTTCTGTTTGCAATATTGACTTTGAGCCTGATATGCTCATCAAATTTTAACTTGTCATCAAATGTGACTCCCAGATCTTTTTCTTGATTTACCAATGTTAACTTGTGCATGGTATTTGTGCTATCTTTCATAAAAAGTTCACTGGGTTCAGTTTGACCTATGTGCATTGTTTTGCATTTTTTGATGTTGTAAGTCATTTGCCATTTATTGGCCCATTCACATGCTTGCAGAATACCACTTTGGAGATTTTCCTCATCTCCTGGACTTGTTATTTTATTGTAAAGTTTTGTGTCGTCTGCAAACATCTTTATAGGAATTTCAATTTTGTCAGGAAGATCATTAATGAATATAATAAATAGAACAGGTCCGAGAACACTCCCCTGGGGGACCCCGCTCGTTACTTCCCTCCACTGTGAATATGTGTTGTCAATGACTACTCTTTGATATCTGTCAGTCAGAAATTTCCGGATCCAATTTAAAACTTTCCCTTTGATTCCAAGGCTTTCTACCTTTCTAAGGAGTCTTTCATGCGGAACCTTATCAAAGGCGGCCTTGAAGTCAAGGTACACAATGTCAATTTCCCCGTCATTATCCAGAGCTTCACACCATTCCTCCATGCACTCCAACAACTGCGTAATACAAGATTTACCTTGTCTAAAACCGTGTTGACATGCAGAAATCAAATCGTTCGCCTCAAGGTATTTCATAATTTCCCTTTTTATTAGTTTTTCAAGAATTCTACATATAATAGATCTATGTGACGCTGATTGGTCTATAGTTCTCTGCTGAAGTTTTGGGTCCGCTTTTGAATATTGGAGTGACATTCGCATATTTCAATTCATTTGGTAATGTTCCTCTTTCAAGACTCTGACTATACAGCCTTTGAAGAATTTTACTGATAGGTTCTTTACATTCTTTTATTAGCCTTGGATTGATTTCGTCGGGTCCCTGGGATTAAATAGGATTTAGTTCGTCAATGCATTTGATTATTTCCCCGTTTGTAATTTCTATGTCATCTAAAGTTGTGTTAGTTATAGTCTCTGGATCTGGAATAGGTTGTTCAAGTTAATGAAACTTTACAATCTTTCCATATTGGTCTATAGAACATTGTGACAAGCAATTTCTTCAATTTTCACAAAGTTTTCCCGAGTCTTTTCTTGTGAAGGAGTCAAAAGGGCATTGCTGTGCTGAAATGGGTTAAGACATCTAGTATGGGGGGTGCAATTTCTTCAATTTTCACAGTTTCCCAAGCCTTTTCTTGTGAAGGAGTTAAAAGGCGTCGCTGTGGTGAATTAAGGCATCTAGTTTAGAGTATTTTAACTTACTTACCGTTTAACTCACTGTCTACATATCAGTGGTAGGCGTTGAGCTTCTTCAGATCCACCTCTTTCTTAGGTCTTTAAATACACTGTAGACTAGTTCTGACAGAACTTGATAAGTTTACTTCAAATACTTCAAGTGCTTTGATTTAGCTGTACTTGATTTTTTCATATGAAATATTTACACTTAATCGATTAAAGGCTTGGAGGTGTCACTCCTCACTAAAATTGACTAAAATATGAAAATAAGACAAAAAGGTCTAAGGGAAGTAAATAGTTTTACATAGGCTACCATTATAACATTTTGGCTTATAGCTCAGTCCATGAGTTTGCAGCAATGATCTGACCTACCTTTAATTCTAGAACATCCATTCACACACCCGAAAAAATGAATTTTAGTATGGCATGAATCCTTTTCTCTATGACCTTTGACCCCGTTTTTGAGATCACCCTAACTGCGGAGCTAATCTCAGAGGCATTTCAGAGTATAATACCCATCTTTAAAATGGCTCAGAAATTGCCAAAATGATTCAAAATCATTGATTTTTTGCTTTTAACTTGAAAATAGAATATAATCAGTCACATATGAATAAATCATGTTCAATTCCAGTAAAAAATATTGTCCAATCACAGGTCACCTTGATCGTAATAATTCACCTGACCTTCCCTATAGATTTTGTGACTGATTTTGTCACGTGTCACGACAAACAGATTTACTTCCCTTAGACCAAAACCTCTGACCGGCATATTCGCAAGCCAAGGGTGACATCTACGATAAGTCGAAAATGGCAATTTTCTCAAACTCAAGGGCACATAAGTCATGATGTAAGAATCAGATGAAGCTGAAAATTACACTATGACAAGATGACATAATCAACAATATTGTGTGCAAGTTTTGTCTTTATTGGTCAATATTTGTAGTTGGTAGAGTGAAATCAAAGTCAAAATAAGCTATTTTTTACATTCAAGGGCAGATAACTCAGGTTTTTCTGGTTCAATCAACATTCTTTGAAGGAATCTGAGAGGGGGTTACCCAAGGATCATTCCTGTGAAGTTTGGTTGAAATCCATCGAGTAGTTTTTGAGGAGAAAATTTTCAAAGAAAAAGTTTACGGACGCACACACGCACACACGCACTAACACACTGACACACGACGGACACAGCGCTATGACAATAGCCCGCTGGCCTGAAGGCCAGTGGAGCTAAAAACTAAAATTCTCGTGTAGATATATAGGCCATTTTTCCTTTTAATTTGTTTTTTTTTACTGTCAGATTATCATTAAAGAAACACAAATGCAGGATATGATTAAAAATAACAATAAGGTCTATCTTGACCCGGGTCAGCATCTTCGCTAGCCAAGGTTGAACCCACCTATGTTTGTATACAGAAACGACGTAAAACCACAATTATTGACTGGTCTAAACCCAAGTAAGGCTTCCGGACCCGATGAGCTATCTCCGAGACTCCTTAAAGAGCTCCATGCAGAAATTGCCCCAGTGTTAACTTACATCTTTCAAATTTCTCTTGACTCTGGTATTGTCCCTGATGAGTGGTGCCATGCCATCATCTCACTCGTCTACAAGAAAGGTGATAAATCAAAAGCCAGTAAAGTTGAGGTCCTATCGCCCAATATCCCTGACCTGTATCGCCTCCAAACTTATTGAACATATTCTGGTCTCCAACATCATGTCTTATTTCGATACCCACAACATTCTTAGCCCAAAACAACGTGGCTTTAGGTCAAAACATAGTTGTGAGACCCAACTGCTCGCCTTCACCCAAGAAATTGCAGACTCCCTTGACCAAGGTCAACAAACTGATGTCATAGTTATGGACTTCAGTAAAGGTTTCGATAAGGTTTATCACCTTAAGCTAGTACACAAACTCCATCACCTTGGTCTCGACTCCAAAGTTACTGGCTGGGTCAAAATTTTCCTTTGTAATAGATCCCAACAAGTACAAGTTGAAGGAAATTGCTCCACAAGGTTACCTGTCTTGTCAGGGGTCAGTCCTGGGCCCCTGCCCTTTTCTCGCAAATATTAATGACCTGCCTGAGAGTGTCAAAAGTAGGGTTTGGTTATTAGCAGATAATACTATAGTCTATCTCACAATCTCCTCCTTATCCCGTGCCGAAAAACTACAACAAGATCTGAAATCTCTAGAACTCTGGGAAAAGGATTGGGCTATGGAGTTCAATCCTGATAAATGTGAGGTCCTTCGAATCCACAGGAAACGAGAGCCATTCCTGTTCCCCTACAAATTACATACATGTAATACAGAATTAAAACCCGCTAACCAAGCCAAATATCTTGGAGTAAACATTAGTAAGGACCTCAACTGTGCCCCACACATAAACACAATCACATCAAAGGCAAACCAAACTCTCAGGTTCATAAAAAGAAATGTCAAAACAAATAACGCCCCGGTCAAGGAAGCAGCTTACAAAACGTACGTTCGTCCTCAAGTTGAATAAGTAGTTGTTCCACAGTCATGGAAGGAATACCTAGACCATAAGATAGAGATGGTGCAAAGGTCGGCCGCACGCTATGTTCTAAATGATTACAACTACACAAGCAGCGTAACAAACATGGTCAAGACCCTCAATTGGAAAACATTAGAACAACGAAGGAACATAGCGTCGCTGATCATGTTTTATAAGATTAGATCAAACTCAGTTGCAGTAGAACACCACCATTTCTCTCAAACAAGAAAATTACAGTACAACATACCCCATTCTAGCTCAAATTACCATGCCTCTTCATTTCCCCCCAGAACTGTAAGGTTATGGAACAGTCTCCCACTCTTTAAGTAGATCTTAAGACTATGCACTCTTTATCTTTTATCTGTTATCTTCTTTTATTGCACATTTAACATCACAACTAACAATTTTACTTTTTAGACCTAACAGCTGCTCCAGACAGCGCTAGCCAACAGTAATCAGAATTGATTTTATGGCTGAAAAAGTTGAAGTTGAAGGGGCAATCTCGGCTAGAGTCCACGAATCGAGGTCACCGAAGGAAAACGTTTTTGATAACTGTGTAACGGTTTCATTTCTTGTATTTTACATTAGAGAGAGAAATATTATATGCATCAGAAGTGCTCTTAAGGTATCCAAACCCTCAAAAACACCAACCAGCCAGAGGCGAAATTTGAAAAGTTCAAATAATTCCTAAACTGTGTTACATTTCTATTCCAAATACAATTATAAGCATTTTGCACAGTTTAGAATTTTGAATTAATGCATACTTATGGAAATATTTGACAAAAATGTCAAAAATTACCTCCCTTGCATAAGAATATGGAGTGAAATTATATTTGTAAATAGACTTTATTCAAACAATTATCTCCCTTGCGAATTTCGTAGTTAAAAAATCGATAAATTGTCTCCCTTTGTCGGCGAGGGGGCATAGGTAAATGATCGCTCTTACTTGTTTGTAAAAAGCGCATTTCAAAATCCTGATTATTTACCCATTGAAACAGGATTTCCTGTACATTTTTTTGCGAAATGAAACTTTAATATCTGAAGATGCCAAAACCAAACGAGTTTGCGAATGTTCATGCGAAGAATTAGTAAAAAAGAAACATTTCTATACAGTGGTGCGCATCTTTACGGGACACAATTGCACTTAGTGGAAATAAACAAATATCGCTCTCGTTTCTTTGCTAAAGGCGCCTTACAAAATCGGGTTTATTTATCGATAGATGTTTGATTATTTCATTTTAATTATTTTGAAATTAAAATTTAAGACGCATAGTCTCAAAAGTAACATGTTTCGGGTATTTTTCATGCGAATGGTTAGAGAAAAGAGACGCCTGACGGGACACGGTTTGAAGCATTCGACATATTAAAGCGAAATAAATTATTTAAATTTTCCGTCGGTTTCTTTTTATTTGATTAATATTATCATATTCACAGAGTTGTCACATAGTTTGTTGATCTGTCTTCCAACGCATTTATAACTTATTAGTCGCTTTTTTTTCATTTTAAACAAATATTAAACAATGTACAAATATTTTACGTACAATTATAATATTCAAAATCAAATTGAGATGTAGATAATTTCGATTTTCGTTCAAAGTTTAAGAAACTTTTGCTTGGTGAAATTCGAGCAAATAGATCTACGAATAATTCAATTTTGGTAGTCTTCAAAAGACTTCATTAGTCTTCATTACATTCCGAATGTAACGTTGAAAAAAAGACCATCTAAATGTCTAGGCATTTTAAACTTTTCATTGTGAGGAAAAGGAATATAACTTTTCTGTCAAGATGTTTTTATCCATTCATGTGTTATATATTGTGATATATTCGAATATAACAGACTTAACCCTTTCCCAAACAGCAAAATGTTAGGGCACTCCTGTTGAAAGTTGCTGCAGACGACAATATTGATGTTAATAAAGATCAGATTTTTGTATGATATAGCTCAGAAAATATTGAGGCAAAGCCAAAAGGAGAAACTGCTGGTTATCAGCAGTTTCTTCTTTTGTCTCAATGTTTTCCCAAGACATTTCTATCGAGGACATGAAAACCAGGTCTTGTTTCGGAAAGGGATAAACTCTTCTGTTTGGAAAAGGATTAAGCGTATATCACATAATTAAGCTCCCGTTTATATCTCACAAGTACCAATATGCATAACACGTGTCTATAGATGACACTTAGTCAATCTACAACTGACACCCTTATACGTTACACGATTTTACCACTATGATTGAAAAAAATAAAAATAAAAAAAAAAAAAAAAAAAAAAATAGAATGAATAATAATATGATGCACGCGAGTCTGACCTCACCAGATATTTTTTAAACTATAGATTTTTACATGAGTGAAAATGTATTTTTGATCGTTTTATAACATTTACAAAAAAAATAGTTCTATTACAAACCCAATAAATGAGATGGGCTGTGAATTTCAGATAAACATTGCATGATACTTTTTTCTTAATAGTTACATTTTAAAATGAAACATTGATGTATAATGTATTCAGCTTAGGAATGCTAGTAAAAAATGATTAAGAAAATAGTAATCATGCCGAAGTAGGTATTTTCCATATTTGATATAAAATGACTAGTCTATCTTTATTGCAATCTTTGTCAATTCCCCAAACATTGACAGAGTGTATTTTAGACCTAACTCTTTTCCGAACTCTTTTCATACTTGAAAACTGCTGCAGACGACATAACAGAATTTGGTAAAGATGGGATTTTTGTGCAAATTGACAAAAGAAGTATTGAGACAAAATGACGATATACTTACTCATCATTTTCTTCTTTTGTACATAACAAAAATCAAGTTTTGGTTTTGCAGACGTAAAAAGCAGTCTTTTACGGTAGATGTTTAAGTCCGGTACATAATACCGAATCATGAATAGCCTACGTCCAGCTTTTATCACCGAATATTTAGGAAAAATGAAAAAAAAGCAATATGTTTTTGACAGCTTTCCCTTCTGAGTTCACGTCCATTGAAAAAATAACAATATCCGCGCATTTGAAGAAATTGATTAATCAAAGCAGCTTATTAACCCGTCACGGCTACCAATTCCTATCTAGGATTAAGTTGATTGCCCCCTCGTGTGTAAAGCCTCGTTTCCACACGGCTGCCGCGCATGCGCAGCGTTATGTGAAAAACCTCTATTATTTTCTTCTTGAGCATAATCTTGAAATCCGGCACGGTGAACCAACTTATGTGAAGTGTATGTACAAGTGTGTGAAATTTGATGCAATTCGTACGGCTAGAAAGTGTAGATTTTTTCAGGGTTTGTAAACCTTAAGTTTAGGTATTGATCAAATTAAAATGGGACTATGTTTTCAAAACTCCCATTATTCCTATCATTATTTTTCACATAATTCCACAGCCATGGACAGAGAGCCTCTATCTCTATGAAAGTGAGTGGAGTGACACCATCAATTAATGCGTAGAACATTATTCTTTTTTATACCGAGGGTACTAGTTATTCTACAATCGGGCAGATCTGTTATGGTCCATGATGCTGCGCTTATTATGGTAAAAGAATAAAAGAAATAACTAGTTTTAGACTATCAGTTTGTTTCGAACGACGTTAAGTGTTCAGCCTATCGCGCCTATAATTGCCGACAAAATGAACCTGAATAGTAAGTTAATCTCATTCTGTTCTGATCATGTAGAATTCTGAATTTCTGGTGATGGGTCACAAAAGCCTAAATATCCGAAAAGGTCAATCTCTGAAATAAGGGAAAATATTTCAAAATGTTATTTTGGGTAGATTCCAGTTTAGCGGTCCCCAAACAACATGGCCGCCATTCTGTTACCGCACATTAAGAAGTAAAGGGATGAAATAGTGTAACTTTTCATCAATCCAAAGGAAAATGAGCGGGGGTGTGGGGGCGGCAGCCCCCATAAATAAATCTAAAATTAACTCAAGCGGGGTGTGGGGGCAGCAGCCCCCATAAAAGCTTTCAAGTGGACAAGGTGAATGGACGCCATTTTGGTAGGGACCGCTAAACTGGAAGTGTTCCGTTATTTTAAAAGCAATTTCCTCGTTTTCCATTATGTTTTAAAAAGCTTTATCTTGTGGGGGATTAAAAAGTGATCTATCACAGGCAGGGATCAAATTTCGCACTCGCTAACTCGCAAAACGCGAGTGAATTTCCCGGAATGCGAGTTCAGAAAATCAGCACTTGCTTTTTCCTGCGAGTCTGATTTTCTGGCTGACCTATGTTGGGTGAAAATGAAAGTACAAAAGATCTAAAACGAAAAAAGAAAATTCAAAAACAAATTTAAGGGAAGTTTTAAGTTAGCCTATCCCCGAAAGCCAATTTATTTTTTGTTCTAGAAATAGGGTTTGAATTGTGAATGAAAGTCAAGGCTTTGCGGCTCGCTGCTGTAGTTTGAAGCTGGAGTAGGCCTACTGTACCTGCAAAGCGATTCATAAAATCCTCGAATATATGGGTCTCATTTATTGAAACCACTTCTGAGGGTTTTGTATACATAATGAGACAAATCTAATTTTACAGAATATTCATAACATACATGTTAAAAGCTCTCAGCGTCAAGACCGTGTTCTCATTATTTCGAAGGGGTTTTGTTTTTGTCTCCATTTCATACCACTAGGTTGACCTAATAAAAATTGCATTTATTGGATTCGAGACTCTCGCTATGTACGAGAAGTTACATCATCTTTACTATCGTGAAAGAGTAATACGGCCAATCAAAATCAAGCATGGTTAATTGCGTCATCCTTTTTTCGCACGCTAAGTCGCTTGCCTGACATGCGGACTTTGTGTTTACAAACTGTAGTAAACATAACCAAATATGGACAGAATTCACTGTGTGAATAAAGTCACGCAATTATGATTGGCTATGTTCAAAAATGACGTAGATTCTGACTGTAGAGTGCTGTCAAGCCCTCGCAAGATCGATAGTGAAAAATTAACTGCAAACTGACCTTTATATCACATGACGTAAATAAACCTATTCAAGCAGACGCTTTACGGCCTAATAAGACTGAGGTAATAGACATGAAACTAGGAAAACCTGACTGCAAGTAAACACTGATTTTTGCCAAATAATGCAAGAATCAGTGAGTGTCAGTCATTGACGACTATTTCTGAGTTAAATATTACGATCATAGAATGAATTGCTATGCAACTTTGACTTGTAACTTGGTCATTAGACAGAAAAATTGACAATCAAGATCGGACAACAAAATGACTGAATAAAACTAGGTCACTGCAAAGCATTTTTATTAAGATCATCAAAAACCGGTCTTGTTTTAGCGAGGATTAAACTGATATTGACATGGAATACATGAATAGTCAAATTTGTATGTTGCTGCACATTTTAAGCAAAATCACCAGATTTTCTCCAAAACTGCATGCATTTAGCAAGTAGACTTTCCATTTTAGCAAGTTGTAAAAATAAGCACTCGCTAAAATTAGCAACTTGTGGCAAAAAATTAGAAATTTGATCCCTGACAGGTTAAAGACGCGGAGATTGGTCAGTGTGTAGTTGCAATAATGTAACCGAAACCTTTTTGAATTTTGATCTGGGTTTCGGTTACAATTCCTTCCTATTCGTTGCAATGGAGCAGGTGCTGGAATGATTCATTCCAGCAAGTTTAGTATAGTCAAACTTTAAAATAAAGCTATGGAATGTTGTAAGAATACTAGAGTAGAAGAGGGTAATCCCGACATGCGCCCAATTCCGACACTTTTGGAAAAATGTCATTTGAATTGCATTATCTTTTGTCAAAATCAACAACTCTATGTTTTAAATATTACGTCATACAGTTTTCCAAAGTTTAATAATGATCATTGACATGTAAAGGCTTGCTTTCTAAAAAAATCGAGGTTAAAGATAGACCACCCTGTTTGCAGAATTTTCAAAAATGCAGTCTTACAGATTTCTGTAAGAGGGGTGTCCTGAAAACGTAAAAATAAATTCATGTACAAGTTATCTTCCTCGATAGATTTTTGTATAAGATGAACATTTAGACAATTCTCTATTATCCTAGCCGTCTAAAAACAGTATCAGAGCGTTAGTTATTCGTAAACCATGGTGTCGGGGTTGACAGTCTTTTTTGGCCAGAGAGTTTAACTCCGACACCATAAGTGAAAATTAGAGGAAATTTCCCACTCTCGCTTATTAAATGTTTACTATACCGACGGTACGTTAAAGAAATGTGTAAAACCAACTTATTCGAGCTTATGGTGATACCTTGACATATAGATTTGCATATTTTTTCCCATATGTTCTCATCATTTTTCTCAGGTATCGGATTTGACGGAAGCCTCAGAGTGTGAGTTATGAGGGAAATTATATTCCGTCTATAACCTAATTATGCCCCCTTTCGAAGAAAATGGGGGTATATTGTTTTGCAAGTGTCTGAAGGTCGGTCGGTCGGTCGGTCGGTCCGTATGTCGGTCGGTCTGTCCGTAGACCAAACCTTGTCCGGAGCATAACTCGAAAAGTATTAAAGGTAGAGTCATGAAACTTCATAGATGGATAGATCTCATTATGGAGAGGTGCAGTGCACAAGAACTGTAACTCTGCCGATCAAATTTTTTGAGTTATTGCCCTTTGTTGATTTTATAACTTGATTCTTGTCCGGAGCATAACTCAAAAAGTATGTAAGGTACAATCATGAAACTTTACAGGTGGATAGATCTCATTATGGAGAGGTGCAGTGCACAAGAACCGTAACTCTGCTGATCAAATTTTTTGAGTTATTGCCCTTTGTTGATTTTATAACTTGATTCTTGTCCGGAGCATAACTCAAAAACTATGTTAGGTAGAATCATGAAACTTTACAGGTGGATAGATCTCATTATGGAGAGATGCAGTGCACAAGAACCGTAACTCTGCTGATCATATTTTTTGGGTTATTGCCCTTTGTTGATTTTCAAACTTGATTATTGTCCGGTGCATAACTCAAAAAGTATGTAAGGTAGAATCATGAAACTTTACAGGTGGATAGATCTCATTATGGAGAGGTACAGTGCTTAAGAACCGTAACTCTGCCGATCAACTTTTGTGAGTTATTGCCCTTTGTTGATTTTATAACTTGATTCTTGTCCGGAGCACAACTCAAAAAATATGTAAGGTAGAATCATGAAACTTTACAGGTGAATAGATTTCATTATGGAGAGGTGCAGTGCACAAGAACCGTAACTCTGCCAATCAAATTCTTGGAGTTATTGCCCTTTGTTGATTTTTACACTTAATTCTTAACCTTGCCTATATCTCGTGTCCTTTTACACATACAGCCTTGATATCTCACACATAGATACCTCCTATCAACATCGTTCACATTTAACCATGACCTTGGACCTTGTGACCTTGACCTTGGAGTTTGACCTACTTTAAAAAAAATTAAACCTGGCATATATCTCATGACTATTTACAAATACAGCCTTGATATTTCACACATGGACACATCTTACCAAGACCTTTCACAATTGACCATGACCTTGGACTTTGTGACCTTGACCTTGGAGTTTGACCTACTTTTAAAAAAACTTTAACCTGGCCGATATATCATGTCCATTTACACATACAGCCTTGATATTTGACACATGGAAACCTCCGACTTAGACCTATCACATACGACTATGACCTTGGACCATGTGGCCTTGACCTTGGAGTTTGACCTACTTTTAAAAAAAATAAACTGGGCCTATATCTTATGGGCTATTACACATACAGCCTTTGTATTTCACACACGGACACATCTTACCAAGACCTTTCACATTTGACCATGACCTTGGACCTTGTGACCTTGACCTTGGACTTTGACCTGCTTTAAAAAGAACTTTAACCTAGCCGATATATCATGTCCTTTTACACATACAGCCTTTATATTTGACACATGGAAACCTACGACCAAGACCTTTCACATTTGACCATGACCTTGGACCTTGTGACCTTGACCTTGGTGTTTGACCTACTTTTCTAATACATTAACCTGGCCTATATTTCATGTCATTTTACATATACAGCCTTGATATGTCACACATGGTAACTTCCAACCAAGATATTTCACTTTGACCATGACCTTGGACCTTGACCTTGGAGTTTGACCTACTTTTAGAAATATCTAACCTAGCCTTTATCTTATCTCCTATTACACCTACAGCCTTGATATTTCACACATAGACACCTCCTACCAAGACCTTTCACATTTGACCATGACCTTGAATATTGCAACCTTGACCTTGGAGTTTGACCTACTTTTAAAAAGACTGAAACCAGGCATATATATCATGTCCTTTTACACCTACAGCCTTGATATTTCACACATGGACACCTCCAACCAAGACCTTTCACATTTGACCATGACCTTGACTTTGGCATTTGGCCTACTTTTAAAAACTTTAACCTGGCCTATGTTTCATTTTACTTTTACATATACAGCTTAAATATTTCACACATAGACACCTCCTACCAAGACCTTTCATATTTGACCATGACCTTGGACCTTGTTAACTTGACCTTGGACTTTGACCTACATCAAATATAGGCCCTTGAGGGGGCATATATGTTTTACAAACATCTCTTGTTTCTAATTGAGAGAAAGGTTTACAGTATATGTCTTACAAAAGAAAGAATGGTTTTCTTCCTTTTTCAATCCTAACTTCTCTGTGACATTGCATCACACAGCTCATTTTGCTTAAATAATATGTTTGGTGTCGGATTTGACCGAAAAGTGTCGGATTTAAAATGCTTCATATGCGGTAGAAATTCGGTTGAACATCATTTTTTATGGCCAGAAGACGTCGTAGAATACACAAATTTGTTGCATAAAGGTTAGTTCGTGTAAGGCCGACACGAAATATGGCCTCATATAAGTAGACAAAGAAATGTAATGATTTTTCCCTTAAGGTGTCGGGAATACCCTTCTCTACTCTACCATACAACAGGTTAACTATTTTTCTGTCAATCTAGTGTAGTTTTATGTTGAAATCACTTTCAAATATCTTTCAATTCAATTTTTGAAGCGGAGTACCCACCGATTTTAGTCTACTGAGACTTGAACTTTCCGTTGGAAGAAATAATTATTAACAATTATTGTTGATACTTTTTACCTGAATTTGTGCCTTGGAATATCTTTTTATGGGATACACATCGTGACATCTGATTAGATATGTTAGTATTCAAAAATTTATGCAAGAAAATGTGTTTTCCACTCTTTTGTCTTGCTCCACAAGAAGGAATAGGGTGGACTGACTGGACTCGTAGCCACAAACCAATACCCATCGTCAAATTTGTGGCTACGATATCGCAGCTAGTCGGTGGGCTATAGCCCCCATCTATCCCTCCAGTGGCGGATCCATCGCGGGATAACCCATTCGCGAAAATTATGTCCTCATGAATAAATAGACTTTTACATTTATATAACCGAATATAAAAAACAAATATTATTATATACAATAAAAATTATTGCTCTATTTATGAAAGCTAAGAACTAAAATTTGCCAACATCCAAATATCATAATACTATCGTGATGTCACCAAAAGTATCATAATAATATCGCAATACTTTTTCAGCGGCGATACCCAACTTTAGCAATAATGAAAAAACAAGAACTGTTTTAATTTTGATCTGGGTTTCGGTTACATTTCCTTCCTATTTTGTTGCAATGGAGCAGGTTCTGGAGTGATTCATTCCAGCAAGTTTAGCATAGTCAAACTTCAGAATAAAGCTATTTAGTAAAAATGTTACCGGACAACAGGTTAACCATTTTTCTGTGAATCCAGCGTAGTTTTATCTTGAAATCGAGTTTAACCCTTTCCCAAACAAGACCTTGTTTTGACGTCCCCAATGGAAGAGGCTTGGGAAAACATTGAGACAAAAGAAGAAACTGCTGATAACCAGCAGTTTCTCCTTTTGTCTCAATATTTTCCATGCTTTATAATACACAAATTCTATCTTTAACAACACCAATATTGTCATCTGCAGCAGCTTTGGAATGGGACCGCCCAGAAAAATTGTCGTTTGGGAAAGGGTTAAATAGAGCTAAATTTAATTTGGAAGTGGATTACCCACCCATTTTGTTCTACTGAGACTCTTTGAAGTTTCCGTTGCAAGAAAAAAATGAAAAAGAAAATGTTTGTAATACTTTTTTACCATATTTGTGACATTGAATATGTTTTTAAGGGGTTTTACTTCTCTTGAGATATGTTGGTATTCAAATATTCATGCAATAAAATGTTTTTTCCACTTGTTTGTCTTGCTCCAAAGAAGATGGCGGACTTGTACCATCATCAAGTTTGGCTACTTGTTACTTGTCTTTAGAGGCCTTCTCCTAGGCTGACGCCTCTTTGACCCATTTCGCTGACATGTTCTCTTTTGTCCGCTTCCGGCCCATAACCCTCTGGTATTAATTTCACTGTCGATTTTCAGCCATAGGGCCACATATCCTCACGGGTATTTTCGTTAATACTGAGCGGTCATGTGTACATACTCGCGGTATTAAGGTGGTGCGCATTAATTAGTTAATGTTAAAGTTTCCATGCAACATTGAAAGCACTTAAAACTATATACATTTTTATGCTCCCTGAAGGGAGAGCATATAGTCGCCGCTTTGTCTGTCTGTCCGTCATTCCGTCCGTCCGTCCATACTCTCTTATGAACAGAGCACATTATCTCTACATTCCATTTCGATAGAATGAGCTCTGTTCTCGCGGGGTCATTTCACGTTTAATCTCGGGGCCTTGGCGGGATTTCATTATCCAATCGTTGGCGATACACACCAAAACAATTTAAAAAGCTGATACAAGCTTTCATTGGCTGACGCTTCAAATTACCGGCTTCAGCCAAAAATAGAAGCGACGTAATGTATACGTAATCAAACCAGATCAAACTGAATGATTTTGATTCAATAATTCAAATGTTACCGGCTTCAGCCAAAAATAGAAGCGACGTAATGTATACGTAATGATCATGCAAGATAAAACTGAATGATTTTGATTCGATAATTCAAATTGTGTGCTATAATTAGATTATGACGACCAAATAGACTGTTGGCGTACCGAAAATTGCAGAGGTCATATTTGATGGTTTAATCAAAAGACCTCGGCAATGGAGAGTAGTCCGTCCGAAGAGATTTCTCCATAACCCTTGGGCCAATCAAATGAAACTTACCATGTGAACTTCCTATGACATAATGCCGATGCACTTTTCCCGGTTTTTGGATTTGAGGCCTCGTCATGGGAAAAGGGGACTTAAGGTAAAACACAGTTTTTCTCTAATTTCTCCTAGTCTAATGGTCAGAATTTGATGAAATTTCATATTTGAGTAGCAAATCAGATGCCCTTGACAATAAAGTGCTCTCAATGGCATACATTTATTGTGACAATGCCTTATTCGGGGAGCATTGTCCGTTTCTGACGGCCCTTGTTACAATTAATTACACTCTCAGGAAGAGAGTTCCACTTATTCACCACCCTCTGTGTAAAACTGTTTTTCCTCAGATTGGACCAACTGCGTCTTATGGACCTTGAATTTGTGACCTCTGGTAGTTGTTTGATTCAGTATGCTTAGAAAAAGTTTGTCTTTTTCTACTTAGTCTAGTCCAGTCATAATTTTATAAACTTGGATAACGTCTGATCTTTGATGACAATACTCCAATGTTGGTAGACCTAGGTACTTGAGCCTTTCACTCACTGTAGCTTTTGCCTTTTAGATTTGGTAGAATTCTGGTTGCACGACGTTGCACATTTTCAATTTTTTTCCCTTCTTTTTTTTTCCGTGTGGCCGACCATACAATATTGCAGCTAGGGAAGACATTGTGGCAAAAGAAGAAAATGATGAGAATCACCATTTTTTTCCTTTTTACATAATTAATTTACAGGCTACAATGTACATGAATCTAATCTTTTTAACATACAATTTATTGTCTGCAGCAGCTTCTGAATCAGACTGGTAGAAAATTTGGTCATTTTGGGAAAGGAGAAAATGGAATTCCTGCAGAAAAACTTATTGCAAAATCTCATTCTGTTTATGATAAGTGACTAAATTCTCAAGAATTTCCACTAATCTTAGTTTAGCACAAGCAAATCACCAAAAATTGCAACAGCCGTCAGAAAATGAAATTTTCAGCATAGAAAAATATTGAAGGATAAAGAGAAAACTCTCTGTAAGTGTTACGCTATCATTATTTTTGTCGGTGCTACTGGAAAAAAGTGATACCGTATTTCACCTAATAGACGCGCCCCGGCGCGATGCAAAACGCTGTGGAGGCGCGTTTATTTCGTACCACTTTTACTGAATTTTAAAGTGCTTCGCTGAATGTAGAAAATCAACCTACCGTAAATTATCGATCAAGATATGTCACTTTATCAGTAGATGACGTTGTATCTTATAAATACATACCGGGTACATGTATAAATCACCGGAGACGATTAAGCGACGTAACTCATCCAGTCTACAGTTACCTGCCAGTCTAGTCCTTTGTCTCGAAAAGGCGGGTGTGTTCTACTTTCGTTTTCGGAATGTTTTGATTTCTTCTTATTCTTCACTTTACAAAATAATAAAACATACTTCCCGTGGTATCTGTCCATATTCATTAATTCATTTTGGCAAAAATGATTTATTTTTCATTTGTGTGCGCACTATCAATTCGCTTTCCACTTCTTAATTTACAAATCAAACGCGACCTCTCACGGGGCTTTGAAATAAACTGCATAAACGGTCACTCTGCAAGGGGAATGATAAAGGAAAGTTTATCAATGCTCGTACCTGGGCCGGATGAATTTCAATTCTACCTAGAGAGGGATAACCATAATTGAATTATTCAATCAATTACCCGAGCCGTATACCCTATTATAAGACGCTTGACTTGTTGAGATAAAGCGTTTTTCCATAAGTATGATCATCACAAAGATGAAGTTTGGTGGAGTTTGAGTTTGGAATTTGTCATTACCGTCTACTCTACGGTCTACTCTACAGTCAAGGTAAGGTCGGGTGAAGGTGGGAGGGGTGTCCCATGGCTTCCGAGATTATAAATATAGTGGGGGCGCGTCTATTAGGGAGGGCGCATCTATAAGGTGAAATACGGTACATTCTCAAGCTCTCTCTTTTTAGATGGGTCAAAACGTACAAACCAGGACTTGTTTTGGAAAGAGTGGCAATATTTGGACTGGTCCAAATTCAAAGATGTTGCAGAAGACATTTTCAAATGAGTAGAATTTTTACATTTTTGGGTCTTCTTGGGTAGAAAATATTGTGGTAAATGAAGAAATTGCTTGTGACAAGCAATTTCTTCATTTCCCATATTTTTTTCAATTTCTAAAGCCCTGGGAATGTGTTAAATTGGCTTAGTTTTGATGAAGATCAGACAAGCTACAACATAGAAGACTGGTCTCAGTGGTCTGTATTCTGTACCCTGTAGTTTGTCAACTGTCCAAGGATTACAAAGTTTTGTGCATGTTCCTTTCTCTGTTACTGTTTTGGTGTAATTGGGGTAATTGATTGCGAGATGACAGATTTTTGACAAATCAGAATTTAAAACTGCAGAGACAAATGAAATTCTAGATCTATTACTAAACGGAGCAGAAAATTAAAATTGGATCTATGTCAGAGAACTTATTAGAATTGTAATTTTTCCTCTGATGTTTTCAGATATTTATTTGGCAAATGTCATTTGTGCACTTCTGCCATGGAAAAGTGCAAGGTTTTCAAATAGGAAAATGGGAAGATTTATTTTTCCAATGGGGATGTTTGTCAACCTTGGTTTAACCCTTAGAATTTCCCAAACAGAACAAACTTACACTGTTCCATTTTGAAAGCTGCTGGAGACGACAAAAGGGATGTTGCTAAAGAAAGGAATTATAGGAATTAAAGGAACAATACAGCACTGAAAATATTTAGACAATTCACTAGAGAAAATACTGATTATCCGTTTTCTTCTTTTGCCTAAATGTTTGCCTTTTCTATTAGGTGCATCAAAATGCACGGTGTATAATCACGTGACTCAGAATTTCCGATAATCTTCAATATATTTTTGAATATTTGACCAATTTGATTTCGGTTTGAAGCAGAGAAGGTATATGAAAATGCCAGGAATAAGCTGGTCTTGTTGGATTTTTTAAAAAATCATCTGATAAAAAAGTTATTGAAGATAAACCAAAATTTTGGTTTATCTTCAATAACTTTTTAATCAGTTGATTTTTTAAAAATCAACCACATCCATCTAGTGTGTGACGTCTGTCCACATTCTCTGCTTCAAACCGAATTCAAATCGGTCCAGTATTTACAAAATTATTGAAGATTTTCTGAAAATATTGTATCACGTGATTATCCGCTGTTAAATGTGTCACTGTGTGGGTATGGGTTGTAAACATGTCCCACTTGATTTATTGATTGGATTTTCAAACTTCATTTATAGATAAGACAACATTACATGTCTATACATATGTATGAACTGAGATATAGGAAAATGTATACGAGGGTTGTCCCAATAAATCGTAGACACATTCAATAACTTGTCTTTTTAACGTCGCACACTGTTCATATTTTGTGAGAATATTGTTTGTCCATTTTCTAATTTATATTCACCCGTTTTCTGCAAATGTCTTCCTTTCATATCCAGTTATATCCTGTTACTTTAAGTGTATAACGGTCATGCGGCGCACGTAAAATTTAACGCCATTCCCGCTAATCGTTCCTGAGTTATTTGCGCAATTTAACACGATAATTGCTATTTTCAGTCAAAAACGTTTGCATAGCCGTATTAAGCAAATGCTGTTTTGGTGTTGTGCCAAATTTCAAAGCATTGCCGTTATTTGTTTTCCAACTAAGTTTTTTAAAGAGAAAACAAATAACAAATGCATTGACGTAAAAAGACGACGTTTTAGAAAATTGCGGTGCACCGTAAAGTTATCCGTTTTTTGTTGTGGATAGCATAATGACACCTAAGACTCTTCAATGAAGACGAAATACATAGCAATGTGTCCAGGAAACATGTATGGATTTTTTAAAAAGAGCCTCAAAGAGATATTTTGATATTGCTTCTCGGAGAATGCTAAATTCATGTAGAAAAACATGCGTTAAAAAGTAAGACTTAACTGATTAGGAAAAACGGTAAACAGTTAAGGGGCTGGCGAATATAACTGAATTTGAGATAATAAATGTTCCATGTATTTTTGAAAAAAATACTTTTATCGTCAAAAGTACCCACAGATGGGTCTAAAATTCAATTAAAACACAAGAAAATGCGATTCGGATGGAATTATCCTGGACATTTCTGCGTTCATTTCCCGGTGAAAATATAACGTCATTATTATATGACGTTGTGACGTGCGCCGTGGGTCGGTACATGACTTTGCTAAATTTTGTATATATTTTGTAAACAATAAGCAGTTAACTTGATTTTTGGTCAAATTGGTGTCAATATATATGGCTATAATCTACGGAAAAAATAGAAATATCTATTGAGTGATTTCTGTTTTATAGACGTTGTCTACGATTTATTGGGACAACCCTCGTATATCTTTTTGACAAGAGTTAAACCTTTCCCAAAAGGTAAAAAATATGGTTGTTCCACAAATATCAAAGCAGACCGAACAGTCTTGAAAAGTGCTTAAATTTGAGCCTGTTTCTTGAAAAGTGCTTAAAAAGGAAAAATACTGCTTAAAAGTGCTTGATTTTGATCCCTCTCTTAACGGTTTAAAAAGTTCTTAAAAAGTGCTTGAATTTGTGTCAAAACATGCTCAATGATTGAATTACTAAATTCATGGTAAAAAGTAGATCATTTAAACATCTGCTCGAATTAAGTATTGTGAAGTGTGAATGACATTTACAGAACTCCAAGCCTGTAGGCAACAGTGGTTTGATACTTGAGAATTATTTTGTTAAAAGAAGTAGACGTACGATCTTGAACATGCTCTCGTCAGAGACTGCAATTTCTCCTCCTCCTACTGCTACACAAACAACAAACAATGATATGAATAAGAAATTTGGCAGGGCAGTATTACAATTACCAATTGCCCTTGCACAGCTTAACCTCTATTTGCATAAATTATACACATCACAAGTTGGATAAAAATAGCTTCGGGTATATCTGTCTATTACCGACGAGAAAATATTGATTAAAAGAGTTTTATTACGCTGACGTCATAGCAGATTGGTTTCATGTTTTCACGTTAAACATGTTTCCACGATGCTGAAGGTTGTGGGTTCGAGATACACATAGAATATTTTTTCTATTTTGAATTATAGTTGTTCTTGGTTATTTTATAGATCTATAGTTTCTTTTATTAACACAAATTTAATTTTATCTTAAACTATTTTATCGCAAATATGTGGCTGTTTAGTTCTGTTGTTTATTTCCCTCAAAGTTCAAGTATCATATTCTCATTTCAAATTTACAAAAATCAATTTTAAAAAAGCGTTAAATCCCTGCCATCTTCAGAGTCTGTGCCATCTCACTGATCTATTGGAAAGCTTTTGATATGCTAAATGCTTGTCCATGTAAAATTATCTCTCTCTTTACATTTTCTATGTGCTCGTGAGTTCGTCATTTTATTTGCAATAATTCATGGCCCAATCAAATACGCGGACCTCTTACATAAACAATGTAATATTGCACAAGACCAACATGATACAAAAAAAAGAAGAAAAAAAAGGAAAAAGAATATGAGGCTACAGAAGGATTTGAACTCAGATCGCCAGATTCAAAGACAACAACATTTTCCAATCACGCATTATTGCATGTAAGTAAGGCAGCCAAAATTATTTTTTATACGATTGTTTCTTTCGGGAAACAACCGAAATACCTAGTAAATGAACGAATGTGAACAAAGAATTATTTATTCAACGTTAATTTATGCTTTGCATTTAAGGTCAGTGCCGGGTCATTTGGTAATCTTAATATATATTGGGACTGCAGCACTCATGTTGAAGACTATCATTTAATTAGTGACTGGTGTATGAAGACAGTGTGCTTGAAAAGTGGAATTATGTGCTTTAAAGGTGCTTGAATTGTGCTATTGACTGTCTGTATGAACCCTGAAATAGGTAATATTGATTTTCTGCATTTTCTTCTATAGTCACATTGTTTTCCTCATCTTTTACTATTACGCTGCAGCCATAGGGCAGTGGAGAGCACATCACACTCTCACTCATGAGTTCCTGGGTTTGATCCCTGGAAACAATTTGTGACATTGGTCTCCTGCCATTGGCTGGATCTAGAGCATGATTTTATTGCTCAAGGTAAAAAAAAGTTGTTGCTGCCTATTAACATATAGGCTAAGGCAGTTACAACTGTTTTGCGCTGAGCCATTGATATTGCCTATTATACAGATTACATAAGGCACATACACATATTACCTTTTTGACTGAGCAAGACTTGACAAGTTTTGAAAAGCATGTTGCCTAAATTTGGGGTTTCTTAAATTGCACAAGAATGTGTACTTTCATGTTTTTCATACAAATTTTCCTGGTAAAGGGTTAAGATATTACAGAATGCCAGACTCTGACAAAATCAGACATTTATGGCGATTTGATCTGATAGAGGGTGTTATACGATAAATCAATGAAGTTGTCTCACAGCCATTTTGTACAAGCCAATGTCATCCAATTAGTCAGGAGATATTGTATGTAGCTTGTGAAGGGGTCTTTTATAGCTTGTAGAATAGTCTTGTCAAACAAAAATGCTCTTAAGGACAGATCACAGGGTTGCATCTAGAGCGCGGCATTGCGGGATTGCCGCAAATTTTCATGAATGCCCCCCTATTTGTCAAATTGCCGCGGGCAAATCCCGCAAAAAAGAAGAAAAAACAGGGTGCCAGCAATCACTTGGAAACGGGTTAAACACAAAAAATATGTCTTTCAATGAACAAAATTGCTAGTACTTGATTTTTCACTAGGGTGCAATGCAAACTAAAACAGGCTGTCAATCGGAAGAAAACATGATTCTGCGCGCGCCATGGCCACACTGACTCAGCCCAATTGACCTAAATAGATGTTTATCAGTTCCAAATATGGTTACTATTACTACGAAAAAGACCCGCGATTATACTCGCAGTGACAAATGACCTGCATTCCTATGACGTCATTTGAGAGAACTTTTCCCGTAGTGCATTTCTGGCATCTACTTACGTCGATAAACTCACTCAGTAGCTGTAATTTTCAATTACAATAAAATCTTTTTGGCTTTGGTTTACTTAACAAATGTCATTTGTTTAGTGAAAAAATTACCTTGTTGAATAATATCCTTCCAATTCTGACGAGACTCTAAATGACCAATCACATCGTGCGAGAAAAGAGGTTGTCCAATCAAATGACAAATTCAGTTGTTAGTAAATTCCCGCTTGACAACTTTCCCACGGTCGCAAACAGACAAGATAGCGTGGAAAAACAATGATAGTTGGTAGATCTACATAAGATAAGACCATTCCACATGAAAATGACTTAAACGCAATCTGGGTGAACTACAAGGATGGTGCAAATTATGGTTTTACAAACAAATAAAAGAAAAAATGATCAGGATGTCATGACTGGAAAATCCTTCCGCCTGACTTCCATAATCGATCTGAAAAATAGTCCATGAAAAATTACTTGTTTTAAGTGCAACTTTCACCGAGATAACCAGTAAGAAAGAAGTAAATCAATATGCAAAAACATTGAATTAAGAAAACATAAGTTTATCGATCTCTGAACAGCCCTGAAATACTCTGAGCACTTTGATCCACAAAAAACATTACAGCGATGACGTCACTCCAAATTGCAAATGGCGGCTGTTTACAATGTGACAGATAAATTTCAAAGATCTTTTGGACTACACTCGCTCAAACAGGCTTGTCATGCAACCGCTCGTGAACAGATAGGTAGCAAACCACAAGTGATTTGTAATCTTCCAACTTTAAACATCAAAATACTGAAAACGAGTGTATTTGAAAGGCACAAAGTTGGAAAAACATTACATTATTGTTTGATTGGGATCTATTTCATAGCTGTTAAGGTAATGTATTGTTATTTCGTTAGGATGTAGACTAGTTTAGATGACCTTTGTCACAGTTTACTTCACAATTTATTGAATACAACATTGAAAAATGTATTCAATTTTCAAAAGACATAAAATGACAAAGAATGGTCATTTTACGCATGCCCCCCATATTTTGGTCATTGCCCCCCAATTTCAGAAATTATGGGGGGCATTTCCCCCCAATTTGCAAATTTCTGGATGCATCCCTGAGATCCTCCATTTATTTCCTACGGTAAGATTTTTTTTATTTTTTCTGTACTGGTATTTAAACATATGAGAAGTAAAAAAATGACTTGAAAACTATAGGTCACCAAGCGAATTAAAAAGTTATTGGATTTCAAAGGAGACTACTCTTGTCTAAAATTGCAAAAATGAGGTGTCACTTAAATACCCACAAAAAGGTGTTCGAAATGACTAGGATTACATAAATAAGTCTTTATTGTGTTCAATATGTTTTATTCTGTCCAAATGAGTATCAATTTGGGAAGATTTAGTGATGATTTTGAAATTGTTAGTAAAACATTCTTTCAAAAGGAGCTGAAATTGCTCTTTTTTCGCAATGTTTTTGATAATAAAAAATATTCCAGCGGTAAGATTTTTTTCTTTTTTGGTATAGACATAGTGCTTGGTCATACCTACATAAACGAAAAAAGAAAAATATATCAAACCAAGCATTTTTCTTAGTTATAAGTAAAATTTGGTTTACTTTTTGCAGCTCTGTCCGAAATTGTTTCACTACTTTTATCCATTTTTCTTCCTCATTACCAGTTTGAGATAATAAAAAGTGCCATCTTTTGTGTCTATCTGAAGGGACTTGCTCATAAAGACAACACTTTGCTTTTGTTGCTCTGTTTCCTATCGCTAACGCCACATATTGAACGTGTAACAGAAAGCAAAATGTACCATCCGAGTACTATTACACTTTAATTGACCAAACAGAGAAAATTGAAATAACTGAAAAGGGGATTGTCATTTATCAACCAATCATTAAACAAATGTAAAAAATACATTTGCTGAAAAGGCCAATTACTGAAACAGCTTTATTTCGTTATTTAGGATATGCGCAGTAAATTGCGCAGTAACAACTGGAGGATCTGTCCTTAAACCTTTTCAAACTGACCAAACATCAAAATTTTAGGGTGGTTGGCCCATTCAGAAGCTGCTCCGGACAACAAAATGGTTGTTTATAAAGATTTGATTTGTGTCAATTATGGCATAGAAAATATTGAGGCAAAAGGAGAAACTGTTGGTTATCAGCAGTTTCTTCTTTTGTCTCGATGTTTTCCCAGGACTTTTCTATTAGGACTTCAAAACCCTGTCTTGTTTGGGATAGGGTTATATAATATTACAGTATTTCACTCCAAGCCTTCTGTAAGAAGAATGCAAATTCAAAGAGCTGAAAGTACTGAGAGTTGCTGCTCCTATATATGTGGCACAATGTCCTTAACCCATTACCAAACGACAATATCTTGGGTTGTTCCAAATTCAAAGATGTTGCAGACGACAATTTCAAGTGAATAAAATTTATAATCTTTTGGACATTTTGGGTATAAAACAATGTGGGAAATGAAGAAATTGCTTGTCACAAGCAATTTCTTCATTTTCCACAATGTTTTCGAAAGCCTTTTCCTTTCGGGGAGTGAAAAAGAGTTAATGTGTGGTAATGGGTTGATGCACAAGAAAGTCTTCTAACAGGGAACGATTTTATCCAGTTAACCATGACATAATTTTGGACATACAACTATAATTAATACATTGTTTAGTTAATATTTGGAAGGTATTGTTTACGAGTCTGGTAACTACGGCTTGATTCCAGCCATACACTTGTCACCAATCAATGGTTTGCTATCGTGAACCTATCGGTATGTTGGCAAGCAGCTGGAGGATTGGTTAGGGTGTTGTGATAGTACTGGTATGAGAAACATCAGGAATCCATGGCTAGGTGCCCCAGTCGCTGCGATATGATCATAGCAGTTGAAAACGGCGTAAAACCCCAATAAACTAAACTTTATTCAAGCCGTACTTTACGAGATTTTATAACAACACCGGCTGTTTATCAATATAAAAAGGGGAACTCAATTTATTTTAGCGCAAAATTCTTTGCTATTACATTGTAGTTATAGTGCACCAAACTTACACATGACCGCGGATAAATGTATCTTAACCCTTTCCCAAACGGCAAAAATTTAGGGTGGTCCAATTTGAAAGCTGCTGCAGACGACAAAATCAATGTTACTTAGTGCAAAAAATGGGAATATCATGGTATGGAAAATATTGAGGCAAAAGGAGAAAATGCTGATTATCAGCATTTTCTTCTTTTGCCTCAATGTTTTCCCAAGCCCTTTCTAATAGAGACATCAAAACCCGGTCTTGTTTGGGAGAGGGTTAAATGGAAAAGTCTGTTGGTTTGCAGATGACCAGGGTAAACCCTTTCCTTGACTCGGTTTGGATGTGTCGAAGAGAAATGGCTTAGGTAGACATTGAGACGAAGAAGAAAATGCTGGACCTTGTGACGGGCATTTTCTTCTGTCTCAATATTATCTTTTGTGCTTCGTTTAATTAAGCTGCATTTACGAGGTTTTCGTTGTAAAGCAGCAATATATTGCAGGGGTTGAAAAATTTCTTCAAACCTACTAGTCCTGTAGGACTAGTACCTCTGAATTTTTACTCGCCCTTAACAGATAAGAGACTAGGCTCCCCAACTAGCACCTTCACGTTGCTCTGTGTTATCAGTTCTACATCTCACTCGGTTTCAGTCAAATGGAGCCTAGTCCAGGGACTGTTAAGGTTTACGAACTGAGAATGGCATGCAGAGCCAGAGGCAAATTTGAAAAGTGCCCGTTATTCCTAAACTGTGTTAAATTTCCATTCCAAATACAAACATAAGCATTTTGTATGGTTTAGAATTTTGAATTATTGCATACTTATGGAAATATTTGACAAAAATGTTCAAAATTACCTCCCTTGCATATGAACAAAGAGTAAAATGATATTTGTAAATTATTTTCTTCTTGAAGCATAATCTTGAAATCCGGCCTGGTGAATCAACTTATGTGAAGTGTATTTACAAGTGTGTGTAATTTGGTGCATTTCGTATGGCTAGAAAGTGGTGTTTTCATTCTCAGTTCGTAAACCTTAAGGCAACCCAACTCTGCCTTAAAGATGAACATTTTTTTAGACTGTTGGCTCCTACGGAATTCTTCCGGCCACGAATCCTGCACTGTTCGTTGTTTTTTTCACAACAGGGTTCAACATTAACTTTTTTGACTACAAGACTGCCGGGCTTGCTGCTGCCAGATGCTACTAGCCCGGACCAGATGTGCACTAGCAGTAGCCCTGACCAAAAGTTTCCATTTCGGGAGAAATTGTGGTGTAACAATATGTTGACTTACGGTAGTTTCACGATATTTTACCTTACAATAGCGATAGGTCGATAGAACTTTTTAAAAGTTGATAAATAACACGAGTTCTTTCGACTATCGATTGTTTACGATAGTTTTCTTAAAGACGAAAGTAGAATTAAAATTAATAACAAGAGAGTCAAGTAAACGCTTGATTCTCAGTAGCATGGACTTAAAAAGCGTTTCAAAGATCATGAGTAAATTACCTTAGTCCTAGAGGGATACTCTCAATGAAGTTAATTGATCAATTACTCGGGCAATGATTTTCAAATCTGACAGGTGCGTGGAAGGGTCTATTTTGAAACCAGTCAAATCGGGTCAGAAAAATGATCAATGAACGCATTTCGCACACAGGAAGAAATGTACAATGTTTTAGTAGGAAATTGTTAACTTTCAGAAATAACTGAATTTGAAGCGTATTCAATCTTTTTCAGCACTATCGTTTCGGAATTTTCCTCTCTGATGAATTCCCCCGATAATCTGCTCAAAACGTCAGGTGATAATAAGTTCCGCCCATTTATGCAAATTTCTCATTAATCCCTTCCTTACCCATGCGCATCGTTAGCGGATATTGCAAAAATGTAAACAAACCAAAAAGGGAACCTCTAAATAAGCGAAAAATTCAAATTATTAAGGGAATAATATTGTTTCCGATATGAAGTTGTTTGAAATAAATACTTTCTTTTTCGGTCCTTTATTTTTTTCCCTCAATAGTTCGTTCCCAAATCTACTCGCCCTATGCCATTTTCTACTCGCCAATGCGAGCGGGCGAGTGGATTTTTCAACCCCTGTATTGTATACTCTTACAATAATTTTGCAAAATATATTTAGCAAAAAACCCCTGAATATGCAGTGAGATGTATCAAAGTGCTGAAAGTACAGTAAGACTGATGTTATTGTCGTAATGAGATATCGTATGATTCGACATCGAATCATGAGCCATGATGAAAGGTTAGGTACTGTATATTCCAATACATGTGAATTGGGAGAGAAGCATATTTCCCATTGAATAAAAGAGAATAGATGACACATTTGGCGTGCTGTCCATGATGGCTGTGACAGTACAGTGGCTTTCTCCAGATAGTACAATACATGTATATCAATTTATTTCAGGTTGGTGGGTTTGATTCACAATATAGTAAATTTGTTTTTTCCGCAGTGTCCACCAAAATCAAAATATTCATTCTGCTTAATGATAAAACTATGAGGTCTTTCCCAAACAATTTTGGTATCCGTTCTAAATGTTTCAAGTCTGCTGTTGTGCTAATTTGCCAAAAACATGGTTAAAGGGACATTTCATTCCAATTTCAATTTTTAAAAGTATGTCTTGATGCCAAGATTGCTTATTGTAATGAGTATAAATACTATTAGTTTTTAGCTCACCTGAGCACAAAGTGCTCAAGGTGAGCTATTGTGATCACTTTTTGTCCGTCGTCCGTCTGTCTGTCTGTCTGTCTGTCTGTCTGTCCGTCCGTCTGTCCGTCCACAATTTCGTGTTTACACACTAGCATCTACAAATATAAGCCAATCTTGACCAAACTTGGTCAAAACATGTATGGCCATAAGATCTCGGATGAGTTCGATTATGGGTCAGATCGAACCAGAAAGTTAGGAGTTATCTGCCCTTGAATGTGAAAAATACCTAGTTTTGACATTGTTTACACTCTAGCATCTACAATTATTGATCAATCAAGACAAATCTTGGACATAATGTTGCAGACCATAAGATCTCGGATGAGTTCGATTTTCAGTCTGATCTGATTAGAAAGACGAGAGTTATGTGCCCTTGAATTTGACAAAATTGTCATTTTCGGCTGTTTTTGACCTTGTTTACTCTCTAGAATCTACAATTATTCATCAATCAAGACAAAACTAGGACACAATGTTGGGGACCATGAGATCTCGGATGAGTTTGATTTTCAGTCTTATCTGATGAGAAAGTCGAGAGTTATGAGCCCTTGAATTTGACAAAATTGCTGTTTTTGACTGTTTTCGACCTTATTTACACTCTAGAATCTACAAATTTCGACCAATCAAGACAAAACTTGGACACAATGTTGGGGGCCATAAGATCTTGGATGAGATTGATTTTCAGTCCCATCTAATAAAAAAGTCGAGAGTTATGTGCCCTTGAATTTGACAAAATTGTCATTTGCGGCTGTTTTCGAACTTGTTTTCTCTCTAGAATCTACAATTATTGACCAATCAAGACAAATCTTGGACACAATGTTGGGTATCATAAGATCTCGGGCGACTTTGAATTTCAGCCTGATCTTACCACAAAGTCGAGAGTTATGTGCCCTTGAATTTGATAAAATTGCTGTTTTCGACCTTGTTTATACTCTAGAATCTACAATTATAGATCAATCAAGACAAAACTTGGACACAATGTTGGGGATCATAAGTTCTGGGTTGAGCTTGATTTTCAGTCTGATCTGATAAAAAAGTTGAGAGTTATGTGCCCTTGAATTTGACAAAATTGCTGTTTTCGGCTGTTTTTGATCTTGATTATACTCCAGAATCTACAATTATTTATCAAACAAGACAAATCTTGGACACAATGTTGAGCACCATAAGATCTTGGATGAGTTCGATTTTCACGTCATTGACCATAAGTTTGTTTTCAGTCTTAAAGTAATAAATATTTATTGAATTGAACAAAAATGTTGCTCATATCATTTTGGTTCAGGTGAGCGATATAGGACCATCATGGTCCTCTTGTTTTAAGTTGTTGCCAATAAGCGAGAAACATGCATTTAAAGTTGAGACACAATCAATAAATTGAATATAAATCCGAACTGTTGTCCACAATTTGTTCAATTTTAACACAAAAATATAAATTTCTCGTGAATGGCTCTATATTTTAGCTTGAAATTTTCAGACTTTTCATAAGGAAATATGGTCTTTCAGATAAAAATAAAAGTAAAATTTATGACAAAAAATTCTGAAATGTCACTTTAAACCTAGTTAGAGAAAGAATTCATGGTAATGTTTTTTTAAAAATTCATTATGTAAATGGAAAGATCATGAAAGTTTGGGTTGATACCCGGATAAAAGGTTATTGTTCAAAAGGATCAATTTTTTATCGAAAGATATAGAATACAAATACCTACCGGGGTACTTTACCTATCTTGCTGATAACATTCTTAACTTAGACCTTGGACACTAATGCTCATAATCTAAGTATTACGAAAGTGTATTATATTGGTATTGCAAAAGTGTTAGGGTTTGAATTCAATTCAGTTCTGGATTGATTGTTACAGGCATAATTTAGCAAGTATCTTTTTTCATACTCTGTACTATTTTAGACTGTACCAAAGAAGACCCTTCTTTTGATAGAATAGAGAAATCTTGTGGAAACATTGAGGCTAAAGAAGAAAATGCTGGTAACGAGCATTTTCTCCTCTAGTTTCAATATTTTCTGTGCTGTTCTACACAAAATCTATTATCATTAACACCCTTTTTTTGTCTGCAGAGGTTTGAAATTAGCAGGGGTTTCATTAACCCTTTCACTGCCATAGGTGACTTTTGTCGACTATAGGGGGTCCCTGCCATATGCGACTTTAGTCGACAGATTTATGGGGGCAAAATATATGAGTACCCACAACATAAAAAAGAAAAAAATATTGTCATTTCATAAATAACCTTTAAATTTTGGTCACATATAGGTGCTTAATTTGTCTGTATGTGCTGAACATTTGAAAGGAATCCATCAAATGAGTCAAAAGTTAAGCATGTTTTTGTGTACAGGGTATCGATTCTTGGAAATTTCTTCGAATTAATTCAGCAGTGAGAAACACATCCGAAAAAAATATTTGGCAGTGAAAGGGTTAAGAGGCGGGGGGGGGGGGGATTTCCCGCTCCTATTTGACTGAATTTGAGTACAATCCCCCTGCTACTTTTAAAAATTTTATATGGGGTTAATAGGGAATACATAGAAAATACCCCGCCTACTTTAGCTTCTGGCCCAGATGGCCAAAAAGTTATTGAAACCCCTGATTAGTACTCTCAAACTTTTGCCATTTTAGAAAGGTTAAAGAATGATGTTTCCTAGGGTTTGTTTGGTTAAGGATTAATGAAGTGATAGACCTCCTGATGAAAAGCTTTATTTTGCTACTTCAGGTATGATGAACCCTGATTGTGAAGAGATTTGGTGCTGTTAGCAAGATTATGTCATAATTACTGTTTTAACCCTTTCCCAAACGGCAAAATTTTAGGGTGATCCACTTCAAAAACTGCCACAAATGACAAAATGGATGTTATTAAAGATAGGATTTTTGGAAAATAGGCACAGAAAATATTGAGACAAAAGGAGAAACTGCTGATTATCAGCAGTTTCTTCTTTTGTTTCAATGTTTTCCCAAGCCTTTTCTATTAGTAACGTCAAAACCAGGTCTTGTTTGGGAAAGGGTTAACCCTTTCCCAAACAAGGCCTGGTTTTGAAGTCCCTAATCAAATAGGCTTGGGAAAACATTGAGACAAAAGAAGAAACTGCTGATAACCAGCAGTTTCTCCTTTTGTCTCACTATTTTCTGTGCTATTTAATACACAAATCATATCTTTATCTACATCTATTTTGTCGTTTTCAGCGGCTTTCATGTAGGAAAAGTCAAACTTTTGGCAGTTTGGGAAAGGGTTAAGTTAACCCTTGTCTGAGAATGTCCTGTTGACTAGTGCAAGTATAAATTTGCCACAATGATTGAGTAGAGAGCAAGCAGATTAGTGTTGATAAAGTTCTAGATTAATTCAGATTCGGATTTAACACTCCTGTATGTAGGCCAGTAAATAAACACTTTGACCTGGACAAAATTAGAACAGAAATGAAACCTATGCTATTGTACTCGGGAAGTACCCACCTTTTCACAGAAAAAAATATACTTCGATCCCTCCGTTGCGATTTGAGTAATTTTGGGTCAAAAAATGGGCTTTTTGGCGAAAAATATGAAAAAATTGGAATTTGCAATTTTTTCAGGATTTGTTTATTCTTATGCAGTTTTTAGTTGAGAAAATGAGGGAATATGTATTAGATTGGTACAAAAGGAAGATTCAGCGAAAAATCGTAAAAACTGATTTTTTTATGATTTTTTTAGTCAAAAAGTGGGGGGGGGGGGGGGCAAATAGGCGGGCGGGGGTGAAGTATTGATATAACATAGCACTGAATTCTTTTACATGAAAAATTCCTACTTTGATTATTATAATGAAAGAACTGAATTCAAGGTAAAAAATAGTAAAAGAATCCCACTGATGTGATTTCTGTGATTTTGTAGCAAAAATTGGTATTTTTGTAAAAAATGGGAAAAAAAGAGTTTTCTATTTTTTCAGAAATCAGGAAATGTTAGCATATATGGATTAGATGGATACAACATTAACATTCAGCAAAAAATCATAAAAACTATTTTTACGATTATTTTTAGTTGAGAGGATAGCCTGACTGGTCGTGGTATAGGCTTATATAGATATGAACTTAGCATTGATTTTTTATTGGATAATTCCTATTTTCGATTATCATATAAAAATGAATTTGATTTGGGGTTAGAAAAAAGTAAAAGAATCCCCCTGGTGCTATTCATTTAATTTTTGGACAGAAATTTGGTATTTTGGTGAAAAATGAGAAAATTTGGAGTTTTCTATTTTTTTTATTTTTTTACCACTATATTTTCAATCTTTTTTCATTTTTTTTTATGTAGTTTTATGTGAGAAAATATTAGCAAATAGATTGAATGGAAACAAAAGTAAAATTCAATAAAACAAAAATCATGAAAACTAAATTTTCATGATTTGTTATTCCACAGGTGTGTGGAGAAGGGGACAGATATGCTGGTAGGGGTATTGATATGAACATCCTACATATAAACCCGTTTCTATAGGGTTTCTACACTTTTTTATTGCTCCCTACATGAAATCAGTCTGCTGACAAAGTAAACGTACACTGATTTGTAATATTAGGCGTTTGTAATATTAGTACCAATGCTGAATAGTGTAAGACAATGTTGTTAGATATACAAGTAAGGAGCATGGAACAGAATTTTGTTTTATTTGTATTACTTTGATCACATATAATTTACGTTAGACGATTTCATTGAGTTTTGTAAGGGTCCCGGTTTTAAGGTTCTAGAATAGCTTTCCCTCTGGCATATTATTAAAGGCATTTTGAATACGAAATCGTAAGTGATTAACCATTGCTTTTTTCGTAACTTTAGTTTTACACCAGACAACAGTGATTCTTGTAAAAATCTTGATTTGAATAAGCTATGGAATAGGATCTGCTTTGCTTGGTGAGATGCCCTCTGATGCAAACAGGATGTGGATAAAGACGCAGTAAAGAAGATGCATGATGATTGATTTACATGTATTTTATCTTTTCTACTTTAGGCCTATACATTTATCCTCATGGTTCTTTACCTTCACATAATCTCATTGTTTGTGGCACTATATATTATCTACGTCCATTTGCAACAAGACTGTCTATATGCCGAACTACAAAACATGTTGATTCTTCCAATCCCATTAGGACTTTGAATTGTATGAGCATTACTCTCAGGTGCGTAGGAAGCAATTTCATATTGTGGAGGGGGACCTGAAGCACCTATCCGGGCCAGTGTCCGAATATTGGGGGAGGGGGCTTAATTGATTTTTTTCTAAATTTTCTCTGTTAAATAGGAAAATTAGGCATTTTGGCCAACTTGTCGCTTATCCCCCAACCTTATATAGCCCCCTGTTCCTACGGGCCTGAATATTTAAGCCATGTCCATTAAAATGGGTGTTCCTTGATGGTCTTTACATGACCAGGGGTGGTATACATTCTACCTGATGATTACATGGCCCAATGGCAATGACATGGTCAACCAAACTTGACAGCATTTTGATATGGAGCTTCAGTGCATTAATTAACAACCCCAACCACCCCAAATAAACATCGTTAGTATCCAAGGTGGGTAACCCACGTGACTTTTGGGAAGCGTTAACACCGAAAAAATCGTCCGCTTCAAGGTATGTTTTGTATAATTTCTCAGCTTATACTCTATTGATTTTGACGAGATAAAGTGCACGGAACGCGCATTTGAGAGGGCTATCCTCGTGTGTAACTCACCCTGCTCCGAATCCCGTGGTTTCTTCAAACATTCAAGCGAAAGTTTTTGTCGGTGAACGTGAACGCTTCCCACTTTCGTTTTGCACATACAAATACTTTGGCTCGAATGTTTGAAGAAACCACTGGATTTGAAGCGAGGTGAGTTAGAGCCGGGAATAGTTAGGGATGGGCATCGTTAGGATTTAACCGATTCCGATACCTACTTGATACTTTTTAACCGATTCCGATTCCTAACGATTCCGATACCAATTACTTTGCATTGTGAGCATGCTATTATTTGACAAGTTAGTATTTTCTTCCAGTGAGCAATAATCAAAAATCAACTATATGCATTACAACAGATTCATTATCTGCTATTCTTAATAATGCTATACATGCAAGCGAAAATTTAAATCTATCTGTTATGTTTTAATAATAAAATACAAAAAAATTACACAGTCCTAACGCAAGTATAGTAGAATAAAGATAAATCAAAGTACCGGTATTCAAACTATTCCAGATGATCATGAGTAACTAAGTATGAAAACATAACGCTGCTGGTAAGACTAAACATGTGTAATTCGTATTGCTGATCACAAAACACCGTAACTAAGGGTCACAAAGGTATCGATACATCGCTGTAGTTTTAATAGTAGGCGACGGGTTCTCAGAGATCAAAGGGGAATGCGGCAAACGCAATCGTCATATGATGACGTAGTATATGTCTTTATTCTTTACTCACATGAGTTAGCTCGGGGAATATGTGAAAATGAAAAATAACTGTGGATTTACTTAATTGGAATAAAAATTGTGCACGGTACGTAGGATTCCCCCCATCATGTTTTCCATCTCCTGATACATGAAGTATCAGACCACTGGGTATCCGAGGATGATTGTTTTCATATTTGTATAAAATCAAAGACTGCAAATCCGATTCAAACGTTCGGCGGGTTTTACAGTACAGTAGCAAGGCTCCCGCATCACATACTTATGCTAATTTATGCAGCCCACAAAGTGCGGTGATTGGACATTGATTGTTTTAAAGAATGCCAACCACCCTTCTAATATCGTTTTGTGACAGGTAAGCAGGGCGGAGCAACTGCTTTCCCAGCTCTTCTTTCAGTTTCACTCGATAGATAAGCTGTCAATCAAGAAGGAATTACTCTTCCGTGTATGACAGGAGCTCATTCGGAAAAAAATTGTAAATACAAGGCTGTAGATCTATACGATATTTATGAAGTTCAACGTGATATTAAAAGAATTGATAAGCTTTCATTTGGATAGAAAAAATTGTCATGCCAATTTGGAAAAGCAATACTTTACGTTTCGAAATACAGATTTTACACATTTTTATTTGGCAGCAGCCGCATTTTACGTAAGGTTTGGATTACTAATTTGACCGGGATAGAGGATGTAGAAAGACAGGAATTTTTGTCATGAAATTGTAATGAAATTCTACCTAGTATAATCTGATAAGGTATCGAATTTAGGAACCGGTTCCTTCAAAATGAATCGATACCAATTACTCGGGACATCGTGGTACCGGGAGTAACCGATTCCAAAGTACCGGTGCCCATCCCTAGGAATAGTCCTCTCAAAGGCGCGTTCCGTGCACTTTATCTCATCAAAATCAATAGAGTATAAGCTGAGAAATTAAACAAAACATACCCAGAAGCGGACGATTTTTCCGTGTGGACGCTTTCCAAAAGTCACGTGGGTTACCCACCGTGGTATCAATACGCCATATTTCACTCTAATCACCCGTCCCAGTACAGTATATTATGTACTTAATTCTTTTCAGGAAAAGAATTCACAATTCATATCATATAAACTTCTTTTGACATTTTTTCTATAAATGAAATAGAAATGGACAATCTTCACATGATCAGGTGCAACTAATATTACAAAATGACTGAGAATTTGCTGAACACAGCATTTAAATCAATGAATGAATGTTACTTTTTAGACTTTTTAGCCAACTTTCGTTTTTTTTTTTTTATATCATGTTGTTTAACACGTTTTCATATAACATGCACTCATCTAAATACTTCATAAAAGTTAAAAATTAAAAAAGAAACCCCTAAAACAGATATCTGAAAAAATCATCATATTTAATTTTAATTTCCGCAAAATGGCAATGAATCTTGTGCAAAACATAAGCTGGATTTACCGTTATCTTTGTATAAATTATCGGTGTTGTTATAAATCTCGTAACTACAGCTACAATTAAACTGTAGTTGCGACATTTTAGATTTACACCGATAGGATACTATTGTTTGTCCGAAATTTCCTCAACGTTTACTGGATAAAATGGATCCCTACTACAGAAATCGCAGGAGGGATTCTTCTACTTGTTTAAAACTGTTTACTTTTTCTTTTTCCTTTTAAAATCCTATTCATTTGGTTGAAACAATCTAAAATAGGAAGTATCTCAATAAAGAATTCAGTGCTATGTAAATATTAATCCCCCACCCCACCCCCTATTTGATGCACCACCACCCCCTTTTCGACTAAAAAATCACTAAAATTTACCTTTTATGATTTCTTTTAATTACAAATATTTTTCCATCCGATTTATATGCATATGCTTACATTGCCTCACCTAAAAACATCATAAAAATCGACAAATACTGAATATATAGAAAATTCCAGGTTTTTTTGCCAATTTTCACCAAAATACCATTCTTTGCCTTAAAATAACAACATAAATCGCAACAGAAGGTTTAGTTTACTTTTTTCTAGCCTCTAGTTAATGAAGTCAATTTCATTATAATACATCTAAAATAGGACTTATTCCTTGAAGAATGTTGCATCAATATTCTACCACCCGCCTGCCTATTTGCCCCCCCCTTTTTTTGACTAAAATAAATCATTAAAAAATCAGTTTTTACGATTTTTCGCTGTATCTTCCTTTTGTACCAATCTTATTCATATTTCCTACCATTTTCTCACCTGAAAACTGCATGAAAATCAACAATTCGTGAAAAAATTGAAAATTCCAATTTTTCACATTTTTCGCCAAAAAACTAATTTTTTTTACCCAAAATTACTCAAATCGCAACGGAGGGATCGAAGTATATTTTTTTCTGTGAAAAGGTTGATACTTCTCGAGTACAGTAGCATAGGTTTCATTTCTGTTCTAATTTTGTCCAGGTTACCCCTGTTTCAGTTTTAGTTTGACTAGACTAATGGTGCATACATGTAATATTGTACATATTTGTGTCAAAATATAGTTTAACAGAATTAAATCAGATTTTTGCCATAAATAAAGCATTTGTCTGTCGTTTACTAATGATATATTTTGTCATTTGAAGTACTTTATTTCTGATTCAAGAACATTGTGGTACATTTTCAGGATCCTTTTCTCAGAATTTCTGGTGGTTATTACCTCTATTGGATAAAGATGTAAATGATAATCATAATTTCCCTGTGTACATGTATATCCATGATATGTCATAGATAAGTTGTAATCTTATAGGGAACTACTATGACTAGAGATTTTTATCTATCACCATCAATGGTCATGATTATGCACTGCAGGGAATCACATGACACAACAATTGCAGAAAATTTTCAATGATTATGAAAGCAAATTCAAAATTTTCACAACCATGTTAACAGAATTATTGATGATTTTTTTTCTTAAATTGTACTGTCACATGATTCCCTGCCGTGGTGGTTGTATTTTATCTGTCATTTTCTGCACTTTCCAATCTACATGAAGCATTATGTCTTTCCCAAACATTTTCCTAGTATTACACAATTTTGACTGAATTTCTGCATGAATATGAAATAATTTGGCTACAGAGGGGGGGTAGTGGTGGGCCGATGATCGACTATAGGACTTATCGTCTTGACGTCATCGATAATCCCTATCAAGATCACGTGATAACAACAGCGATAAAGTCGTACAATTATTAGGCAATATTATACAGTGACTATATTGAAAATAGAGGAAAATATTGATAACCAGGACATATATTTTCTCCTTTTGCCTAAATATTTTTGTACTTTATTGTATACAAATTGTAGAATTCTTACCATCCATTTAGTCATCAGTTTGCAATTATCTTTTGCGACTTTTTTTTTCTCCAAAACAGCGATCGAAATAATTTGTTCCATATCATGGATATATTTCTTTATGAGGAAGCATTATTTTTGTTTTCTGAACCGTTCCAGTGGATCAACTTGAACTATTGCTGTTTGGAAAAGGCTTTAAAAGTCTGAATAAAAATGTTTGAGACGAGAGCGGTCAGATGATTTCTGTAGCGAATACTGTTGTTTCAAATAATAAAAAAGAGCAACGCAAGGCGTGGCATTATACGCCCGAAGCTCAGAAATAAATGGGTGTGTGATATTTGTTGATGTCCTGTTCTTTTCTAAAAGTCTCTTGCAAGTATCCGATAAAACAAAATTCGCTGAGTACTTAAATATTCACGAAGTGTTGCAAGTACCCGAGTACTACAAAAATATTCACAAATTTAATCAGATTGAGATAATGTAATCAAACACCCTCGCTATGATTTCTACACACATGTGAAGTTTCAACATCGTAGGCCTTGCATTTTGAAAGTTATGGATCAAACACTTTGCAAACTGAATCAAACAAAGGGCAATAAGTCAAAAATTATAAATGGTAGAGTTAGGGTTATTGCGCTCTGCTCATCCTAACTATGAGATCTATACACTTGTGAAGTTTCAAGACCATAGGCCTTATAGTTTCAAAGTTATGGACCGGACACGAATTTGCTTACTGAATCAAACAAAATCAAACAAAGGGCAATAACTCAAAAATTAAAGATGGTAGAGTTAAGGTTCTTGCCCTCTGCACACCCTAGCTATGAGATCTATACACCTGTGAAGTTTCAAGACTATAGGCCTTATAGTTTCAAAGTTATGGACCGGACACGAATTTGCTAACTGAATCAAACAAAATCAAACAACGGGCAATAACTCAACAATTACAAATGGTAGAGTTGTGGTTCTTGCGCTCTGCACACCCTAGCTATGAGATCTATACACCTGTGAAGTTTCAAGACAATAGGCCTTATAGTTTCAAAGTTATGGACCGGACACAAATTTGCTAACTGAATCAAACAAAGGGCAATAACTCAAAAATTACAATTGGTAGAGTTGTGGTTCTTGCGCTCTGCACACCTGTGAAGTTTCAAGACTATAGGCCTTATAGTTTCAAAGTTATGGACCGGACACGAATTTGCTAACGGACAGACGGACAGACAGACAGACAGACAGACGATGCACGCGATAATATAATACGACCCTTCGGGGGTATAAAAAGGTGGAAAAAGGTGGTATACAGTATGTTCTAGAATATCATTTTAACCCTTTCGCAAACAAGACCTGCTTTTGATGTCTCTAATAGATAAGACTTGGGAAAACATTGTGACCAAAGAAGAAACTGCTGATAACCAGCAGTTTCTCCTTTTGTTTCAATATTTTCTGTGCCATATTTCACACAAATCATATCTTTAATAACATCCATTTTGTCATTTGCGGCAGTTTCTGAAGTGGATCATCCTGAAATTTTGCCGTTTGGGAAAGGGTTAACATGCGATCTTCGCCCACGATGTATACCTTTTTAAAAAAAATCCCCCCAAAAAATATGGTTTTGACACCTCCAATAGAGAATACTTTACAAAATCGTTTAGGGAAAGGAAAAAGAAACATGCTTATGACTATTTCTTTCCCTTCAATAATCCCTTTATTGTTGTCACTGTTTTAAAAAAGATGTGGTCAAATTTGAAACATGCTACAAATACAAAAAAAAGATGTTACTAATGAAAAGAGTTGTGTACAATATAGTAACATATATACTGGGAATGTAATTTGTTAGTCTATCATTATTTATTCTTTTGTTTCGATATTTACCAAAACTTATTCTAGGACGTAAAAATCCTATTATGTTTGGAAAAAGGGGAGCCGAGTAAAATTGTGATTGTTTTCAAATTAAACAAAGGAAACTGTATATTTAAAAGAAAGGGTCTATGGTTAAAAATAATATATTCTACAACTTTAAGTTAGGCCTACATCGCAAATTCATTGGCGAATACATATTTATTTATTATTGTTTTTAGGAAAGATAAGAAATATTGAAAGTTTCCTGTAATCTTAGTTGTGATAGTGTAACAATAGGCATATTTCTCAACTTCTCAAGCTGTGCACGAGTAATTTGTCTCAGCTTTTGATGAAAATCTTAAAGCAGTCAACAAAAGCTCTGACAATTTTTAAAGTAAATAAAACAGGGTAGTAGATCTAATACTATGTTTCTTTTTATGGAGTATTTGTTGTTTTTCCTTTGCCTTTCCGTATTTTCCTTATCGTTTTCTATGGTGGTGGTCAGTGTGTACTACCAAGATTGTACGACCGGATTTCGATTGCGCAATCGCCATATCTATTTTTAGTAATTTACCTGTTCAGACGATAAGTCCTATAGTCGAAAGTCAGTTGGTTTAGGCTTCCGATTGCGATAATCGATTGGAAAATCCCGCAATCGATTGTAGTCGGTACTGGAACTCGCTCCGTTCCGGACTTTAGATACCGGCTTTTAGCGTCGCATCCGGACTTTATACGGCGGCTAATCAAGTACGCCCTTCAATCCATCATGGCCGACAACGGAGGCGATGAAAATTCGCTGGAGATTTTCCCATACCCTGGTGGCCGTAAGAAGTCAAAGGTGTGGGAGACCTTTGGCTTTTTGAAAAAGGGGCCCGGACCTGCAACGAAGGAAAATCTAGATATGACGAAAGCCGTATGCCGGTTGTGTAAGAAATTCATGTACAGTTTTGTATGACACGGAAAAACAACCATTGTAACAAGACTAACATCCATTAATATGGGAAAGAAACTGTTAAACTGATAAATCGATTGTGTAATCGATAGCTAGTTGGTTTGCCCTTCCGATTTTAAACCGATAATCAATTTTGATTTTAAACCGATTGCCCAACACTAGAGGGGGGTTCGTTTGAACCCCCCGAACGCCCTCTGGATCCGCCACTGATAACTGAATGTTAATAGATATAACTTGTATACAATGATATACAGGAAATATTGAGGTGAAAAGAGAAAATGCTAATAATAAGTATTTCTTTTATGCTGCAATGCTTTCCTAGAATCTAACATAAGGGATGTCAAAATAATGTCATGACTTCAGCTTGATTCCCAGGTGGCTAGAAAGTTATTGAAACCCCTGGTGATGGCATGCTGAGCTTATTATCTGTCATTTCCAACATATCCCAATCTGCACCAATCATTATGTTGTTGATAGGGTATTTGGTAAGGTAGGGAATCTGTAACTTGATTCCCTTATCTTGACACAATGTAAACCCTTTCCCTTACAAAGTAAATTGCTGCTTTTCAACAAAAACCTTGTAACTGCAGCTTAAGACAAGCTGCAGTTACAAGATTTTTTGTGTGAAAGTGACAAAATGTTCAATGATCAGGAAACAATGTACATTACAGCACAGGCAATATTGAGGCAAAGCCTTTAATGTCATGAAATGAGAAAATGCTGGTTATCAGCATGGTTATTAAAACAGTTGAGTCTGCCATTCCAGAAATTTGCATTCAAGCTTGGTAAGAAAACACACACCAAAAAACAGTAACCCCAATCTACCATTGGAATGAATCTCATTGTCATCCATCTATTCAAATAGTGATTTCAGTGTAGTTTATCCTTTCCCAAACAAGGATGACTGGTTTAAGTGCACATACTAGGGGAAATATTGAAGCAAAGAAAGGAAGGAAATGTTGATAACCAGGTTTCACTTCCTTTTCCTTAACATGTTCCACCCTATTTCTTTTCTGACAGAAAAATGTTATGTTATGCTTTCATTTGGATTTGGACAGGTCTAGATTTTGTCGATTGGGAAAGAGTTAATCAATGTAAGACATGATTGTCACAGCAAGATTGGCACCCATTTATTGCCTGCCTACAGTTAAAAGTGGGTAAAGGAATTTTGAAACACACAATGTCATAATTTATCAAGCTTCAAACTCTATATTATATGTACTCATTAGAATCGTTTCATTGAGACTATTCTAAAGAGTACCAACAATGTAGGGATTGTAATTGAAATGAAATGAAACAAATTGTAATGATAGATTGAGACTGATGTATACCCACCCTATCTGATGCTTTGCAGTTGAAGTAATTCTTTTGATACAGCCTCATAATAGGAGTTTTATGTTTCGTTTATGACTTTTCCCACCAATAAATAATGCTAATCGTCGCTTTTCAATGAAAACCTCGTAACTGCAGCTTGTTTAAGCTTCAGTTACGAGGTTTTCATGGAAAAGCAGCGTAACAGTCAAATACAATATCCTTTGTGACTTGTATTTTAGCAGCATAATAAGACTCAGATTAAACACATTGCAGATGTCAAAAGAAATTTCATTGAATGTCTGAATTTGTGGGAACCATTTATCAAAAGGGAGGATCATTGTTTTGGAATGTACATGTATATGAATTTAAAACTGTTCGGCAGGACCATTCAAAACAACTCGTACCATACCTTGGCTTAACAAACCTTTGGTTCAACTTTTAACATTTTCAGAAAAAAATGTACATTATGCACCTAATCAGGTGAATGAGGTGATGTTTATAAACAAAACAATAAACCTATAAAAATATACTGGGTTTAGATGGATGTGGAAATTAGCTTATCACAATAACATAATTGTGACGATAAATTTGTCATCTATATAACCAATTATTACGAAATGGTGTTAATTTTTTGACGAGAATCAGTAATTTCGATTTAGACTGTAGGTGTATGCATCATTCATTCTTTTTCATACTAATATACTAAAATGTTTTCTACATGTATCATGATTGATGCATTATAGCGTTATACTCTGTCCCAAAAGGCAAAAAAATGGAACATTTCAATTTGAAAAGTGCTTCAGAAAACAAAATGGATTAGACAATGACAGGATTTAATGTGTGTACAATAATAGTCAATAAACAGATTCTTTCCTTTTGGCTGATTATTTCCTATATTGTAAACAAATCTTGTCTTTATTTGAAACAGTCTAAAACTTTGCTGTTTTGGAAAAATCAAGTGCAAGATTATCCCTTTCCCAAACAAAATTTTATGGTGATCCGCTTCAAAAACTGCTACAAATGACGAATGAATATTATTAAAGATTTGATTTGAGTAAAATATGGCATAGAAAATATTGAGACAAAAGGAGAAACTGCTGGTTATCAGCAGTTTCTTCTTTTGTCTCAATATTTTCCCAAGCCTTTTCTATCTGGGACGTCAAAACCCGGTTTTGTTTGGGAAAGGGTTATATCATCTGCTACTCCTTTCAATTTTGGTAAGTCTAGAATTTGCTATTTAAAAAAAGTGTTAATTATATTCTTTTGTGTATTTTCAGAATAGCAGAACAGCATAGCTGAAGAAAAATTCCCAAGAATCAGTGACAACAACAACAACAGCAGCAGTTGACAACAACAATCTCCACCATGGGGAGTTATTGAGGATGAAAGTGATAATAGAATTTTCACAGCTTGGTGCCAGATTTTCGCCCTCTTTTAAAGCTGTTAATTCAACCATATATGGCATTATTGGGTAAATGGAAGGGTTGTTGTCCGCCTATCAACCCCATATAGTAGATTACAACAGCTAATATGATACGATGACTTAGTCATACCTATGTACACTCACACACTTGCCAATAATTCAGTATTGTATTGTATTCTCATCTACTGCTATCTAGTCAATGAATGTCTCAAACAATAACTGTTATGCTTCTACATAACAAGAGGAAGTATTATTAGTGATAAATAATTTTGGTGCTGTTTTTATCTGGATGGAGTTATATAGCTTTAACATTGTGCTTCTGTGATTGAATATCAAATAGCCAATATTTGTTGTTGAGTGACTGTGTTTTTGATTTAAAGGATTTTGTCAAAGTTACAATGGATTTAGAATCCTCTGTGACAGTGTTTAGCTGTGGATTTTAATTATACAACATTCATATAAAAGACTTTACTACCGGTGTTCAGTTGAACTTTCAAGACATTTCTTTCAAAAGCTATAGATTTATAATTTAATATTTACTTCAATCTTTTTATACAGTCAGTAAGAGATATTGAGAAGAATGACAATGATGTCGTATTTATCTGTGAATATTTTTTACAATGGGAAAGTTGTTTTTGTCATTGCCATGGCAATGCTGTTGGTGTATTTCATCTCCATGGATACGCACCTGTACTTTACGTTACAGTCTACAAAACTGATCCATCAGGACCCGCCCGTACCCGGCCAGTATTCTCCCTTCAAACCGTTAAGTATTAAACTGTTGATGACAGACCCGTGTAATCACTACATTATCGGACCTTCAGCTGAATATTTCGATGAAATCACACGGTTCAGTAAAGTGTTCTACTTCATCACACCAAACATGATCAGCTTTACACACGTTGCTATAAGTTTTATTGCTGCTAAGATGGTATCGTCGGAGAATCTATGTACACGGAGGAGCGGAGTTATCCTGTACCAGTTCCGATCGTGGTTGGACGACCTGGACGGTGTTGTATACAGATCACATACAGAAACGAAGGGGAAATATAAATCAAACCACAACACACTCGGTTATTATGTAGACATCTACAGTGACATTGTTGGAGGGGTAGCTTTAAGTTTCGGAATTCTCTTCTTCCTATTCAAGTGTCCACCGTCAGTGAATGGTGGCAATAAAAACTACTCACCGCTTCCAACAAAGTCTTCAGATAGTGGATCATCAAGTCCTGTACCAAATATTTCTCCAACGAGAAAGTTCACTTTTAGCTTGTTTAATATAAACTTGTTCCCGCCAATTGACAGATCAACGGGAGGGTTTACGAAGCGTCATATATTTTTCAAGGTTTTATGTTTCGGACTATTGATGGCGATTGCAGGAGGGACGTGGGACAAAGTAGTGGAGAAATATACAGATGTCTTTGAAACAGACCTCGAGGATTTAGCCCTCACGGTAAATATTTGAACCAAAATCTGGAAAAAGAGCCCTTAACCCTTTCCCAAACGTCAAAATTTTAGGGTAATCCACTTCAAAAACTGCCAAAAATGGCAAAATGGATGTTATTAAAGATAGGATTTGTGTAAAATATGGCACAGAAAATATTGAGACAAAAGGAGAAACTGCTGGTTATCAGCAGTTTCTTCTTTTGTTGCAATGTTTTCCCAAGCCTTTTCTATTTGGGACGTCAAAACCAGGTCTTGTTTGGGAAAGAGTTAAAGAGCACTTGCAAATACCATATCTTTTCAGATCAGCCTTAATGTGCTGATATGAGACTTCACATGATCTAAAGGCCTGGTCACATTCACCATTCCGAGTCCACATCATCACGGTGGATAATCATGTGATGCAATAATTACTGAATATCTTCAATAACTTTGTTAAAACTGAACGGATTTGAAATCGGTTTGAAGCAGAGAATGAGGACAGACGTCACGCATTAGATGGACGTGGTTGATTTTTGAAAAATCAACTGATAAAAAAGTTATTGAAGATATTTTGGTTTATCTTCAATAACTTTTTTATCAGTTGATTTTTTAAAAATCTACCATGACCATGTTATTCCTGACATTTTTCCACATTCTCTGCTTCAAACGGAATTCAAATTGGTCAAGTATTGACAAAGTTATTGAAGATTATCGGAAATTCTAAGTTACATGATTATACACCGTGTTAAAGAGCACTTGCAAATACCATCTTTTCAGATCAGCCTTAGTGTGCTGATATGAGACTTCACATGATCTAAAGGCCTGGTCACATTCACTATTTTGAGTCCACATCATGATCAGAGCACTTTTAAAATAAGGGACCAGTGCAGTATAATTCTGGCTGTGATGTCGACATGGTATGGACTCGGAATCATATGTGACCAAGCCTTAACCCATTACCAAACGGCAAAACTTTAGACTGGTTCAAATTGAAAGATCCTGCAGACGACAATTTCAAAAAAGTGAATGAAATTTTAAATTTTGGGGTCTTTTTGGATAGAAAACATTGTGGTAAATGAGGAAATTGCTTGTCACAAGCAATTTTTTCTTTTTCCACGATGTTATCCATGGCCATTATTTTGTGAGGAGTCAAAAAGAGTCATTGTGTGGTAAAAGGTTAAGATTCTTTGATGTCTTATAGAATGCAGAAGCTATAAGAGAACAATGTGTATCTTGATCAGACTGCATACAGTATATTAACCCTTTTCCAAACAAGACCTGGTTTTGACGTCTCTAAGAGAATAGGCTTGGGAAAACATTGAGGCAAAAGAAGAAAGTGCTGATAATCAGCACTTTCCCCTTTTGCCTCAATATTTTCTGTGCTAAATTGTCAACAAATATCGTCTTTATTGGTGTTCATTTTGTCACCTTCAGCAGCTTTTGATTTGGATCAGTCTTAAATTTTGCCATTTGGGAAAGGGTTAAGTATATTCACAGGCTAATTGGGGATTCATGTTTCTCTCAAATGCTGTAATGGCCCCTTTCCAGATCCTAGTTCAATCATATTTCATAATATTTGCTCTCAGAATTTATCATTTTCCAAAGGATGCAGTTGTAGACTAATACGAAAAGCTTTTGCAAATTTGTATACATTGCAGCACAGAAAATATTGAGGGAAAAGGAGAAAATGATGGTTCTTTTCTTCTCAATGGTAAACACTAACTGTTGGTTGAAATTGTTGAAAGAGATGTAAACAACTGAAACTTTGTTGGATGCCAATTCATGTAATGCATTACATGTCCATATATTAGTTCATAACTATTTAATGCCCTATTTAAGTAGGCTTAATGGCTTAAGTGTATTTCACCCTTTCCCTAACAAGACCAGATTTTGGCGTCACTTATGTTAAAGGCTTTGAAAAACATTGAGACAAAAGAAGAAAATGCTGACAATCAGCATTTTCTCGTTTTGTCTCAATATTTTCTTTGCTATTTTGTATTCAAATTCTATCTTTTTCAACATCAATTTAACCTAAGTTTTCAGCTTTTTGGTTAGGACATATCAAATTTTGCCATTCATTTGGGAAAGGGTTATAGTACTATTATGGGGTGATTAACCTTTGTCATGCAGTATAAAGTCTAATCTTTACTCTTCCCGCCGAACTAAAAAGTTTTATTCTATACATGAAATAATTTATGAATAGTTGTATATGAAGTAATATTTATTATGAATTTATATAAAATGAAAAACTATGTTAAAGCATAGAAAATGTGAGGAATGCTGTGGTAAAGAGGTACGGACAAAACCCCCCAAGGACAAAACCCCCCTAGGACAAAACCCACCTGGACAAAACCCCCATGGACAAAACCCCCATGCCCTTAGCTGAAAAGTGGACAAAACCCCCTTGGTTATGAAAAATGATGTTTTTGTGAATACTTTAAAGAAATCTTTAATGCTTATGAAATAAATATGAACATATGAATATTCAATGTTAATGCTTTACACAAATTAATATTTTGAGTGATAAGAAAATGAATTAAATTTGACAAAGATTTGGGGGTTAAAAATTACTTTCTTTGATATTACATTAACAAAACTTGTTTTGATTTATATTTTTGTGCTTTATGAAAGTATTATTATATACATGCATATCATCAATGTATTAATTATTTGAACAATACTTTATAAATTGAATATTATTGGTACAATTTGTTCACATTTTGACCGGTTAGAGTAAAAATCTGCACTGATATGCATCAATCAAAACGAAAACTTTTTGGAAAATGAAGAAATTGTTTGTAGCAAGCAAGCTCTCCTTTTCTCTCAATGTTAACGTAAAATCTATAGAATATGTGTATTTTCCTTCAAATTGGATCAATCTAACTGTTCATTGTCTGACAGTGGGGAAATGTGCATCAAACAGGGAATAAAGTAAAGATTAAGGGAAATGGATAAAAAGTTTGTTCAAATACAGTTCTCTTTTTCTCTTAATGTTTCTTTGCTTGCTGGTCTAAATTGCCCAATTTACTTACATGCAACAGTCATATGCGATTATTTAACAAGAGCTGTCCGAAGACAGCGCGCTCGACTTTCTAATTTGCTAAGTATAAAGGGGCATAACTCCAAATAGAGTGGTCCCAGGGCCATGGGCCCTGATAGTAAGGTAGAGGGTGTGATGGTGAATAGGTATTCCAAGTTTGGGTTGAATCCCTTTGATAGTATGGAAGTTATTGATGTTTGAAAAAACTTTAACCTTGGTTGCAACGCCAACGCCGACGCCCGGGTGACAGTATAAGCTCTCATTTTCTTCGAAAAGTCGAGCTAAAAATCAGACAACTCTGAAATTTGGTCGTCTAATCATAAAGGGTTAAATGCTGCTATATTGAACCAAATATTATCAAAGTTCACTTTTTTTAATAAAATTTATCAAAAAATCATTTCATAATGCCCCATTGATAATTTAAAAACCAAAGCAAAATGGAAAAAATAAATATACGAGATATTCATTTTAATAAGGATGGGGGTTTTGTCCTAGGGGGGGTTTATCCTAGGGGGGTTTTGTCCTGAGGGGGTTTTGTCCAGGGGGTTTATGTCCTAGGGGGGTTTTGTCCTAGGGGGGTTTTGTCCTACACTCGTGGTAAACAACGTTATTTTTCTTTTCTCAAAATGTTCTCCAATAAATCTTCATATGGGTTTTTAATCCTTTCCTAAACGAGACCTGATTTTTACGTTCATGATAGAAAAGGCTTGGGAAAACATTGAAACAAAAGAAGAAACTGCTTCTGTGCCAAATTTTACACAAATCCTATCTTAAGTAACACCCATTTTGTCATTTGTAGAAGTTTTTGAACAGGATCACCCTAAAATTTTGCCGTTTGGGAAAGGGTTAATATACACAAGATTGAGTGGGAAAGGGATAAGCCTTGTGATGATGATTTGATCTTCTTTATACATGTAATTGTTTTAACCTTTTCCCGTTTGGGGCTAATAACTAATTTTTCTATAAGGGTTTTCAAAAACAGGGATTTTCTGGGAATTGGTTAAAACTATAGAGGGAGAAGCAGAAATGTGATTACCTTCAGCACTATACCTGTTGTGAAGTGCACACTAACTTTGATATGTGTTGGGTCGATGTGATGAATTTCTTCTTAACAAACCCATGATCTTAACCAAATGAGAAAAGGTTTGGGAAAAGAATTCAAGAAAAGAAGAAATTGTGGATGACCACTTTTATCAGAACTTACGTTTCTGCTTTTATACTACTGATTTTGTCGTCTGCATACCTTTGTATTTGTACCACCTCAAAGAATTGACAAATATGAAGTGCATTAAAGGGGCCCATGCTAGATTTTTATGCTTCCAAACTCTTTGGGAACTTATATTTGTACATGGAAAAACAATTTGCAATGCATAAAAACCTCAACCACGGCGAATAACCATCTTCCCTTTGCTATAGATCAATCGTTTACAAGCGTGTTTACAGATTCTATTTACTTCAAAACGAGACAATGTCAAGGTCAACGAGACACACCCCCCCATGGTATTTCAATTGAACACACCATTCAACTGGCTGCGTCGGAGACAGACGAGAGCCAGCAATTGTTTGGAAATACGGCTTCAAATTTGGAAGATATATCGTTGAATGGTTAAACTTTATTCGTGTACAAGTTCAACTGGCACATATAAAGAGAGATGCAAAATATTCAAGTATGAAGTCAAATTTTGTAACTGTCTGTAGGAAACCTCTGGAATTATTAATGACTGTGACCTTATTTGCGAAGGATACATTGAAAGGTTTTTTAAGTAGAAACACTGAACATTTTATATAAGCGTATTTATCAACTATAGAATACCAAAGATCCTTTCATTAATTTATAAAAGTAAATTAATTTGACCTACCATGCACCTGACATCAGATGCTGAATCTGTCTTCGCTGACTCTCAACACAGCCGGCTGTACGGTTTGTTGAATGTCGTTGAGCACAGATGACGTACCTCTGACATAATTGCTTTTTGAAGTTGGGCATATGTAATCATTACAAAACAAAAAACAAGGACAATAAAAAAGGATCCGCACTTTATTCATTGACTTGGATTTTATACACATAGTAGAGCTTGATGCCTGCTTTCACTTGTCATAAATGAGCTACCCCTTCAGGTTTGTAATTTCATAGGTTATTTCTGGTTTGTAATTTTTGTGCCATTTGTATTTTCGTCAGCCTCTCAGATTCACCTTTAAGGAAGAATACAATGTCATGTAATGTGGTCATTTTGATATCCATAAAATTTCGGATTTTTTCAAGTGTCGTAACCTGTCGTCGGTATGTATCCGAACTTATTCAGGCGCAGTCATAAACATTCGGTGGTGGAAAGTTCCACCACCAAATTGTTCAATCGGGCCCGAACAATTTTGACGTCACGCAAATCTCATTAGGGGTAGACTACCTTAACCATGTGCAGGATATCATACTTATAATGTAATAAATTAACCTGACACATTAGTCAATTTAATCAACCCACACACAATATGTTATCAAATATTGATCATATTTTGGTTATTGACTTAACCCTTTCCCCAATCAGGGCGCTGTTTAAGGGTCACTAATTAAAGGCTATCAAAAATCATACAGAAAAAAATAAGAAAATGTGATATAATTATAGCATTTTCTTCTTTTCTCTCGCTACTTTCAAAGGTATATTAAGGGACATATACACTTAGTTTCTGTACGGTAGATTCTTTTAATTTAAACCTGTCAAATATTTTGTTGTTTAGGAAAGGGTTAACAGGGCTAATCCTTATTTTGTTCACAAGGATTAATACAGATTTGGAGGCATCCTTTGTAGTCTATAGAATTAATATCAACCTTAGTATCCTGAGCCTAGATTAACCCATGACCACAGGGTGATGCTTTTTGACGCTCATCAAGAAACATGCCTAGGAAATCAATATGGAAAATCCTTCATTTCAAACGATGTTTTATAATCTTAAAGACCAAAAATTGTAAAGTTTCATTCGCTTGAAATTGTCAGCTGGTAGTGGGTTAATGATGTTTTATATTCCTTTATAATTCTGCAGGGTTTTCCCGGACGCAGGATATTGCGTCCTAGACTCTTAAAATTGGGCTCAGGACTCTTAAAAATATATTATGTGCGTCCCATGGGACTCCCAAATAAAAGTACAAGTACTAGCTTACTTGAACTGCTATGATAGTCTAGTTTACCGAAACTACACCTGCTTACATTCATGCAGGAATTTTTAAGCAGACATTATGTGCATGACATCAAACACATTCTTGACAGACGCTTGCATAAGGTTCCATTTTTATTACTCACAATAAGAAATACTCCTATAGGCGGGGGGGGGGGGGGGTTAGAAGGGATTTGTACCCAAATTGTTTTGTACTTTTCTGTGACTTTTCCTAATTTTTACCAGATTTGATAAAATCAAGACTACTTCCAGATGGGAGAAAGTGTTGAATTTGATTTTGATATTATTCAGAATGATTCCACCATTTTGGTCAATACAAACCCTATGACAGGCTGGATGCCTTATTTTGTTAAACATACTTGCAAAGCCAAATACTAATAATAGGTATGAGTTTGCTGCAGTCTTTTTAAATATGGCCAATATTTGGTGTTCATATTTAACTGATTTTCTAAGAAAGGACTCTCAAAAATCATAGCTGAGGGTCCCAAGGACTCCTTCTTTACAAGATCCAGGGAAAACCATGATTCTGTCATCATGCCAGAAATTATCACCTTCATTGGCAGGTATTGGTATCCATTGAGAAAAAAATGAGGGGAGGGGGGGGGGGGGGGAAATAGGACTTTTAGTGGTCATATATTGCAGCCGTCTAATCTTAATAAATCTATTCCCGCAATTTTAACTGTACACTTTCATTCTTCATGATTGTTGAAGCCTGTTTAAATGTGGTGCTAGAAAGATTTTTTATCATCTGACCTAAACTTATCTTGGTCCAGTCCTATAATAACAGTGGACTAGAAATACCAATGTTGCTTCGATTTTACAGAGAGAATTTAATGAATATCAATTAATTGTTATCTCTGATAGCTTTATCATTTGACCTATATTTTCAATTTTGCAAAACCTTTTGGTTGCCCTTATCAAATTTTAACTGGTATATGATACATATATTGGCATACAAAACTGATAAAAATGGCATAGATGCAAACAGGATATCGCTGCCATTCAGGGAAATCATGTAAATGCAGCTTAATATAAGCTGAAGTTAAGAGATTTTTTGATGAAAATTGACAATATTTTCTTTCTGCTGGAAGGACTGGCTAAATTTCATGTCACCAACCTACGAAGAAAAGGGGGTTATATTGGTTTTACCATGTCTTTTTGTGGGGGATGTGAACCTGTGATCCCTGTTTTAACAGTCTGGCGCATTAACACTGCACCAAATCTGTCCTAAACTGTAGTTACAATATTTTCGAATTCAGCCAACAACATATTTGCAGAGAATCTTTATTTGCAATGTTTTTGTTACAGCAAAAAAATCCAGACAGAAGCAGTAGTTGGTTAATTATATAAAGATAGTTACTTGGAAAAATGCTATAACTACAGCTATTTCCAGGTGTAGTTATGACGTTTTGAGCATAGCTGAGACCATAACTGCAGAGAATCTTTATTTGCAATGTTTTATATTACAGCAAATCCAGACAGAAGCACTCCACTCTGGCAGTACCTGGTTGATCATCTACCTATGGAGAATATGGGAGGGTCAGGCTCTTTTACTCATGGTGCTATTTGCTATCTTCATCGACAAAATATGGGTAGGTGCACATGATGCTTAGAAGCATGAATTTCTCTTTCTGTCAAAACTGTTACATATATAATAATAATAAAAATAATAATAAAGACTTTATTTAACACATTACCACACAGTGACTCCTTTTGACTCCCCACAATATAATGGCTTTGGAAAACATAGTGGAAAATGCAGAAATTGCTTGTGACAAGCAATTTCTGCATTTCCCACAATGTTTTCTACCCCAGAAACTATAACATTTTGAAATTTCATTACATTGAAATGTCGTCTGCAACTTCTTTCAAATTGGACTACCCCAAAATATTGTCGTTTGGTAATGGGTTAAAGCGGCAGCACAGTTGGGATAAACCCAGTCTTCCCTGTGGGCCTCTACAAATATTTACAAGACCAGTCTTTAGATAAAATAATAGGCTGCTGACTACTAGTGACTAGATGAGTAAAACAAAGTTGATTACTATAGGATTTGTGTTTTTTAGCACAACATATTCAAAATGAGCTTTTGTGAAGGCTTCAACAATTTCTTTAAACATTTTTTCCTTAATCACAGAGCCAATCTTGACCAAACTTGGCATGAATCTTCTTTGGTTGACCCCATTGAAAAACTGTCCACTAAAGTTTGATGTGTCACAAAATGTTGGTGTGGCAGGGCTGGGCTTATCAGACTGAGAGAAATCATGAGAAATTCTTTGAAATTCAACCATTGGGTCAATTTGAACAAAACTTTGCAGGAATATTCCAGAAAATGGCCTTCTTGTTAGCTCACCTGAGCACGAAGTGCTCAAGGTGAGCTATTGTGGTCGCTTTTTGTCCGTTGTCCGTCCGTCTGTCCGTCTGTTCACAATTTCTTTAAACATCTTCTCCTCCTATATCAATGGGCCAATTTTTACCAAACTTGGCAGGAATGTTCCTTGGGTGACCCTTCTCAAAATTTGTTCGCGGATTTTTGATTCGTCAAAAAATGTGGGCGTGGCAGGGCGGGGCTTATCAGACTAAGAGAAATCATAAGAAAATTCTTTAAAAATCAACCATTGGGCCAATTTGAACCAAACTTGGCAGGAATGTGCCTTGAGTCACTCTTCTCAAAATTTATTCACAAATTTTTAGATTTGTCAAAAAATGTGGCTGTGGCAGGGAGAAAGGGGCTTATCGGCTTAGAGAAAGCATAAGAAAATTCTTTAAAAATCAACCATAGGGCCCAATTGAACAAGACTTTGCAGGAATGTTCCTTTAGTCACTCTTTACAAAATTTGTTCACAAATTTTTACATTAGTCAAAAATGTGGCCGTGGCAGGGAGAAAGGGGCTTATCGGCTTAGAGAAATCAGAAGAAAATTCTTTAAAAATCAACCATTGGGCCCCAATTGAAGCAGACTTGGTAGGAATGTGCCTTGAGTCACTGTTTTCCAATTTATTCACAATTGTTTACATTTGTCAAAAAACATGGCCGTGGCAGGGAGAAAGGGGCTTATCAGACTAAGAGAAATCATAAGAAAATTCTTTAAAAATCAACCATAGGGCCCAATTGAACCAGACTTTGCAGGAATGTTCCTTAAGTCACTGTTTTCAAAATTTGTTCACAAATTTTTACATTTGTCAAAAAATGTGGCAGTGGCAGGGAGAAAGGGGCTTATCGGACTTAGATAAATCAGAAGAAAATTCTTTAAAAATCAACCATTGGGCCCAATTGAAGCAGACTTGTTAGGAATGTGTCTTGAGTCACTATTTTCAAATTTGTCCACAATTTTTTACATTTGTCAAAAAATATGGCCGTGGCAGGGAGGAAGGGGCTTATCGGACTTTAAGAAATCATATGAAAATTCTTTAAAAATCAACCATATGGCCAATTTTAATCAAACTTGGAAGGAGTGTTCCTTGCGTCTCTCTTCTCAAAGTTTGTTCACAAATTTTTACATTTGTCAAAAAATGTGGGCGTGTCGGGGAGGAAGAGGCTTATCGGAAAAGAGAAATCATAAGAAAATTCTTTAAAAATCAACCATTGGGCCAATTTGAAAGAAACCTGGCTGGAAAGTTCCTTGAGTGACTCGTTTCAAAATTGTATCTTGTAATTTTTATTAGCTCCACTGGCCGAAGGCCAGCGGGGCTTATGTCATGGCCCTGTGTCCGTCGTGCGTCCGTGCGTGCGTCCGTCCGTGCGTCCGTCCGTCCGTCCATGCGTAAACAATTTTCAAACATCTTCTTCTCCAAAACTACTGGACCAATTTCAACCAAACTTCACCAGAATCATCCTTGCATGAATCTCTACCAAGTTTCTTCAAAGAAATAAAATCCGTGCAGAACTTGAATTTTAATTAATTTAAGTTTAAATTTTCAAAAAATCTTTAAAAATTCGTCTTCTCCAAAACTACTGGATCAATTTCAACCAAACTTCACAGAAATCTTCCTTGCATGAATATCTACCAAATTCCTTCAAAAGATTAAAATCCGCGCAGAACTTGAATTTTAATTAATTTAATTGATTTAAATTTTAGAAAAATCTTTAAAAATTCTTCTTCTCCAAAACTACTGGACCAATTTCAACCAAACTTCACACGAATCATCTTTGCATGAATCTCTATCAAATTCCTTCAAAAGAATAAAATCTATGCAGAACTTGAATTTTAATTAATTGAATTGAATTTTCGAAAAATCTTTAAAAAATTTTCTTCTCCAAAACTACTGGACCAATTTCAACCAAACTTCACAGAAATCTGCCTTGCATAAATCTCTAATAAATTCCTGTAAAAGAATAAAATCCGTGGAGAACTTGAATTTTAAATAGTTTAATTGATTTAAATTTTCGAAAAATCTTTAAAAAAAAATTCTTTTCCAAAACTGGACCAATTTCAACTAAACTTTACAGAAATGTTCCTTGCATTAATCTCTTCATAATTCCTTAAAAAAAATAAATTCTATGTAGAATTTAAATTTGAATTTATTTAATTAAATTAAATTTTCGAAAAATCTTTAAAAATTCTTCTTCTCCAAAACTAATGGACCAATTTCAACCAAACTTTACAGAAATGATCCTTGCATTAATCTCTTCTTAATTCCTTCAAAAAAAAAAAAAAAATCTATGTAGAACTTAAATTTTGATTAATTAAATTAAATTAAATTTTCGAAAAATCTTTTTTTCCAAAACTACTGGACCAATTTTACCAAACTTCACACGAATCTTCCTTGCATTTATCTCCTCTAAATTCCTTTAAAAAAATAATTTCCGTGTAGAGCTTGAATTTAAATAAAATTTAATTAAATTTAATTTTCGAAAAATTGTTAAACAATCTTCTTCTCCAAAACTACAGGACCAATTTTAACCAAACTTCACAGGAATCTTCCTTGCATGAATCTCTTCCAAATTCCTTCACGATCGGACGAAAAGCTGGGCTGTTGTGGGCTAGGCTTTGTTTTGCTATATGAAACAGTGTAATTTTAAGAAAATTTTAAAAACATTTCTGCTCCTTAATCACATATTTGATCTCATTCTGGTGTAGCATGAATCTTCTTTTAATAGACCTCTATTGTATTCCTTCAAGAAGTTCGTAGTCTAAATGTCTAAAAGCCAGTGGAGCGATACAGGGCCATCTTGGCCCTCTTGTTTCCTTAAAAAGTATTTTGGTATGGCAGGGTAAGGGAAATTCCATGCATTGAAAATTAAACTGTACTCTGGGTTGTAAAGGAGATACTTACTTTTCTTCTAAACTGTTTGGCCTAGAACCTTGAAATTTTGTGTAAGACCTAATTTCATGAATGGCTTCCAGAATACAAGAAGCTGAAGATAAGAGGAGATATTTGGAAAGCTTTTACTATTTCTCTTATCTATTTCTGTTATCAATATCTTTGGCTAGCCCCGTTTTATCTTATGTAAACAAATAAGAAGGGATTATAAGCCTAGCTTATCAGATGGTTTGTCCTCATTTACTATATACTTTCAAATCACATACCAAATCTTGCTTATAATATCATAAATAATCAATTTTAACAGATCAGTATGCTTTGAAAATTAGCCCTATGTTGTATATTGCAAAATAATGAAATAATTATTGAAAAAAAACTCAACCATTATGCTAATTTATACCCAACTTTACAGGATCGATTGGAACAAAATTTTTACTTAATTGTTTCCAAACAGAAAGTCCATATAAGTTTCATGCCTTTGAATTTGACAAAATTGCCATTATCACTCTTGTCATCTTGATTCAGGTGAGCGAATTAGGACCATCATGGTCCTCTTGTTCGTATAATCTTGCTAATTGGCAATCCTTTCCCAAACAGCAGAAAATTGGTCTGTTCTTATGTGAAAACTGCTGTTGACGAAATAATGGGCGTTATGTGAAATATGACTTGTGCCAAATAAGCACAGAAAATATTGAGGCAAAAGGAGAAAATGCTGGTTTCAGCATTTTCTTCTTTGGCCTCAATGTTTACCTATGGAATGCCAAAACAAGGACTTGCTTTGGAAAGGGCTAAACAAAATAGCATGTGATTTATTTTGCAGGAATTCTTGAGTTTCTTCCAGTTCCTGGGTTACATAATTATACTGGTATTGAATATCATCAGTTATATCCATTTGAATCAGGTGAGTCGTGATTACCTCTGCAAAAATCAATAGATATATCTGAGGCGCATTCTTCGAAATCCTCTTAAATGCAGCTTGTTTTAATGCATTCCTACACTATAATGAGGATTTTGAGGCCTGCACAAGATACAGGCTATGGAAAACATTTTGGAAAATGAAGAAGTTACTTCTACAAAAATCAATAGATATGTCTGAGGCGCATACTTCGAAATCCTCTTAAATGCAGCTTGTTTTAATGCATTCCTACATTATGTGGATTTTGAGGCCTTCACAAGATAAAGGCTATGGAAAACATTTTGGAAAATGAAGAAGTTACCTCTACAAAAATCAATAGATATATCTGAGGCGCATTCTTCGAAATCCTTAACCCTTTCCCAAACAAGACCAGGTTTTGACGTCCCTATTGTGAGAGGCTTGGGAAACATTTGAGCAAAAGAAGAAACTGCTGATTAACAGCAGTTTCCCCTTTTGTGTCAATATTTTCTGTGCTATATTTTACACAAATCCGACCTTAGTTCACATCCATTTTGTCAATTGTGGCAGTTTTCAAATCGAACAACCCAAACATTTTGTCGTTTGGGAAAGGGTTAAATGCTGCTTGTTTTAATGCATTCCTACACTATGTGGACTTTGATGTTTTCACAAGTTGAAAACTTTAGATCAAGTCAATAAAAATATCTGATGCACATTCTTGAAAAATGCTCATTAGTGCAGCTTGTTTTAATGCATTCCTACACAATATGGATTTTGATACCTTCATAAGATAAAAAGTCTTTGAAAAACAATGTGGAAAAGAAGACATTGTCTGTGACATAATGTTTTATACATAGAAGCACAAAAAAAAATCTTCTGACTAGATCTATAAATTGTTGACTGCAAAATGATTTTCTCATGTCCAAATCTTTTCAGTCTGGTGATTGGTTTTAAAGCTATAGTTATATAATGTTTGAGAAAAGCAGCAATATGCAACATTATGTGTATGTCAACCTAAAGAAGTTCATGAAACTTCAGAATTTTTTGTGACAGATTATCAACATCAGTAACACAGGCATCTTACAATTTAACTGTTTCCCAAACAAGAACTGGCTTTGCCGTCCTTAAAAGACAAGGCTCAGGAAAACATTGAGGCAAAAGAAGAAAGTGCTGATAACCAGCACTTTCTCCTTTTGCCTCAATATTTTCTGAGCTATATTGTACACAAATCCAATCTTGATTAACACCTTTTTTGTCGTTTGTGGCAGCTTTTGAATTTGACCACCCCAAAATTTTGCCTTCTGGGAAAGGGTTGAAAAAAAATTGGCGCTTTCCACTGCTAAATGTTTAGAATGTCACATAAAACATTTTGATGTCTTGTGAATCTCGTTAGGGATGGACTACCTAAATCAGTGTTCACCCACCATTCTAGATCTACTGATATTTTATATTCAAAAGTCAAAATTCATAAAACAATCAACCTCAGCTGATTAGACAAACTACATGTACAGATTAATTTATTTGTCACTAAATTGTTTCCCAAACAACAACATGGTTTTAACTTCCACATTACAGAACACGTACAAAAGAATTAAAGTTAATAAAGAAAATTCAATCGATATCCTTAAAGTGATTAATTATTTGCCCTTTAAATAGTTTCCTTTTTCACAGGCCCTTCTTTTGCATTATATTCTCTGTTCCATGATGCTCTAATTGTTACTCTTTCAATAAAACCCTCTTTGAAATGACTTGATATACGTTCCAATTAATCATGTACTGCTTGAATTAAAGCTCTTTTGAGATTTGCCACAAATTGCCTTTGTTGAATGTTTTTGCATTTAATCTCTCGAGCTTTGTTAATTAATTGTCTGTGCTTCTTTTTTCTGTTTCCCAAATGACAAAATTTTAGGGTTGTCCGATTTGAAAGCTTCTGCAGTCGACAAAATGAATGTAGTTAAAGGTAAAAGATATGAAGAATGTAGCACAGAAAACATAGATCATCAGCATTTTCTTCTACTGCCTTAATGTTTCCTTAAGCCTAGTCTCTTAGGGACGTCAAAACCAGGTGTTGTTTGGAAAAGGGTTATAGGAAGATTAATAGCTACTTATTTTCAAAGGTATACTTTCAATAGATGACATTTTACAAGAATCAATCATTAATATTGCATGTTACATAATTCTGACAAGTCATTATCCCTTCATCAGATAGATCTATTAATTATTAACCTGTTCCTAAATATTGAAATCTTTATACTGCTTCATTTCTTTTGGCAAAATACTTGATGTTAGCAGTAAAAAATGTGTATTATTGTTACACAGAAGATGTTGATGACTATTTACAGATGGCTGATAATGAGTGTTCTCTTCTTTTCTCGCAATGTTTTCCCAAACTGTCTCCATGAGGGACATCTGTACCAGGTTGTGTTTTTGAGAGGGTTTAACCCCAATGAACAAGGCTTGGGAAAACATTGAGACAAAGAAGAAAATGCTGATTATCAGTACTCTCTCCTTCTGTCTAAACATTAAAAAAATTTCTTTAACATGTTATACACAAATCATAATACTTTCTGAACATCCATAATTTGTCGTCAAAAGCAGCTTTTGAATTGGACCAGCCCAAAAGTATGTCGTTTGGGAAAAGATTAACCCTTTTCCAAACAAGACCTGGTTTGTTGACGTCCATAAGAGATGCTTGGGAAAACATTGAGGCAAAAGAAGAAAATGCTGATAATCAGCATTTTCTCCTTTTGCCTCAATATTTTCTGCACTATATTCTGTGCTTATCCTATATTCATCAACATCTATTTTGCCATCTGCGGGATCTTTCGAATTAGATCACCCTAAAATGTTTTCGTTTGGTAAAAGATTAAATGGGGTTTATAGCTCTTGTCGCCAAGCCCATGCAGGCTCAGCCAATGGATTTTGAGACCTTTGATGAAAATGATTTGTCTCCTACTAAGGTGTGAGAACTTTCACGGTGTATAATCATGTGACTTAGAATTTCCGATAATCTTCAATAACTTTGTCAATACTTGACCAATTTTAATTCGGTTTGAAGCAGAGAATGTGGAAAAATGTCAGGAATAACATGGATATGCTAGATTTTTAAAAAAATCAACTGATAAAAAAGTTATTGAAGATAAAACAAAATTTTGGTTTATCTTCAAGAACTTTTTTATCTGTTGATTTTTGTCGAGCCCGCTTGCGGTGAGCTCGACATAGTTGTCACAATGGCGGTTCGGTGTATGTGCGTTAGTGCGTGCGTTAGTGCGTGCGTGCGTTAGTGCGTGCGTCCGTCCGGATGGAGCTTGTCCGGGCCATAACTTCACCATGGATGGAGGGATTCAGAAATAACTTGGCACAAATGTCAAGCTCAGTAAGGCGGAGTGTCGCGTGCAAGAACCAGATTCCAAGCTCAAAGGTCAAGGTCAAACTTGGAGGTCAAATGTCAAAAATGAGAAGATTTTTGCTTGTCCGGGCCATAACTTCACCATGGATGGAGGGATTCAGAAATAACTTGGCACAAATGTCAAGCTCAGTAAGGCAGAGTGTCGCGTGCAAGAACCAGATTCCAAGCTCAAAGGTCAAGGTCAAACTTGGAGGTCAAATGTCAAAAATGAGATGATTTTTGCTTGTCCGGGCCATAACTTCACCATGGATGGAGGGATTCAGAAATAACTTGGCACAAATGTCAAGCTCAGTAAGGCGGAGTGTCGCGTGCAAGAACCAGATTCCAAGCTCAAAGGTCAAGGTCAAACTTGGAGGTCAAATGTCAAAAATGAGAAGATTTTTGCTTGTCCGGGCCATAACTTCACCATGGATGGAGGGATTCAGAAATAACTTGGCACAAATGTCAAGCTCAGTAAGGCAGAGTGTCGCGTGCAAGAACCAGATTCCAAGCTCAAAGGTCAAGGTCAAACTTGGAGGTCAAATGTCAAAAATGAGATGATTTTTGCTTGTCCGGGCCATAACTTCACCATGGATGGAGGGATTCAGAAATAACTTGGCACAAATGTCAAGCTCAGTAAGGCAGAGTGTCGCGTGCAAGAACCAGATTCCAAGCTCAAAGGTCAAGGTCAAACTTGGAGGTCAAATGTCAAAAATGAGATGATTTTTGCTTGTCCGGGCCATAACTTCACCATGGATGGAGGGATTCAGAAATAACTTGGCACAAATGTCAAGCTCAGTAAGGCAGAGTGTCGCGTGCAAGAACCAGATTCCAAGCTCAAAGGTCAAGGTCAAACTTGGAGGTCAAATGTCAAAAATGAGATGATTTTTGCTTGTCCGGGCCATAACTTCACCATGGATGGAGGGATTCAGAAATAACTTGGCACAAATGTCAAGCTCAGTAAGATGGAGTGTCGCGTGCAAGAACCAGATTCCAAGATGAAAGGTCAAGGTCAAACTTTGAGGTCAAATGTAAAAAATGAGTTGATTTTTGCTTGTCCGGGCCATTCCTTAACTTGGCACAAATGTCAAGCTCAGTAAGGCGGAGTGTCGCGTGCAAGAACCAGATTCCAAGCTCAAAGGTCAAGGTCAAACCAAACGCCATTGTAATGACAGCTGTAGACATAGGTATGGTCTTCTTTCTTCAAAATGAGCGGGCTCGACATGTTGCCCTTCGGCATCTAGTTAGCCCCACTGGCCGACAGGCCAGCTGGCTATTGTCATGGTGGTGTGTCCGTCGTGTGTCCGTCCGTAAACTTTTTCTTTAAAAATCTTCTTCTCAGAAACTACCAGACGGATTTCAATCAAACTTCACAAGAATGATCCTTGGGTGACCCTCTCTCAGATTCCTTCAAAGAATTTGGATTGAATCAGAATTACCGGAGTTACCTGCCCTTGAATGTCAAAAATAGCTGGTTTTGAATTTTACTCTAAAATCCACAAATATTAACCAATCAAGACAAAACTTGTACAGAATGTTGGTGACTATAAGATCTTGCCTTGGTATAATTTTCAGCTGGATCAGAATTTTACATCATGAGTTATGTGCCCTTGAAATAGACAAAATTGCCATTTTTGGCTCTATTTTGACTTTGTTTCTAGTCTAGCAAATATACAAGTATTGACCAATCTAGACAATACTTGTACAGAATGTTGATGACCATAAGATCTTGACTATGTGTACTTTTCAGCTTGATCTAAACTTAACATCATGAGTTATGTGCCCTTGATATTGACAAAATCACATTTTCGGCTCTATTTTGACATTGCTTTCACTCTAGCAACTACAAATATTGGCCAATCAAGACAAAACTGAGACAGAATGTTGGTGACCATAAGATCTTGCCTTGGTATAATTTTCAGCTTGATCTGAATTTTACATCATGAGTTATGTGCCCTTGAATTTGACAAAATTGCCATTTTCGACTCTATTTTGACTTTGTTTTCACTCTAGCAACTACAGATATTGACCAATCAAGACAAAACTTGTACAGAATGTTGGTGACTATAAAATCTTACCTTGGTGTAATTTTCAGCTTGATCTGAATTTTAAATGAGTTATGTGTCCTTGTTATTGACAAAATTGCCATTTTTGACTTTATTTTCACTTTTACAGGGGTAAAAGTTTTCAGGCATATGCCTGAAGTTCAGGTTTTGGAGTATTCCAAAATGCCCCATTTTCTCGATTTTTACTATATAAATACAGACTTTTCCAGGTTTTCAGGTTTTTCAAAATTTTCAACTTTAACCCCTGCTTTTACAACCATTAGTATTAACTAATCAATACAGAACTTTCACAGAAATCTTACTGACCATGCGATCTTACTTGCTCGTAATTTTCAGCTTGGTCATGCATTTGCTTGTTTGCGCAGCCTTCACCTTTGAAATTGCATTCAAAAAGACAAACAATCAGGCCTGTGGAGCGCTTCCAGGCCACCAGGACTGTCTAGTTCATCTAATGCATGACGTCTGTCTAGATTATCTGCTTCAAACCAAATTCAAATGGGTCCCGTATTAACAAAGATATTGAAGATATTCGGTAATTTTTGCATCACTTGAATATCCACCGTGACTTTGTCTTAACCTTTCCCAAACATGGACAATTTTGTCCTTTGGCTTTACATAATGAAAGCTGCTACAGATGACAAAATTGATGTTGATTAAGAGAGGAAATTTGGACCGTATAGCTTTGGAAATCTGAGGCAAAAGGAGGAAAATACAACATTTTTTTTCTTTTGCCTCTATGTTTTCCCAATCCTTCTGTGTTAGAGGTATCAAAACCAGATCTTTTTGGGGGAAAAGGCTAGGTTAAATGAGCAGTTTCAACTTTGTTTATGGTAGTGCTATGTTGTGTGGTAGTGGTGCAAGAAATGCTAGGGACACATAGTTTATGCACCTCTTGCCACATCTTACTTTTAGAATATATGATAAATGGTTGGGAATCATGTGACACTACAGTTTCAGAAAATCATCAAAAATTATATAGATATGTGACAAATTTTAATTTGGTTGAAAGCAGAGAAGTTGGAAACACATTGTTATACCCCCTCAAAAGGGATGATAAACCAGCATCTTCTTGTTTTGTTAGCTCACCTGAGCACAAAGTGCTCAAGGTGAGCTATTGTGATCGGTCTGTTGTCCGGCGTCCGTCTGTCTGTCCGTCTGTCCGTCCGTCCGTCCACAATTATAAAAAAATCTTCTCCTCCTAAAGTACTGGGCAGAATTGGATGAAATTTCACAGATGTGATCCTTGGGTCATCCTTTTTCAAAATACTTCAAAGAATTGGGATCGGGGTCAGAATGGGGTCAAAAAGTAGGTCACTAGGTCAAATCTTATTTTTGCTCTAGGAGTCACATTTAATTATTGTCTCAATCATTGTGAAAATTGACCAGAATCTTTGTCTTGATGATATCTAGGTCATATAAAAAAGTGGGTCATGCCAGGTCAAAATGTAGGTCACTAGGTCAAATGATATAAAATCCTTCTTTTTTTGCTCTAGAAGTGTTAACTTTGGCTCAAATATTGTGAAAATTGCTCAGAATGTTTTTCTGGTGGATATCTAGGTTCGGTTAAAAATTGGGTCATGTGAGGTCAAAAACGAGGTCACAAGGTCAAATATCAAGAACTCCATTTATTAGTCAAGAAGTGTCAATTTTGGCAAAAATCTTGTTAAAATGGCTCAGAATGTTTTTCTTTTGGACATTTAGGTCTGTTAAAAAGTTTATTGTGTGAGGCCAAAAACTAGGTCACAAGGTCAAATGTAATGAATCCCTTCCTTTTGCTCTGGAAGTTCCAATTTGGGCTCAATTTTTTTGAAAATTGCTCAGGTTTATTTTGATGCTGTCTGTTGGTCATTGAAAACTTGGGTCATGCGAGGTCAAAAACTGGGTCACTGGGTCAAATCTTGATTTTTCTGTAAGAATTACAATATTTGCTCAATCATTGTGAAATTTGTTGGGAATGTTTAACTTGATGATATCTTGTTTCAAAATATTTGGCATTGTCTCAATACCCTCTACCAAACTTCAAACTTCAAACTATTGTAATACAAGAAGAAGTGGTCCTATGTTGTGGGGTTTCATGAGGTTTCGCAAGAGACAGTTTTCTCAAAGACTGTTTGGCCTAGAGTCGTGAAATTTTGCATGAGTTTACATCTCATGGACCTCTAAAAGGATACTTCAAACCATCACTTTACAAGCAAAGAAGCCCTATGTTGTGGGTTTTGGAATTTTCAAGTAAGGAATTCAGACAAATTTATTTTGACCAGGTATCAGCTTATCAGCAATCACTACTTAATTAAGTAAATAGTTAGACTGTCTAAAGTCAATAATAAAGGGCTGCCTTATCTGATAATGGAGCTCTTATCTGATAAAGGATGGAGCTACAGATAATCTTTATGCATAAACCCTTTCCTATGATGTCCCTATTAAAAATGGCTTGGGGAATTATTGAGTCAAATGAAGTAAAGGCTGATAATCAGCATTTTCTCCTCTTGCTGTGCTATGTTGTTCATGAATCCTTTCTTACTCACATAATTTTGTCTTCTGCAACTCCTTTCAAATTTGAACAGTCTATTTCTTTTCTGTTGTAAGATTAAACCCTTTCCCAGTCAAGGTTTAAGCCCTTTCCAAATTGTTTCAGAACAGAAAGTCCTTAGTTTTATGCCTTTGAATTTTGCAAAATTGCCATTGATATTCTTGTATTCTTCTAATGTTAAAAGATTGATTTCGTGGTCTCGCCAGTATCTCAACTATGAATTCAGGTGAGCGATCTAGGGCCATCTTGGCCCTCTTGTTTGATTAGTATTATCTGGCCCCTGTTTCTCGAAAAAACTGAAGTACCTTCTCATGCTCAAATCTGAGCATCGTGCTCAAATCACACGAAATCCACATGAACTTCAATCGAATACCCTTAAACGTTGGAGAGTATTCCTTTGAAGTTGAGCATGTGCTCATGAGTATGTACTTAAGTTTTTTCGAGAAACCGGGGCCTGGTCTAAGTTTTACACCAGTTTCATTTTGATTCTGTCCACTTTGATGTTATGATCAGCTTTAGATTTGAAGAAGTCCAAATTTTGTTGTATAGGGAAGCGTTATCAAGCCTAACGATGACATTTAGAGAAAAAATGTGTTAACCCTTTCCCAAGCAGCACATTTTAGTGTGGTCCATGAGTTGCTGCAGATGACAATATGGATCTTGATAAAATGGGATTTTTGCGCAATATAGCTTAGAAAATATTGACGCAAAAGGAGAAAATGCTGCATATCAGCATTTTCTCCTTTTGCCTCAATGTTTTCAAAAGCCTCTCCTATTAGAGACAAAGCCTTGCCTTGTTTGGGAAAGTGTTAAATGTCAAGCACATTCTGGTAAAATTAATTTGTCTGCCACTTTATTTGGAATTACACTGAAATTGAATGTTGTCGTAATTGTGCTCTTTTTTGCCGTCATGAATTTTAGAAAAGGTCTTTTTTCTCTAGAATCCTGGCCTTCAATTGTATTTTCAACTCTAATTCTTCCCCAAACAAGCTCTTGTTTTTACTTCCTCCATAATGGTGTTTTGGAAAATATTGATAAAAAGCATGATGTTGATAACCTTAATTTTCTCCTATTCCTTCAACATTTCCATGTCAGCATAAAGATTTTATGTGCAAGTGTCATATCTCTGCTTTTATTGATTCTATTGCTTTCAAAATTTGCACATACTTATGTCTGTGACCAAAATATAGATATTTGTGATAACTTTTTTTCTGCTGGAGCTATTGCTTCCAAACTTTGCATATGCTTCTATGCAAAGATTCATCATACTGACATTTTTAAATATAGTGGAATTTTAACCTCTTTTCAGACTTAACCCTTTCCCAAACAAGACCTGGTTTTGATGTCCCTAATAGAAAAGGCCTGAGAAAACATAGAGACAAAAGGAGAAACTGCTGATAACCAGCAGTTTCTCCTTTTGTCTCAATATTTTCCTTGCTAAATTATACACAATTCTATCTATACCAACATCTATTTTATCGTCTGCAGCAGCTTTCAAATTGGACACCCTAAAATTTTGTCGTTTGGGAAAGGGTTAAAATTGTTCACTATCCAGCATTTGATAGTTTCTCTTTGCTGTCCTCAATATGGACCAGTGTTAAATTTTTTTGTAAGGGATAATGAGTAGACAGTCATCCATTTTGTCATCCTATGGAATGTCCTCTATAACACTGTGTCATACAACAAAATGTTTTAGTCGTACAATTCGAAAGCTACTACAGGCGATAAAATACATGTTAATACAGATTGGATATGTGTACAATATTGCATAGAAAATATTGAGTCAAAATGAGAAAATGCTGATCATCCCTTGGGGTTACTAAACATTATATCCCATAGGGCCATGAAAACCAGTAATTGTTTTTGGATGGGGAAGGGATGACTTGCATTGGGTCTCGTAACCATGGCAATATGCAATCAATCAGGAAACCTTTCCCCCAAGATCACTGTATTCATATTATGAATAAATGAAAAGGACCAGACAAAGGAAATTTCATAGAGTGTCATTTGATGCACATTGGTAAATACCTTGAATTATTTGTGAAAGGGTGAATTAAGTAACTGGGTTAATTGTATTATTATACAAATACAGTAACTCTAAATGGTTGACCTTATAATCCTTGTATGGTATGATTAATAATTCAGGGCTCAGTAACCTCTTTCAGCCATCTGATGTCATGTTGATTTCATGCTCTTGCTTCGTGAAAGAAACTTAGATGAAGGACATATTATGAATCAAAATCAGTTTTTATACGCCGCCAAAGGGGGTCGTATATTGGCGTCATCTCCGTCTGTCTGTCCGTCTGTAGGTATGTCTGTCCACTTTTCTTGTGAGCGCAACTATTAAGTTTCTGGCTGGATCTTTTTGAAACTTGGTCAATGTTATCACCTTAATTGGTGGATGTGCATGAAGGAAGGATTTTATGGTTCATTGATTTTTTTGCCTGAGTTATGCCCCCTTAAAACTTAGTCTCTGGGAGTGGTGGCGTATATTGTGACCATGGCACTCTAGTTCCATCTTGTAAGCTTCACCCTTTCTCATCCCCAGTCTATAGATAAAACACAGTAAGAAAATCAGCAAATAACTGTTCCCACAAAAGACTTTGATTTGGCTTTCCTAGCAGAAATTGTTTTGGAAAACATTGAGGCTATTAAGACATCTCTCCCTTTGCCAGGGTATATTCTGTGCTATATTGTTTAGAAATTCTTATCCTATTCATTTGTTGTCTACCACATCTTTCAAATTGGAACAGTTTAAAATTTTTATGCCCCCTGTATCGAAAGATTGGGGCATATTGTTTTACTTGTGTCTGTCTATCTGTCTGCCCATCTGTCTATCTGAAAAATTAACTTTGGCCATGGGGGGCATTGGTGTTTCACAAAAACATCTTGTTTCTGTTTAGGAAAAGATTAATGTATAGTCCTTCTCCCATATTTCTGGACTGTGCTATATTATTGTAACTAATATACACAAATACCGTAATTATTCTAATAAACGCCCATCCTCCAAATCTCGTCTGAAAATCTGCATATTTCAAGCAAAGTTTAAGCAGGAAAGGGTGATTCTAATAAACGCCCATCCCCCATTCCCAATTGAAATAATGTTACTCATAAGCAAATATCACCTCCGAAAGCAATGTAAGAGAGGATTTCCTGTCTCCCATTCTGTAACAATGAAGGAATTTCATTACAAAATTGTATTTTACAGTCCTTGTAACAAAACTTTGCAAACTTTTACATGATTAAGTTAGAGTCCATGAATTGACATTTGATTCGCATGTTTTGACTAGCAAAATTAGAATACCTCTAATAAACGTCCACCCCCAACTTTTCTATCAAGCACTTTCTAATAAAACGCCCGGGCGTTTATTAGAATAATTACGGTATAATATTATATTCAGTTACTCAGTAAAAGATCACAAGTTTGGTCACAAGCATCTTCATACAAACAGGAAATGTTTACAAAATCTCAAGTATTCTTAAACCTTTCTCAAATAGGCAGGGCTTTTGATGTCGTCAATAGAAAAGGTTTGGCCTAAATAGAAAAGGTTTGGGAAAATACTGAGGCAAAAGAAGAAAATGCTGATGATCATTTTTTTCTCATATTGCCTCAATACTTTTTTGCTAAATCAAGACCTGGTCAGATATAATTCTGCATCCATATTGCGTCCACCTCACATCCAAAATTACATGAGAAATCTTTGATGTATTGTATACAAATCTAGTCTTTGCCGATATCAATTTTGGTGTCTGCAGCAGCTTTCAAGTTGGAAAACTTTTGGGAATGCATAATCTATTTTCTAACTCCTTTTCTCACTCTATTTGCAGGTATACAAAGAGCTCGGAGTATGATTCATCAAATACGGACAAACAACGCAGAGCCTTAATGATCAAATACTTACATGACAGTTTTATTGTAATTTTATTCATACTTAAACTAGTCAATTTGTTGCTTATTTGTCTTAAATTTCGAAACTACAGATTAACCGTTTCCCAAACAAGACCTGGTTTTGACGTCCCTAGCTGAAAAGGCTTGGGAAAACATTGAGACAAAAGAAGAAACTGCTGATAACCAGCAGTTTCTCCTTTTGTCTCAATATTTTCTGTGTCATATTCTACACAAATCTTATCTTTCATTACTTCCATTCTGTCATTTGTGGTAGTTTTTGAATTGGATCACCCAAAAATTTTGCCGTTTGGGAAAGGGTTAAATTTCAAAACTACAGATTAACCCTTTCCAACATAGGACCTGGTTTTGACATCCCCAGATTAGGATGATTCAGAAAATGTATAGGGAAATGAAGAAAATGCTGGTAGCCAGCATTTCCCTCCTTTTGCCTCAACATTAACACATTACCAAACATGGACACTTTTTGACACCCATCAAGAGAAATGCTTAGGAAAACATTGTGGAAAATGAAGAAATTGCTTGTGACAAGCAATTTCTTCATTTCTCACAATATTTTCAACAAAAAAATACCAATAAAGTTTAATTTTCATTCACTTGAAATTGTCGTCTGCTACATCTTTGACTTTGCATCAGTCTAAATTTTTGCGGTCTGGTAATGGGTTGATTATGTACTTATCCTATCTTTATCAACAACCATTATGTAATATGCAGCAGCATTCAAAAAGAAAAGTACACATCTTTGATGTTTGGGAAAGGGATAACCCTTTCTAAGATAAATATTAGACCCTGGTTTTAAGGTTGGGAAAATTGTTGAGACAAAAGAAGAATATGTTGATAATTCAGCATTTTCTCATTTTGCCCCAATATATTCTGTGCTATTTTACATGAATCCACTCTTTATCAACATGAATTTTGTCATCTGCAGCAGTTTTAAAAATTTGGACTTAAATTTTACCCTCTGGTAATTGGTTAATCAATCTGTAGTTATGTTTTTGAATGTAAATTATTATTGTAATCTTTTTACAAACAAGCAAAAGTTTTCTTTAATGAAATGACTTTTTCCTAAGCATTGAGGGAAAAGAAGGTTATGCTGAGATCCAGTATTTTCTCCTATTCTCTTAATGGTTTTAATGTTATAATGTAAACATTGTGTACATGAAGGCATTTCAACCAGTATGTCTACAATGATTGTGTTCAGTCTATTATTTTGCCATTTGGAAGAGGGTTAATAGAATTTTAGACTCTAATGATATAATAAATGTCTTGTTGCATTTTGTATATTTTCTACATGATCAGCAAAAAATAGTGTTGGAAAGAAGAAAGTAATGATCAAACTTGCCATTAATTATTGTTGCATAAATACCATATTTTGTTATTGAAAATTTTTGTCTAGCTTTTATTGCCTGATAAGTCTTTCACAAACAATCTAGAACATGGTGGATAATCATGTGATACAACAATTCCAGAAAATCTTCAATAAATTTGTTGATATGGGACCCATTTGAATCCGGTTTGAAACAGAGAAAGTGGAAAATGTCGCGCATTAGATGGGCGTGGTAGATTTTTAAAAAGTCAACAGATAAAAAAGTTATTGAAGATCAACCAAAATTTTGGTTGATCTTCAATAACTTTTTTATCAGTTGATATTTCAAAAAGTCACCACGCCCAGCATATTCTTGGCATTTTTCCACCTTCTCTGCTTCAAACCGAATTCAAATTTGTCAAGTATTAACAAAAATATCGACCATTTTTTGAAATTCTGAATCATGTGATTAACCACCGTGTCAGGATCTTGATAGGGGCATTTAAGGTAGTTTATCTCTGATAAGATTCACATGACATCGTTAACATTTGTTGTATATCCAAACATATTCGTGCGACGGAGTAAATATTCAGTGATGGAATATGTTTATGATGTCACCAGAATGATTTCAACATTGTGGGAATCTCATTAGGGATGGACTACCTTAAAAATAATATAGATCCAGATCCGGGGAGTTCCTTCCTGGGAACGCCCAGTCTACTACTTGGTTTTATGGAAATGTCTGGCAACCGAGGATAAATAACCTAAAAACACACACATCATTCTGTGCATACAAACTGTCTGATTACATAGCTACAGATAGGGGTTATAGCTTTTCAAGATCCATTGTATCAATTTAATGATTTATGATAAATCAAACACTATGTTGTGGATACTCTTTGGAATGATCTGGTAGGGTTTTGAGTTCAAATAACAATTTAAGAATGCCTTTGGTCATAATTAGACAGCCATTATGCAAAAGCAGAATTTGAAATGTTATGGTTTCAAATTTAATGCTCTTAGGACCCTTTTGCCAGATCGCAGCTCATCTATTTGCAGGAGTCTTTCGCATTACACCCTTTATATTTGACATTTATAAAATAGAAATCTAATAGACTTTTGATAGCATGTTGGTGTTGATAACAAACTATTGTAAGTACCAATGATTTAATATGCTCTTACAATTCTCTTACCTCTCACTTATTTCTTTATGACAACAATAAGGAAGTTTAAATGATCAAATTTCAAATTTTGTCTCTTGAATAAAGATAATACAGTTAAGCCGGGATCTGAAGAAATGTCCTTTAATTAAGGCATTTGAGACCAACATGGATCCAGATCAGCTTGTGCACATGCACAGTCTGATCCAGATCCATTTTGATCTCTTTTTATCTTTCTCATTAGCTGTAGCAACAGCAAGTAAACAGAATGGATTCTTACCTGAATGCAATTTATCACAGGATTATGTCAAAACACAGTTTTCTAAAATGTTACAAGCGCCTTTTATCTAGATTCAGGCTCATTTCAACATTTGTACATTTTACACTCTATTATTATATCTGCTGTAGAAATGTAAATAAGAATACAAGCAATGGCATGTTCATTTGAACAATAGACATTCAACTCTTTCCCAAACAAGACCTGGTTTTGTAGTACATAACTTGAAAGGCTTGGGAAAACATTGAGGCAAAAGATGAAAATGTTGACCAGCATACTGCATTCCCTTCTTTTTTCTCGATATATTCTTGGTTATAATGTAAACAAATCCTATCTTTAACATCATGGAATATGTCTTCTGAATCTGATTTGACGCTCCAAAATCCTAAAAAAAGTTGTTTGGGCAAAGATTAAATTATTGTCATAAGAGAAATATGGATTTACTACACCACATTACTTACATGTCTTTGACTTGCACTTAACCCTTTCCCAAACGACAAAACTTTAGGCAGGTCCAATTCAAAAGCTGTTGTAGACGACAAAATGGATGTTAATTAAGATTGAAATTGTGTGTGATATAGCCAAAAAAATATTGAGGCAAAAGGAGAAACTGCTGTTTATCAGCAGTTTCTTCTTTTGCCTCAATATTTTTCCATGCCTTTTCTATCAGGGACGTCAAAACCAGGTCTTGTTTGGGAAAGGGTTAAATTGTACACAAATATTTTTATGCCCCTTTATTTTTTTTCCCATTGTCTGTCAGCCTGTCAATTGGTCAGTCCTTCTGGTTGCTTGAAAGTTAACGTTGGTGTTTTCTCCAAAAGTATTAGATGTATTTTATTCAGCATTTGAATTATCAATTGTTCACATTTGAATTAGGTTAAGCCATGACTTATGGGTCAAATAGGGTTTGGATTCAAATTATTGTGTTCAGATCTTTAAAGATTTAATTTTACATGTATATAAACATTTTAAGCCTTTCACAAACAATAAAAGTAAATTGTAGTATAAAATTTGAGGGAAAATGATAAAATGCTGCTTTAAATAACGGAATTTTGTTCTTCTCTGTCAGTATTTCCATGCTGCCCTGGTTAAGCCAGGTCAATCAAGGATGGAACTCATCATCATTATGAAAAACAGTTTTCAAATTTTGTTTGGAAAAAAGAATTCTGAGTGAAATTTCTTCTTTTTCCTCAATATTTTTCCGATTTTGGTAAAATCAATACAAAGCCTTTTGGGTTACAGCATTAATAAAGGTTTTCAAGGGAGGATACCAAAAAGTCTTTACCACAACTTCTGAATGAAGTTATCTCCCTTGAGTTGTCACCAGGATATAATGTTCATTGTTCAGTATGTACCATCTGTCAGTATGTACCATCTGTCTCAAAAACTATATCTTTTGAACTTAGAAATTTCTCTACGGCACAATAATGTATTCATCCATTTCAACACAGTGACCCTTTTTGATGTGCCTCAAGAAAAATGCATGGGAAAACATTGTGGAAAATAAAGAAATTGTTTGTCTGTTTTTTAATCCAAAATGGAAAGATTTCACTAATTTCAACTGCAACACCTAGATCTATTAGATTGAAACAACAAAAAAAATGGTTGTCTGTTTATGGGTTAACCAGTTCCTAAACAAAGCCTGGTGTAATCATCTAAATTCAATGAACTTTTAAACAACTGAACAGGCTGATTTAGGGAAAAAAAGACTTGAGATTAAGATTCAATGTACTGCTGAAAGAAGAAAATGCTGGTAACATAATCTTATATACATTTTATTCTTTTCTCTCCTTGTTTTTCAAAACTTTCTCTGTATGAATCTGTACAATATGTATTGATAAACCGTTCTTGTAATATTTACAAATTAAAAATTTTGTCATCATTTTGCTTGTAATTTAGTGTAGAAAAAGCATATTGTCTTTGTAAATACAAAACCTCGTATGTCGCTTTTTGTGATTTTTAATGTAAAATCTTGTGTGTCCAGTTAAAAAAATTCTTTCAGGTTTTTAGATATTTTTACTGATCTGTGTAACTGTGTTAATGACTCAATACTGTAAAAGTCTATATTTTCGCGAGCTCAACATTTCGCGATTTCGTTGTCTGGGATTTATTCGCGAGTTTATAAATTCGCGCGTGTTTGATGTAAAGCTCGGGTATTTCCGTTGTTTTCCGGAAATATTCGCTTCGTTATATTCCGTACATGTCCGTTTAACCCCGATAAATACACAAGCGATGGTTAGACAAAATGTTTATCACACCTGTCTTCTCTTTATAATTGTTTTCACACCTTTTCATATGTAACTGTTAAAAGGACAATACATGTATTGTCCCTACATGTATGAATAACATAAGAACGTAACTGCTTCATTTTTCCATTAAATGTACTGTACTTCTGAATTGTAAACGATAAAGAGGTCACCCTTTTACGACAATATTCTAGGAAAACACATATAACATTTATACTTTGTATTTGTAATCATGTACAATGTATATCATCATAATAATATAACATTATGCTGTTAATTGCATTGTTCATACATTGAAAGGTGGGTAACGATCAAAATTTCCGATTTGAAGTGTTTTAATGAACATATAAAATTTTGGAATGTTCCGGATTCCGAAGAACCATCGGCAATCTCCGGCATTCTGAGACTGATATATTCACGAAATTGATGAATTCGCGAGATAGCCTACTCGCGAAAATTAGCGAAAATTAAGTCCTAGCGAATAAATAGACTTTTACAGTATTTGTGAACAATATGTCCAAATATCAAGTAAAACCTTTTTGTTTGAGAAAAGTTATTACACTTTGTTCCTTCCCCTTTAGAATTTTCCAAAAACGAGATACAAGGTTTTGCATTAACAACGATATATGCGGCTCTGCGGAGCTCTTGTTTGTAATTTAGTGTAGAAAAAGCATTATAAATATGTTTGCATGTCCATGTTTACAGTTTACTGTTTTGTCTCATTTTATATCAGAATTAGCATCTACTTATTAAAGTAAAAATGTGCCAAATTAGTTTATTTTAATGGTGGTACTTTCTTGTATTTTGTCATTGTTTTAACCCTTTCCCGAACAAGACCTGGTTTTGTTGTTTTGACATCCCTAAAAATTGTTTTCCGAAAACATTTAGGCAAAATAAGAAAAGGCTGATAATCAGAATTTTCTCCTTTTGCCTCAATATTTTCTGTGCTTACAATGTACATAAATGCTATCTTTATCAATCTATTTTGTCATCATCAGCTTTTAAGGAGGTAACATATGATCGTTTGCTGTTTTGGAAAGATTTTACCCTTTCCCAAATGTCCATACTCTTTAGATGTGTCTTCATTTAAAGCTGATGCCGACTAAAGAAATATTGTTAGAAATGTGAATTCTGAAGCAGGAAAGATATGGTTAACCCTTTCCCAAACAACACAATTTTAGCGTTGTCCAATTTGAAAGCTGTTGCAGACAACAAAATGGATGTTACCAAAGGAAAGAAATATGAATATCAAAGCTCAGGAAATATTGTATAATTTAGGCAAAAGGAGAAAATGCTGATTATCAGCATTTTCTTCATTGGTCTCGATGTTTATCCCAGCCAATTCTATTAGAGACATCAAATCCAGGTCTTGCTTGGGATAGAAATATAGGAGAAACTGCTGATCATCAGAATGTTCATCTTTTCCATCAAATATTTCAAAAACTTTTTCTGTTAGAGATATTAGAAGAAAGAATTGTTTGGGAAAGCATTTTCTCCTTTTGACTCAGGTTTTCCTATCAGAGACGTCATAATCATGGTTTGTGACATATTCATGGTTTGTATAGGAAAGTCAGGGTTCTCCCCAGAATAATATGAAGCTGTAGTGGCGGTCTTGTTGAAGATTACAATACAGTACGTATTAACACAAATAATTGTGAATTTAAACATAATGGATGCTCATTTTGAGCAATTTCTTCTTTTCCCATAATGTTTTTATGCATTTTTATTGTACAAAATACCTTAATTCACCAGTTTTTGATATGAAATAACTCAAATTCCTGTATTTGGTGACCATTTTGAAGAAATTAAGCGGTCGGGTGCTTTCAAAGCTGTAGGGGCATAACACTTATTTAGATGAAGCTGTAGTGGGGCCGATACAGCTTATTTGGCTGGGGAGAACACTGAAAGGGTGTCTGACAGGGTTGTTTCTGAGAAATGACCAAAATTGTTAAGAGCAAAAAATTGTTTCTCTCAGCTGTATTCAGGCCACTGGAGCAATGCAGCTAATACATAAGCCCTAGTCTTGTCAGAATTGTTCATGTTTTTGTATTTCAAAAAAGAATTGACCAAAGGTCATTTTTTGCATTTTTCTGTAAAAGCTGCTTGTACAGAATTGTGGTTTGTTTTAATGCAATGGAAAGTTGTTCAAAAAATTGGCAAACTTGAACTTTTTAATGTCTGGAGAGCTAATGTCACAGCTGTAGTGTAGGCATCTGCTCCAAAACCTTTGAGGTTGTGACCTTTAATTTTGAGTTTTACTTACCTTTTCAAAAAAATAACATTGCCTATTTGTAATACCCTGAGATACAGCCTTGAGACTTTACACATGGATATGTATTGTCAAGGTTAGGGCCATTTCGTAGTTGGACACATATTGGATGGACTATTGACTCATTAGGTCCTGAGTTAGATCCCTGGTCATAGTAAATGTCCTTTCTGTAATTGTAAAGATTTGTGTACAAACAGCTGGATGTTTGGTAAGGATGTTATGGTAGTACTGGTGAGAGAAATGTCAGGAATCTGTGGATAGTTGTTCCAGTCACTGCAATATTACCAAAGCAGCTGAAAAAGGTCTTAACCCTCATGCAATAAACCAACCTGTTGCCAAGATTTTGGAGGGGAAGACCATGCTCTTTAACCTTGACCTTTGAGTCTGACCTACTTTGTCATTCATTTCTTACCATGATCATGGTGAAGCTTTCTACATTTTCTTGCTACAAGCTCCTGTATATGTTAGCTACATTGTCTGTGGACAACTCTTAGTTAGACAGCAGTAAATGTTGTTAAAATCAGTCTACACTTCTCTGTGCAGGCTGATATTGATTAACATTCTCTGCAAAAATTGTATCAGTCAGTATCTGCATGCAGAAAAAAGTGTGACTTTCATTTTACTTTTGCTTGTTAATTATTTATGAATGTAGAATGCATAGAAAATTAATTTTATTATCAATCATGCTGGTTGTTTCTAATTATTTATGTTTACTTTTTACCACTTCTAAAATTGCAGTCTATCGGTATCCTATCTGATGTCACCAACCAATGGTTTGATATTGTTAACCTATGTGGCCTAGCTGTCGGAGGCTCGGTTGGGGTGTTGTGGCAGTACTAGTATGAGAACAATGGGAGTCCATGGTTAGTGGCTCCAGCTGCCTTGATTATGACCATATCTGTTGAAAACAGCATAAAACCCCAATAAACCAAACCTAAAGGTGCTGTGACACCGCAGTGTATGAAGCCAGTGTATGGGTAACCTACAGACACGGTGGTTAATCATGTGACTTTGAATTTCAGAAAATCTTCAATATTTTTAGCTCCACTGGCCTTCAGGCCAGTGGGCTATTGTCATGGCGCTGTGTCCGTGGCGCGTGCATCCGTCCGTGCGTCCGGTCGTCAACTTTTTCTTAAAAAAATTTCTTTTCAGAAACTACTGAATGTATTTCAATCAAACTTCACAGGAATGATTCTAGTTGAAAAAAACATCAATATCTCTGCTTACAGATACAGTAGATCAGTACTTTTGTTATCAAAATGAAGCTTAGACATTGTTCTTGAATTTAGTATGTGCATATGCTAATTTACATATGTAAGATTTAATTACAAAAAATGATGAAATTTTTGTCTTTTTAGCGAGCCGGGACTTTATGTCCGGGGAGCTAATGTCACAGCCCTAGTGTCGGCGTCAGCGTCGGCGGCGCGTCCCTTCCCGTCGCGTCTTCACTTGAAAAACATTAACCTGGTCTATATCTCAGGCACTAATAGAGATACAGCCTTGATATTTCATACATAGATACATCTCGACAAGACCTTACATTTGGGACCATGACCTTGGACCTAGTGACCTTGACCTTGGAGTTTGACCTACTTTTGAAAAACTTTAACCTGGCCTATATCTTGGGCACTATTAGAGATACAGCCTTGATATTTCATACATAGATACATCTCAACAAGACCTTTCATTTGTGACCATGACCTTTGACCTAGTGACCTTGACCTTGGAGTTTGACCTACTTTTGAAAAAACTTTAACCTGGCCTATACATGTATCTTGGGCACTATTAGAGATACAGCCTTGATATTTCATACATAGATACATCTCAACAAGACCTTTCATTTGTGACCATGACCTTTGACCTTGTGACCTTGACCTTGGAGTTTGACCTACTTTTAAAAAATTGCTATTTTTGTGACAAGCTCCCGTAAAGGCGAGCTTCGTTGTCCGCGGACAACTCTTGTTTTATACGCCGGAAGGGTCGTTTATGATATGGCCCCAGTCGTCCGTCTGTCCGTTTGTTAGCAATTTCTTGTGTGCGCAACTCCTACAGTTTTGATCGGAATTTTATCAAACTTGTCCCAATGATTCTCCATGGTGTTTAGTTGTGCACAATGCTTACATAATTCAGATGTCTCTTTTCGTTCTTGAATTATCTGCCGTTGAATTGAAAAATGGCTAATTTTACTGCCAAGCCCCTCTCGGGAGTATATGCGCTGCTCTGCGAAGCTCTTGTTTAATATATGATACGAAAATAAGCTATTACTCACTTAGTTTGTTGATTACATTCACAATTTTGATATTAAATTTCATATAGCTGGAATGAGTTTTTAGCTCCACTGGCCGAAGTCCAGCGAGCTATTGTAATGGCGTTGTGCGTCTGTCCGTCCTTGCGTCTGTAAACTTTTCTTAAGAATCTTCTTCTCTCAAACTAGAGGGCCAATTTTGATCAAACTTGGCAGAAATGTTCCTTTGGTGGTGCTTAACTTAAATTGCGAAAGGAATTTTGATTGGTCCATAAATGTGGGCGTGGCAGGGCGGAGCTTATCAGACATAGAGACTTATAATAACCAAAAAATCTTAAAAAAATGAATAAAAGAGTTGTTTTATTTCTGTTTGAAGAAAAATAAAATTCAACACCAAACATGAAAGGGTACTGTTCTGCAAAGTCATCTTATATAAAAAGGGTTTATTTTATATGCTCTGGACAAAGTTATATCATTGAAAAGGTATTTAATTCTCTAAAAACTTTACATATATCAAAAATGTGTAACATAATCAATTATGCATCTTTTTAACAGTTGTTAAAAAACCAATAATTCTTATCAGCATCTGTTTGTTCAAAACCACCCTTGATTCAACCTGGCTGAGTTGTAATGGGTTAAGTATGATCGGAATCTTACATCATGAGTTATGTGCCCTTGAATTTGACAAAATTGCCATTTTCACTCTAACAACCACAAATGTTAACCAATCAAGAAGATATTTGGAAAGAATCTCTTTTTTGTTGACAACAGGGTCTTGCTTATATGTAATTTTCAACATGATCACACTGTCTGAATTATGTGCCCTTGATATTGACAAAATTTCAGATTTCGACATTTTTTCTACTCTTGAAGCCATAGTGACCATAAGATCTTGCATGAGTTTAATTTTCGATTTGATTATAAACTCACATACTGAATTATGTGTTCTTGAATTTGGCAAAATCACAGTTTTCAATTTTATTATCGCTCTAACATCCCTCAAATATTAGTCAATCATTTACTTTCTTTTTGCATTGACCACATGATTGCTGCTTTTGACTTTGTTTTTGCTGTAAGAACCACAAGTATTGAAAAATCTAGTCAAAACTTGGATTTAATATTAAAAGAAATTCAGACCTGTGGAGCGACTCAAGACCTTCAGGTCTTTCTAGTAAATGCTCTCACACAAAATTGAAATCTAACCATATACATGTATATCGCATCAATGGGATTCAGGTAGTTGGCCATACATATGCAGTGGAATCATATGCATTCGAAACAAGTGTTTCGGTCAGAGGTATTCTACATGTTAAGTTACAAGAAAATCTGTACGTGGGCACAAATGGGGCCCCACTTTGTTCAAAATTTCTGTCTTGATGATCTTGATGCCATAACAAGAGGCCCAGAGGGCCTTATCGGTCACTTAATTGAACCAAATGAGCTGAAAAAAGTGGATTTGCAAATAAGATGAAATTACGGAATACAAAGAATAAAAGATGACATGATAACTAATGATGTAACACCCCAAAGCATGGCCATTTTAACAGATCTTTTTTTTCTTGAACAAACTTTGTGACGCAATCCCAGTTAAAGTGGACAATTGACTAATTTTTTTTTCGAAATTTTTCATTATACCATACACTCATTCTGGACAAATTTTCTTCATGGATCACATCTTCTGCGCAAATTTCTCTAGTTTTGTCAGCTGGGCTTGCTTAGTTTTGGATTTATAGACTGTTAAATGATCAAATGTGTGCATCAAAAACTACGTGTTTTAAATAGACCCCTTTGTGAAATGCGTGTCTTATTCCACATTAAGTAATGCCTAAAGAATAACAAAACCGATACATTTTGATGATTATTTGTGTGTAAAATGTGAATCAATTGACAATATGAGTGAAAATGGCGAATTGTACCGATGAGAATGAAAATACAAAACGGCCATCCTAGTACGATTCCTTTATTTTAGAACGTTGACTACATCAAACTCTTCTAAAATGCACCAAGCAACCTTTAATTTTCTCTCGAATTGTTAAACAAAAGCAATGACTTATTCCCATAATCGATATACGGAAATGGAAAGTCAATGACTTATTACAAATCAACAATAGTTTAAAACTGATCTGTCCCGAACGTAACTAGAGCTTGTCCCGTACGTAATATGCTTTCTTTTCTTTAACATCCAAGCCGCTGTATAATAACCTTTTCAATGAAATAACAATACTATAAGGCAATATCCATTTGCCAGACACTTTGTCAAAAAATATTATGAAATGAATAAATAAAAATAAATACAAGCCTATAAGCCATCTTGGTGTGTTGTTTTACCAATTAAAACTTCCTAGCCAAATTAATTTCAATTTATAAAAGTTAAGATGTTCGTATTGTTATGACACATTGGTAATGTGTAATAACTTCTTAATTAAAGTGAAATGTTATCCAAAATTTGCCGGACATCTGTAACTCTGATGGATCCAAAGTACGAAAACGTACGGGACAATTTTTATGAAGGTAAAAAACGATGAAAAAGACTATTTTAATGCATCAATCTAGTGTAATGTATATGGGTATGAATATACTCCTATATATCAACAAAACACCGGCATATTTTGTGGAACTTTCCTCAATATTGTAAAAATAGTATCAATTTAGCGTAATTATAATACCATAACGTACGAGACTAGTACGAGTACGTGTACAGTCTATTATGTGCATTAAAAGTCTATTTTGCTTAAACTGGAGTCCTTAAGGAACCCAAAACACATAAAAAAGCAAAGAAAACGTTCCATTTCAGCACTTTAAAAACTGAAAACTAAAAATTGCCTCGAACGTTACGGACTCGTACGTCACTTTTTAATGTGTACTCAACTTTATTTGGCCTGCTGTATCAATGCTATTATAGTAATCGGCATAATTCTTTTTATCATATTTGAAGACTTTTCGAATATAGTGATGTTACTTGAAGAATTAAACTATTTATAGTTACCCAATTTTTACTACAGCTACTTTAGTTCATGCCTCGTATGTTACGGGGTTAAAAATACGGTAAATTGTTTAAGAATGATGTTGATGTTTTTGAAAATATTGACAAAGGTATATCAAAAAACGACTTTATTTTGATAGTATATATACTGAGTCAAAAAAGAAAGTGTGCATACTTACACTTAATATATCTACGTAACGGCTGCGATTAACTCCACTAAACTTCTACACGGAGTTAAGCTATCAACTTTCTCATGTCTATTGACACGGGAAGCAACTTTGGATGATTAAATTGCCTGACAAATCGCCAAACGCTGATAGCACCTTTTTGCACGTGGTTATCAAAACAAACGTTTAATGATAAAGTTTATTGTCTAAAATCTGCATTCAAAGTGTATAAAAGCTAAATCAAACCTAAAATTTCAAATTGCTGAATAGTCAAAGATGATACGTCTTAGTAAACACGACAGATTTCACACGTAAGTTTTGCTAGTCTCTTGAACCGGCGTAAAATGTGTCGTTTTCGTCTAAATGACATCGTTCTTAAATTAGGCGTTTGCAATCATGTTATCAAAACAAAGGAAACAATTTTGATAGGCTTTGGTCTGATATCCCGAATGCAGCAATGACTAGACAAAGCCGTTACACGACGTTGACGCCCTTACGTCAACGTTTCAAATCTACACTAATTATGGCGATTCAGTAAAGCACACATGTGTAAGAAACACTGAAAATCGACCAAGGCAGATAGACGGCTCATAAGAGATTGGAGACCATATGTTTATCACATTATCATAATGCCTAAATCTTAACGTTACGCCTGCATTAGGCACATCGTCATCGGCACGGGACGCGTGAAAATTAGTCATTAGGGCGGTGTAGGGCCGAACATCTCTTCCGCCTGAGTTTCGCAAAATTAAGGGGTCAGTTAAAGTATTTGCAGGACCTGGAATACGTCTTGCAATATCAACGCAATAGAATTCCAAACGATAAAATGAAACGTTACGTTCGAACAGTAAGACCACAGATGTTTGCCGTCGTTCAATGAAGACATGTCACAATAGAAATTGAAGCAGAAATCCCAAGAAAATTGCATTATTTAATCTCCTCACGTTCGTCAACAAGTTCTGTGAATTTCGAAATTGACCCCCTTCTCAAACATCTTAAGAAATTACAAGTAAAATTCCATTTCACACAATTTAAAAAGACACCTACTTATAGGCAATTGAATTATCTTTAATTTGATACCAATATTATAATATCAATATTCAAAATTACGATAGAAATTCCAGTTATCCCCTGTGCACACTTTCTTTTTTGACTCAGCATATTTATACTAATGTACATTACGCTAGATAAATGCATTTAATGTAGATTTATGTTTGTGTTTCTTACCTTTAAAGAAAGTGTCCCGTACGTTTTTGAATTTTGGAGACCGCTACTCGAGGCTGTTCAAAAAATTTTGGGTTAGGCCTACATTTTTTTATATAAATCTTTGTATCGTTTTGGAGCTCTACGTTTTTTGTACAAGATTTGGGCAGTTCTGTTAGGATAATTTATTGTTAAAATTGACATTTTTGGTTTGAAAGTTAGAATTTTTACACTGAGACATCGGTTTTTCGTACCCCTAGTTTGGTTGTCACATGATTTTCATAAGAAATAGAGTTCTTACGAACGTAAGTTATAGATAAATATTTTAGTTATAGGTGTTGATGAAAACAAATGTGATGGGCATTTATATAATGTTGACTATTTGCAGCTAGTGCATATTAAAGCTACTATTTCCCAGATTTGGACCCAAAAATTGTCAAATACAAACGAAATGTACACTTTTTAAGCTTTATATGACCTGATTAAATGATTACGAGAAACTATTGAAGCAACGACTCATTTTTTCGCAATTTGATACCAAATTCATGAAGCGATGTCGAAAGTAGGTCAAAACAGTAGGACATGCGACCTTCTTAAATGACGTCACAACATACATGATGACGTCATATTGAAATTTAAGTATGAATCTCGTTTGAATCATGGTCCGCGCTGTATGCGCATGCGCAACAATTTGAAAATAATTCTAACCCCATCAGTGATGGGGTTGAATTTAGGCTTGGATTCTCCCTAAATTCAGCTATCTGTCTTGTAATTTCGGCTCATTCTCTGTCTGAATCGCATATTATTAACCATCTCGAGGTGGTCAACACAAAAGTTTTGCATATTTTTTCAAAAAATTTCATTTTTTGCAATTAGACCATCTGTTACCGTCGCCCTTTAAAGGCCTGAGACATCAATTGTCCCATTTAACTGGGATTGCGTCTTGTAGTCCTTTCCCTAAAGCAAAGACTAAATAACATAAATGTATGTGAATACGATTCGACAGCTGGTTCATGAAAAGAAGATTTTTTCAATGTGTACAATATGTAACCGCTTATGGCCCCTTGTGGGACCCCAAGGGTAGAAAACTTGATGATTTGTACAATTCGGCTTCTTATTTGGACGCTTCCAACCAAGTTTGATTGAAATCTGTCCAAACCGGTTTTTGTGCTCAAAATAAAGGAGTTTTAGTAACACTTTTAGCTCGACTTTTCGAAGAAAATGAGAGCTTATACTGTCACCCGGGCGTCGGCGTTGGTGTTGGCGTCGGCGTTGGCGTTGGCGTTGCAACAAAGGTTAAAGTTTTTTCAAACATCAATAACTTCCATACTATCGAAGGGATTCAACCCAAACTTGGAATACTTATTCACCATCACACCCTCTACCTTACTATCAGGGCTCATGACCCTGGGACCACTCTATTTGGAGTTATGCCCCCTTTATACTAAGCACTAAGAAAGTCGAGCGCGTTGTCTTCGGACAGCTCTTGTTTCAGTGACAAGGCGCTTTTGTGTGTGTCGCGAATATTCTAGTAGTACATGCCACTTGAAGTTCAGCTAACTCTTGTCGGACGGTTAGCAATAATGAATCCGCATTTTTATACAAAAGTACAAAGATTACAGCATTTTTCTTACAGCCTTTTTATGACATTCGCAAAATTAATTGAGCCGGGATTTGAAAAAATGCCCCTATGATAGCAACACATTTCTAGATCAGCATGTCGCTGCTTTTCTACGAAAACCTGGTAACTGCAGATTGCAATAAGCTGCAGACACCAGTTTTTTTTTTAAAAGCGACGAGTTGCACATACGATACGTGCAGTCTGATAAAGATCCATACTGCTGTCATCTAACTTCAACACTGCCTATGAAAACCGTAAAAGACCACCATGGACCACGATCAGACTCCATTTCTAATGATTCAGATATAGATCGTTTGTGTAGTTATAGAATTAAATTGGGATTCAGGCCGATAGAAGAATGCTACCTCTATTTGCCAGGCCTCAGTCACACAAATATAACTTATTCACGATCAGAAATGAAATAAAATTATGGAGCAAATTTGTCCGATATTTCTGATTTATTTCCCTTTTCCCAAACAAACTTTTGGAGATTGTACTTTTAAAAACCCTGTTAAAATCTGGGTACACGTAATATAAATATTTGTATGTGCAAAACCAGTATTTTCACCTAAAATGATTTCTATGAGCATCTAAATTGAAGGTTTCGTCTTACGTGACTATTTTTGTCTTGTGCTGCACTTTTAGATTTAAGGCAGCGTAATTTTTTCGTCATTTTGGTAATGGGTTCAACGTTTTATGAAAGGTCAAAATCAGTTTAAACATGTAATGTTGAAAAGAAATCAGATGCTTGATTAATTTTATCACAAACAAAATGACATACTTTTTATTTCTACAGAATAGCAAACTTAATTTGTGACAGTTCTAGTTTATTACCACGAATGATTTGGTATAAAATGTTGCGCATGCTTTCAATTCTAACAACAACGTTTCGTCCAGATACAAATATCAACATCAAGGTAAAGCTATTTTAGAAAGTTTGCTTCTAGTCTTTTAGTCTTTCTAGTGCTTCTAGTCTACGTAATGTACAAGAATGACAACATAAAATCACTAACTTTATTCAATGCTTATTATTTTTTATTATTTATATTGCTATCTTGCTTTTCCATGAAATTTACTCTTAATTATTCATTTCTAATTGACTCAGACTGATACATCGACCCCGTTATAAAAACGATGTGTGTGACATGGTATTTTGTATTTATAAAGAAAATAATGAATTATTATTGTGCGCCTGTAAATAGTCAAAATGAAGAATATTCTGGTCAATGATCTTTCAGATACCTCCTTCAGTATTGATTCAATGCACAAATATGAAAGGCGAAAAGTTATTCCTCGTCGCATTAATCTGCAGCATGATGCAAAATTGTGCGAAGCTGTTGGAGAACGACAAAACCATAAATTTCCCATCGAGCGACCTCTACAACTGGTGCCCACACACAAGTTTCTGTGAACAAAGTCAAGTAGATCCGGACCTGACAACATCAGATTATGGTGACGATGTGGTACCGTGCTGTTCATCCTGCTCATGTTCCGAGGATTGTGGTCGAAAACGGAACTGTTGTAAATACGAATACGACTTATACAGGCTCGATGAAACTTTAGATACGATTTGTAAACAGCTTAAGACCGAAATGAACCGTGGAAACCTTGATGAGCCGTTTTACCACATCATACGAGCATGTCCAGACCGCTCTCGGGTCTGCGACTCTGATCAAGTAAAGGACTTTAACCCTGTGTATTCATACGACAATGGGATGTTGTTCTACAATCCTGCGTGTGCTGAATGTCACGGTCAGGAAAACACAACAAGTTTCAAGCAGTTGATAACATGTCCCATTCTTCTAGATTCGTACTTTTCATCTGTCTTTAATGTTAGAAAGGGCAATGTGACTTCCGAATGTTTATTGAACTTCATACCTCCTGCAGATCTCGATTTGTCCACAGAAATTTGTCACAAACAAACCAAACAGCAATGTTTATTCAAAGATTTTAACGAATCTGGAATCTATGATCAATTGTGTAAAAGTTTCAATGCCACTTTCAATGGCGAATCTACGATTGCGTATAACAATGTGTACTGCTTTTTATGCAGTTCGGCAAACGCGTACATGGCTCATCTAAATACCAATATATGGTCAGCTCAGCACGTATTCTGTCCAAGACGGGACAACTTCAAGACGGGTTTGGAAGCGACGTTTTCTTTGTTGTTGGACTCATCAGACGATGGGCAAACATCTTCCGAAGCTGAATATCCCGGCCGTACATGGTGTATTAAGGCTAAAAATGAGGTAATCATTTGTTTAACTATTTACCAAAATCACAAAGCATGGATTGCCCCATTTTTAGCTCCACTGGCTTTCAGGTCAGCGGGCTATTCTCATGACGATATGTTGGTCGTGCGTGCGTCCGTAAACGTATTCTTTAAAAAGTCTTCTCAAAAACTTCCTGATGGATTTCAACAAAACTTGACAAGAATGATCCTTTGGTGACCCTCTTTCAGATTCCTAAGAATAAGATTAAATCATAGCAACATGAGTTATCTGTCCCTAAAAGTAAAAAAAATTAACTTATTTTGACTTTGATTTCAATCAAATGACTACCATTCAAGACAAATATTGTCCAGAAAGAGTGAGTGCGGTAATAAGATTTTACCTAGGTGTAATTTTCAGCTTGATCAAAATCTTACACCATGAGTTATGTGATCTTGAATTTGGCAAAACTACCATTTTCGACTTTGTTTTTACTCTTACAACCATATATATTAACAATTCAATAGAATAATGAATAATAAAAGAATCATGTTGACAAACAGATCTTAAATATGTGTACGAGGGGTGTTCAATTAATTTTGGAACTCGAGTTCTACAGAGTGTCCCAGAAAAAACGGAACCCATTTTTGAAAGTACATTTCTCATGTATCAGGCAATATTTCTCAACCAAATTTACATATGCAATAGCAACGACAGTTTTCTATTATCAGTTAAAATTTGGTCGAAAAATAATGATAAGCTTTGAAAATATTGACATTAAAATGAATATACCCGGAAAACCAATTTAACACGATATCGATCTTTTCGTTTTGCAGCGCGCGCCTACACTAATTGAATAAATTGACGCTATACAATTGGTTAATATATTCAATACAATACAAAAATGATTTTGAAACATTGTATTCACAATAGTGCATTTTCATTTCATCTTTTTTGCTAATAAATAAACTGTTAAAGCTGCGAGCTGCGATGTAACTTAACTGAATGCAAACAAAATATCCAAGTGCATCACATACCCATGAATAATAATCATAGGCACTTATTTCATTTCTGACCAACATGCCGGTCACCGCTCAATTTACAGTACACCGGGTTTCCTTTAACCTGACACTGACCTTTATGCAAAACACAAATAACACAAAATTCACAAAAAAGAATTAAATCATAGTCCACAGAAATGTATACTATGCAAGAAAATTAAGGCTGGACTAATTTTAGAAAGCATACCAAGCTTGTAATTTATGAAATAAAAGTTAAAACTGCGGCATGTGAGATGAATCACATAATAATTTGAAATTAATTAAAAAAAGAACACCCTATGGACTCAATTTGAACGTACAGAACGTGTACATATTAAATTTTGAGAAAATCGGTACATACATGTACAACGGCAGATAATTCTTTAGCAGACCGTTAGTGCGCTTTCACGAACAAACAAGACATAAAAATCAATATCACGTCAGATCGGTTTTTTAGTGTCATTATTAATTTGCTTATAACTTTTGAACCGATACATATTTTTAAGTGAAATTTGGAACGCAAATGCAAAAATAATGTATCTGAAGTACTGCAAATTCAAACATTAGATTTTTTGCTAACACCTTGAAATATTTGACCTTGAATTAGGGTTTCGTTTTTTTGGGACACTCTGTATAAGCCATAGTTATGTCGCAATTCAATTTTAAGTTTCTTCAATCTTTCGAAGTAATCCTCTTTGACAACCACACACTTCTGAAGTTTTGATATCCATTACTTATGTGCCAATAAATGGGCCTCTTTTGGAACACCCCGCAGACACTGGTAAATTGCCCTGCATATGGAACATGAAGGCCTATACCGACGACCAGAAGCTTTTTTCGTCATCACTGGGAACACAAAAAAAAGCCACACGGGTTTAAGCCCGGCTATAAGGGTGGATAAAGACGCTATGCAGCATGTGTCTCTTTCAAGAAGTCTTGGACAAAAGGACTCATGTGGACAGCTCCGTTGTCATGGATTTGACACATGCCTCTTATCGGCCCTAGACCTGCTCTTTTCGTGATATTTCTTTACTTTCGCTGACATACATTTCTTGTATGAATGACCGACGATAGTGGTACTATTTGAAACAGTTATTTGAACAATACGCACGTTACATTTGAAAATTACCGCGTACAAAACTTTTGTCGCGCTTTTATTTTTTTTTTTTTTTGGCTATTACGGACCTTGCCAGATCTTTTCGCAACCATTGCTTGCTAATGACACCCCATTGGTGCTCATAATAGTAGAATATTGTTCAATCATATGCATAAAGCTGAGAAAGCCCACATTTGTTGCATTAAATGCATTATTTCAAATTATATTTTGCCACATTTACACGGGTGGCTCTCTGTCCTTTAAGCAGCAGGTGGGGGCCCAATGTGTATAAACCTGTGTGTGTTTCAACCCTTTTGTCAAAATCGCATAACATGTCCCCGATGAAAAACCAACTTTATATGCAATTTCTTGCACATTGAACCATGCGTCTTGTTCGGTCATGTCGGAATCTACAGCAACATTTGCTTTAGTACTAGCTCTACTCGGGTTGCCTGAGAGGTGGGCATCATTCAGGCCAGTTTTACCAATTTCATTTTTCATTAACTTCCTAAAATCTGACGTATGTTCAAGTTCGAAAGATCATTATATACACGTGATGCAAATATGTCAAAGCCTATGCGACCTTTAATGTAGACCCGTACACCCTACTTCAGTTCATTTTCCATTTTGCACACAGCGAAATAGCCAGTGTACATGACTGAACCAACTTAAAAGTTCAATAACTTTTGAAAGAGTGAACGAATCTGCATCAAATTTTTACCAGGTATAGACAGTAATTTTCTCGTTAAATAGACACAAGCATCACTAGTTCTGTAGAACCGTGAGGTATGGTGGACCATTAGTACCACTTTTAATTGAACGTCCCTCGTAATTTTCAGCCTGATCAGAATACCACATCCTGAGTTATGTATCATGATAATAGAATTTAACACGATTTAAGTTTTTGACTCTATATGTTCATTTTGTTTTCATTAATTTTCTCGATCGCAAATATGGACGAAAGACCAGCTATTGGTGAACATAATGTCTTAAAGCCCTGTCCCACCTAACCGGAGTTTACACCGAATGCATACCGAACTTAATTCGGTATATTCGTTAAAGGTTCGTTCCACAAACGGTTTATGTTCGGTATGTTTACGTACGGTGCTTTTCGGTGCCTTTCGTCGACAGCCCGCGGTGTTCGCAGACGCCCAAAAACGTTTTTGAGCATGCACAAAATTTTTCAACGAATGCAGCGAATCAAAATTTTCGAATGAGTTCGGTAATCGTTCGCAGAGGGATCGATAGGCGCGTGTCTGACATTCGTTACTTTCGTTTTGGTGTCGGTAATAATTCGCCGACGAATTTCTGATCGGTATGTTCGTCATGATCTCACCGAAGGACTAGTCGAAGATGCGCGCGCATTAATACAACAACGGGGAAAACCCCAACACTCTCTGTTAAACGCCGCGAAAGACGACAAATCTTTTTTTTTTTTTATTTTTCTAAAATGTAGCTATGAGCAATGACATTGAAATGTCTCAATAGTAAAACGACTGCCACCCGGTTGCGGTAATTATGGTTGGTAGTCATTTCGTACCATAACCATTTCGTACCATTATTTCGACTTGAGCGGGTTGGTATTTAGTCTCTACCGAAGGACTAGCGTTTGCACTCCGATAAAGGTGCGTTTATTTACTGATCTGGCCGAAAAAGAAAACGAACCGCTAACGAAACACACCGATCCTCACGATGTCATTCCGAATATGGCGTTTTATTCAATACTCAAACGGTAGGGGTTCGTTGATGTTTGGGAATGAATTGGGGTATATTTCGTAGAAACATCGTTGGCTGTTCGACACAGTCGATACAAGTTCGTTGCATGGTCGGTACAAAATCGTTGAAGACCAAAGTTCACCGAATAAATTGACAACGAACACTGCGAATTTCGCACTTGACATTCGGTACAAATTCACTACGAATGTACGGTTAGGTGGGACAGGCCTATTACACAAGTGTAATTTTCAGAGAAACTCACATCCTGAATCAAATGCTCATTTTCGATATGGGATAACATTAGCAAACTAATGAGTGAAGTGTGAAATCGCTGGAAGGGTTACTGGTTGACGCATTTATCTCTTAGAGGTCAGTTTAGGGTGTATATTGAATTGCAGAGTGTATTCCCAAAGCGTGTTAAATAAAGAATTGTTCATAGTGAAGGAAATAATTGTGTTGTCTTAAAATATTTTTGTGACAATGAAAAAAAAAATGTGATATGTCAGTTAAAGCATTACCGCAGGGCAAAATTCTAGGCTGGACCAAATTCAAAGACCTCGCAGATTACAATTTCAAGTGAATGGAATTTAACTCTTTCCCAAATAGGAAAGACTTAGTTTTGCATTCTTTATGCTCAAAGACAACTAGAATATCATTGAAAGTGATCATACCCCCCCCCCCCAACAGCACTGTTTTGTGCATTTTGAGAAGTACATTTCATTTGAACTGTGAGTTGACCAATTGGGAGAAGCGCAAACAAAAAAAAATCAACAGACCAAACAACACACGTATGTAAATGTTGCAAAAATGCCAATTTTCAACATAAGGACATAGCTCATCTAAAAAACAACAGGTTCCACCCTGCCATGCCCACATTTTCCAATTAATAAAAAGTTCACAACCATGTATTGAAGACAGTCACTCAAGGTACATTCCTGTAAGGTTTTGTTCAAATTTGCCACATAATTGCTTTTTAAAGAGTTTTCTCATGATTTCGTTAAGTCCGACAAGCCCTGCCCTGCCACGACCATATTTTTGACGAATAAAAAATTCGCGAACAGATATTGTAAATAGTCAACCAGTGAACATAACAGCAAATCAAAATTCATGAACATGTGTTAAATACAGTCCCTCAAAAGGAAGTCCTGCCAAGTTTGGTTCAAATTGGCCAAATAATTAATTTATAAAGACTTTTCACACGATTCATCTAGAAGTCCGATAAAAAAATAGAATTCCGATAAGCCCTGCCCTGCCACGCCCACAATTATGATAAATAAAAAATTCACGAACAACTTTTTAAAGGGTCACCAAAGGAACATTCTTGCCAAGTTTGGTAAGAATTGACAAATTGGTTAAGGAGGAGAATACTTTTGAAGATTTATCTAACGATTTCTCTCAGTCAGAAAAGCCCTGCCCTGTCACGCCCACATTTTTCACCCAATCAAAAATTCATGAACATGTGTTGAATACAGTCAATCAATAGACATGCCTGTCAAGTTTGGTTCAAATTGGCCTAATAATTGATTTTGAAAGATTTTTCAAGGATTTTTCTAAGTCCGATAAGCCCCGCCCTGCCACGCCCACAATTTTAGGCGAATCAAAAATTCACGAACAAAATTTCAAAAGGTTCATCCAAGGAAGATTCCTGCCAAGTTTGGTAAAAATTGACCCAGTGGTTAAGGAGGAGTAGATTTTTGAAGAATTACCTAATGATTTCTCGAAGTCTGATAAGCCCCACCCTGTCACGCCCATGTTTTAGCCCAATCAAAAATTCATGAGCATGTGTTGAATACAGTCACCCAAGGGACATTTCTGCCAAGCTTGTATCAAATTGGCCTTATAATTAATTTTTAAAGATTTATCACATGATTCATCTAGAAGTCCGATAAGCGCCGCCCTGCCACGCCCACAATTTTTGACGAATCAAAAATTGACAAACAAGTTTTGAAAAGGGTCACCCAAGGAACCTCCCTGCCAAGTTTGGTAATAATTGACCAAATGGTTGAGGATTAGATGTTCAAAGAAACAGTCAACAGACAGACAGATCAACATACAGACAAGCTGACTCCTATATACCCCCAAAATTGAATCTGGGGGGTACAACAAGTATTGAACAATCTTCTCAAAACTTTGATTAAATATTAAAAGTACAGGCCTGTGGGGCCCTTCCGTCTTTCTTGTTGTAAATGTACTTTTCCTATTAGGAGATTATTTTAAAAATGAACACCCACTGTAACGCTCGGAGGTGCTATATTTTTGCCCATACAGTGTCACTGTGTAAACATATGGCTTACTTAATGCTACACAAGAGATATTATTATGGAAAAGTATGGCCATGTGACCTTTCTGTTTAGACAAAATTTTAGTGTTTGAAATGCCCACCTATAGACTGACGAAAATACATGAGCACAATTAGACAAGTTGGCTTCAATCAAATTACATAAAAACTCATCCTTAGTCGCCCATAAAATGTCAAAATCAAGTGTCGCCCCCACCCACAAAAAGGCATTTTATTTATATTATCTATGGACACTTTGACTTCTTATCCACATGTCAGTTCATAGCTGAGGCGCGTTCTTTAGTGCGAGATTTTTTAAAGATTTCTTAAGACTTTATGCGTTTTTAAGGTTTTTTACGATCGAAATGTTTGTCAATTTGTTCCAAATACTTCCTAATACTTTATAATCGTTGGTATTTTAAGACGTCATCATGACTATGCATTATGGGACATTCGGAAAGACTCGTTCAATTGTCCTTCATGATTATTTCAACAGAATTGACCGAGGGATTCCACAAGAAGTATAGAGTAACGGCACCTCTCAGTGAGCCGCTTAAATATCTTGCTCTAAAGGACGCTTTTTCTGAAAACATTTTAAGAAATCTCAATATACAGAGTGTCCCAAAAAAAACGGAACCCTAATTCAAAGTCAAATATTTTAAAGCGTAAGCAGAGAATTTTATTTTTGAATTTGCAGTACTGAAGATACATTATTTTTGCATTTGTGTTCCAATTTTCACTTAAAAATATGCATCGGTTCAAAAGTTATAAGCAAATTAATAATGACACTAAAAAACGATCTGACATGATATTGATTTTTGCGTCTTGTTTGTTCGTGAAAGCGCACTAACGGTCAGTTGTTGAATACTGTAACGTTGTACATGTTTGTACCGATTTTCTCAAAATTTGATATGTACACGTGCTGTACGTTCAAATTGAGTCCATATGGTGGTTGTTTGAATTAATTTGAAATTATTATGTGATTCAATTCACATGGCGAAGTTTTAACTTTTATATTCTTGAGATGTTTCCTAAAATTAGTCCAGTCATAATTTTCTTGCATAGTATACATTTCAGTAGACTATGATTTAATTCTGTTTGGCGAATTTTGTGTTATTTGTCATATATGAAAATGATAAATGCATAAATACTTGAAATAATTGAAATACTTTTCAATTGAGCGGTAACCGGCATGTTGGTCAGAAATGAAATAAGTACCTATGTTCATTATTCATGAGTCTGTGATGCACATGGATATTTTGTTTGCATTCATTTTAGTCGCATCGCAGCTCTTCTTTGACAGTTTATTTATTAGCAAAAGAGATGAAATGAAAATGCACTATTATGAATACACTGTTTCAAAATCACTTTTGTATTGTATTGGATATATTAACCAATTGTAAAGCGTCAGTTTATTAAATGTGTGTAGGCGCGCGCTGCAAAACGAAAAGATCGATATCGTGTTAAAATGGTTTTACGGGTATATTCATTTGAATGCCAATACTTTCAAAACTAATCATTATTTTTCAACCAAATTTTCACTGCTAATAGAAATCTGTCGTTGCTATTGCATACGTAAAGGATGGGTTGCAATAAGGGGTCAAAAAATAGATTTTCTTTAAATTCTGTGGATTGATAGGGTTATATAATATCTTTAATTTGTATGTGTAAAAATTCTGATAAGGGCTTATTTTTGGAGATAATGGCTGACAAAGTGGGTGGGGTAAATTGACATGGGAATCAAATTTCTACTTTGAAGTTAAATAACTGTTTCCTTATTTATCGTATCAAAAGAAAAGTTGGCATGTACCTTCAATGGACCAAGGACAAAATATCTTAGGAGCCATAAGTCATAAAAATTGTTTGTTGATTTTCTGTATTCGTTCTTCTGTCAATCTCAGATTTTGCTTATTTTCAATGTACTAACTTTACGAAACTATCTCTACAGCTTTTATTTTTGAATGAATTTTCATGATATCTTGTAAACATGATTGTCTATGAATAAGCTAAATATGTGTAAACTTTGAGTGTAATTCATCATAATGAACTAAAGTTATCTGACCTTGACCTTCAAAGACTATTCTAGAATTCTTATATTTCTAAGATTTTGAGCTAATACCTATCACGAAAACAAGCATTTGAGGTGAATTGTGAGAAATTAAGTCAGTTTTACAATATTCTTGCTGTAATTACTTAATTCAATGGAAAATTCATGTTTGATCATGACTTTGACACCCATAATAATAACGATTTTTGAAGAGACAAGTGGACAATTTCCTTTTCAAAAACTATTATTGTTCTGTGTGCCAAGGTCAAGGTCTACTGTGATATCAGCACCAAACTAGCTTTTAACAGCAAGAATATTACACATGTGACTTTATTTATTGAAATATACTTTAAAATCCCATTTTTATCTCAAGATATAGCTGAAAAATATAAATAGTGAAATTTTCAAAATGACCGTTGAAGGTCAAGGTTGAATAACTTTGGCCCTTTGCAATGAATTAGACTCAAATTTTAGATATATTTAGCATAATCATTCTGGATCATGTTCATAAGATATTATGACAATTCATATGAAAATAAAAGCTGTGGAGATAGTTTCGTAAAGTTAGTACATCGAAAATAAGCAAAATCTGAGATTGACAGAAGAACGAATACAGAAAATCAACAAACTACTATATATGACTTATGGCTCGTAAAATGTTTTGTCCTTGGTCCATTTAAGGTACATGCAAAGTTTCATTTTGATACGATAAATACACAAAAAGTTATTTAACTTTCAAGTAGAAATTTGATTCTCATGTCAATTTACCCAACCCACTTTGTCAGCCATTATCTCAAAAAATAAGCTCTTATCAGAATTTTTACACATACCAATTAAAGATATTATATAACTTTATCAATTCTCAGAATTTAAAGAAAATCTATTTTTTGACCCCTTATTGCAACCCATCCTTTGGTGGAGAAATATTAATTGGTACATGAGAAATGTACTTTCAAAAATGGGTTCCGTTTTTTTTTTGGGACACTCTGTACAATGTATCTTACAAATTCGCGCTCTAAAGTACGTGTCTTTGCTCAACCAATAGGTTTTGCATGAAAACGCCAATGGTATTTTATCTTGACTTGTATCAATTTGCGTTCATGGCTATTCATTATCATTGTTATTTTATTCACAAAGTGCATTTGAACGTTTCACAATTTTGCATGATAAATTTTGACATATTGAAAAATTAAAATCTTTGAAACTAATTAATCAAACAATGCAGGGAAATAATTTTAAAGTAATAATTCCCGACATTGTTAAGATTTTACCACCAATACTGATGTATACATGTAGAGACATCAAATTGGTTAAACTATTTTACATTTAATGTAAACATTATAACAATGATTAATCATGTGACTCAGAATTTCAGAAAACCATCAGTACTTTTATGCTCCCCGAAAAAATTTCGGGGGAGCATATAGTTGCCACGCTGTCCGTCCGACCGTCCGTCTACAGGTCTGTCCGTCTGTGCGTCCGTCTACAGCCAGATCTCAGCAACCCTTGGGCCAAATTCAATGAAACTTCACATGTCCCTGGGATAATCCCTAGGAATCTTTTCCTCCGTTTCTTGATTTGAGGCTGCGTCATGGAAAAATGGGCCTTAATGTAAAATTAGTTTTTCTCTTACTTTCTCTTCATCTTATGGGTTGGCAGAATTTAATGATATTTTGCAGTTATGTAATAAATGAGATGTCCTAGACCATATTCTATAAATAAAAAGTGTACAAAAACCTGTCATGGGAAAATGGGGCTTAATGTATGATAATTTTTATTTCGTGACAAACACTTATTTCGGGGAGCATAATTCTTCAATGACGGCTCTTGTTGTAAATTCTTGGCCAATTTGAATTCGGTTTGAAGCAGAGAAGGTTGGAAAAGCCAGGAATAAGCTAGACCTGGTGGACCTTTGAAAAATCAATCGATAAAAAAGTTATAGAAGATCAACCAAAATGTTGTTTGATCGTGTAAAACTATTTTATCAGCTGACTTTCCACAAATCCAGCACCTCCATCTGATCCACCTGTCTGTCTTTGCTTCAAACCGAATGCAAATCGGTCGCGTGTTAACAAAATTATTTGAAGATTTTCTGAAATCATTGTATCACAAGATTAACCAGCGTGATTCTGTCACAAATACTTCACTTACTTCTACTAGGTTATTTGCCGACAGATGATCTGCCCCGAGGGACAAGTTTTTATTAACGGAACATGCCGCCATCTTGGTTCCGCCTGGTCTTTCAAGAACGTGGGTATAAGTATATATTTGTCTACACCGCCAGGAGCTACCAGTGTTTCCGAAGACGATATTAAAGACTCTTTCTTGGTAGCAGGGTCGAAACTGCCAAGACCTGTTCTGGAGCGGCCTGGATTTGAGGACTGGGATCTGACGTTATTGTATAACGTTAACAGTCAAAACACTGTCCGGTACTTTATTGCTCTGTTGTTCCAAAGAAGCAAGACCGTCGTTCCCCAAGAGTTTTTACGCAACATAAGGATTTCATTGAATGGGGAATGGAAGTTGCATACTAACGGGCGCGCTTTCAATCTGAAACCATGCTTTAGTAAACATATAGGATACGTCTCACCCAAGAAAGACTCGTCCTACCTACCGGCATGGTATTCATTTGGCAACACTTTCGGTGATGCTGCGAAAAAGAACATAGAGATGGACCTTTTACGACATTATCTTGGTGATCGAAGTATTCTTGGCGCAAGAAACAGACTCGATGTTATTTACATTACAAAACTGTTCTTCTGTACTTTAGTGGAACTGGAAACCCAAGACTGGGTTGACTGGATAGTAAGAGTATATCTTCTGAACAGAGGTAAATTTATCGAAGATGGCGAGTTTATTATGGCGATGGATGAGTATGGTGATTTTCATGTTCGTATTTGTTTGGAAGATTTTCAGCAAAGCGGTACTCGCGAATTGATTCCTTCAGTCTTGCTAATGGGGACCATAGTCTACCTCGGTGCGATGTTTATCATTGTAGTCAAGTAAAACTTACCTTTTACCTTTACTAGACAAAAAGAAAACGTATTGAAGAAATAAAACTCATTGTTTATGAGTTCTGATATTTTGTCTAAGTATTCGTAAATGCTTGTTATATGGGATTAAAATGTCAAAAAAGTGTCTTGAGAAAGTTCATCTTTACCAAATTTGTAAATTCTGATTGACGTCCTATTCTGAAAACGAGTGTGAAGTGGATCGTAATTTTTGTCTGAGCATGAAGCGAGATTTGTAGTTTATGTGGGATCCCAATATTTCAATGCATTTTTGTACGGTATTATTTAATACTCAACAGTACACTAACCACAAGCTACTAGTGCATATGAACCTGGAATATCATTTGAAGTATTAGTTGTCATATTGCAAGATCAGCCAGCGCCTAACGTAAGTAAGGGGAGACTGGCAGATCATTATGCTGCTGTTCAGCTTACATTAGCTCAAGCAAGGAGCTATTTGATATTTTTTGTACGTCGCCCGTCCTTTAGTACGTCTGTGCGTCCGTCCCTCTGTCAGTCTGACTGTCCTTAATTTGGTATTTTGAAAACTCTAGCATCCGCAAGTATTAGCCAACTTGACCAAACTTTGTTAAAACTAGTATGGTCTAAGTTTGGATGAGTTCGATTTTCGGTCTGATCGACCCTGGAAATCCGAAGTTATGTGCAATTGAATGTCAAAAATAGCTAGTTTTTACTTTGTTTATATGCCTACTCTAGATAGCATCTACAATTATCCACAAATAGGAACTAGAAGAAAACGATGTTTACCATAAAATCTCAATTGAGTACCATTGTCAGTTCGATCCGACTAGAAAGTGGGTTGTTTGCCTTGAATTTTACAAAATTGCCGTTTTGGCCGTTTAAGACTTTGCTAAGACTATTGTTTAATCAAAACAAACCCTAGACACAATCACTGTTGGTGAACTAAAACAATTTTTGCTACTACAAGGTAAATATATTTTGCGATTAAATATGAGTTTATAGATTTTTTTTCTAATGACAATGAACTTGTTCTAAAAACAGACCGGGTTTACCGTTTTGTATTGAAAAACTGTCGGTGTTGCTATAAAATTTTGTAACTACGGCTTCGATAAAGCCGTAGTTACGATATTTTATAACAACACCGACAGAATACAATGTATTCGCGAAAAAACGTCTCACGCTTTGTCCGAGTTCCCCACCAGTGACAATGTACAGTTGGCGCCACATCGTATGTCACGTGTTTATATTTGTTCAGTGTTCAATGACAATGAATTTTGTGCTAAAAATATGATGGTTTTACCGTTATGTTTTGATAATCCGTCGGTGTTGTTATAAAATCTCTTAACTACGGCTTGAATCAAGCCGTAGTTACGAGGTTTCATATTTAAAAAACACGAAATACTACTTGTTTGTCCGAAATTACGCCACTGTTTTCTTGATAAAATCGTTCCCTGTTACATTTGAAGAAAATGTAAACATGTGCCATACGGTATGGCGCAAACTGTAGGTGACAATAATATAATTTCAACTTTCTTTACACTTGAGCATCTACAGTTATTGACCAATCAAGAGAAAACTTGGACAAATTGTTTTTGACCAAAGAATCTCGATTGAGTTTGAATATCGGCTTGTTCTGACCAGAAAGGCCTGCGTTATGTGTCCCTGAATGTCAAAAATAGCTAGTTCTGACTTGGTTAAAACTCTAGCATCTATAATTAATGACCAATCAAGACAACACTTGGACACAATGTTGGTGACCTTAAGATCTCGTTTGAGTGTGATTATCGCTTTGGATTACAAAGTATAGAGATATGTGCCCTTAAACTTGACAAAATTACCGTTTTCGACAAGTTTGTGCTCATTTACATATATACTCCTCACAAAAAGTTAAGCAACAAAGATGCTATTCTTTCTCAAATGTGTTTTATCACATTTAATAATGAATGTTTTATACAATACAAAGTTGGGGTCTTGTTACACAAATTACGTTAAATGATTGGGAAAATCATCAAACAATAACAAAGTAACAGAGCCTCGAAACCCGTCCCGACGAAACAATGGTGCAAAACGTCACTCGCCAGCAGGTCATAATGTGTAAAAAGTTGTTTTCTTGCCACTTCAGGCCATGATCGAGCATCAAGTCCCTGGTATAACCCCTACGATATTCAACACACGCCCAAACACACCTTGGCATCGAGCAGATTTGTCTGTCTAATGTCCGTTGTGGAATGATCCTCCAATCTGTCTGCAAAACCTGTTGCAGTTCATCTAGAGACTGTGGGCGAACATGCTGACCATAGACACGCCCTCAAAGAATGTCCCATGTATGTTCTATCGAATTAAGGTCTAGAAACGAAGCAGACCAGTCTATATGTCTGATGTTGTTGGTCCACAGAAATTCCGTCACACTTCCAGAACGATGGGGACGGGCATTACCATCCATTAACATTACAGTTGGATCTGTTTACTGTGCGAGAAGGATGATAACAGGCGTGATGATCATGTACATGCACCTTACACCAGTCATTGAACCTCGTCTGATGACAACCAGCTCTGTTCTGTGGCCATCACTGATACGTCTCCTGACCATCAAACTCCCACGTCCATACTGGTTGTGTTCAGCGATGCTACAGTCGGCAAACCGTTCATTACCGTTTCTCCACACACGTGTCATGCCATCATTAGAATCAATGCAGAATCTTGACGAGTCAGTTATGAGTTTGTGACACAAACGAGTGACCCTCAGTTTTGATGTTGATGTTCCAATATTAATCTTTGCCGTCGATGTTTTTGGGGAAGTTGGATCCGTTGAAGTGGTATCCTAGACCTTAGACCTTCTGTGTGAAGCATGTTCCTCACGGTTTGGATGGATACTCTGTTTCCTGACACCTTCTGAAGGTCATTTTGCAGCGATCTGGCCGTTGTAAGCCAGTTCCTACGGACTAAGGTTGTAACATAACGGTCTTCACAAGGTGTAAAAACTCTTAGACGGCTTAAACATGGTCTCTCTGACATCTGTCCAGTTTGATTGTATCGGGTTATTGCTTTTCAGACAATACTGTGATGAAATTTAAAGTGAATGGCAGCAGCAGTCTTGGTTGCCCCACCCTGTAGCATTCCAACAATTTGAGCCACTTCAATTGGAGTAAAGTGACGTCTTGGCATGATTCAAATGTTAATGACATCAAAGTTGTCAAATTGACGCATTTTAAGCACATACGGAGCTAATGTCAAGTTTGAAATCTGTATATGCGACACATTTTGCATGCATGTTTTGGGGGTGAGTGTGTTCTAATCATGTGATAACTGTTTTTGGAGACGATAACATTGAGTATTCTTTTAAGTGTGTTTAAGCATAGATATGGCTGTCCGAATAGCAAATTTGTGCAAAAATTTCCGCGTGTATAAAAAGAATATTGAGAGAATTACTTTTGTTGCTTAACTTTTTGTGAGGAGTATATAATTGTGTTAAACAAAAATTGTAATATTCGCTAATGTCATCTTGGTTCGTGTGAGCGATTAAGGACCATAATGGTGCTCTTATTAGCAAAATTCAGCTTTCAAACATGGTTTCATTTTGTAGCATATTCTGGTAGATCTATCCAGATCTGATTCAATTTAAAAGGGGATACAGATGTGAAAAAAATTCCCTTTGAACTTATCGTCACCCCTGTAATTGTTGGTTCGCATCCTAATTACACATGTAAAACATCGTGAAAATGTTAAAAAATACTTGTAATTTCCTCATTACCCAGAATGTTTCTACATAAAAAAAACCAATGCGTCCAACATTTGATTCACTTCAAATTGTCGTTTGCAACAGCTTTGCATTTGGAACAGCCTAAAATATTGTTTCAGAATGGGTCAATCGGTTTATATTCAAAGAACAAACAAACAAAACCGTTTAACCAGCTGTGGTATTTTTCATGTTAACCCTCTCCCAAACAAACCCTGGTTTTGACGTCCCTAATAGAAAATGCTTGTGAAAACATCGAGACAAAAGAAGAAACTGCTGATAATCAGCAGTTTCTCCTTTTGTCTCAATATTGTCTATGCCATATTTTTTATGCCATGTTTTTCTCCTAAACATTACTACCTTAATTTTTGAAAAAAAGCTAGCAAAATAATACTAAAAATCGTCAAAACCGGAAAAGGAAACATTGATACATTGATATACTGTAACATGTATATATGTTTATATATTGTACATGATGGACAAATTGTCTGATGTGTAAATTAAAGTTCAAAAGTTAAAAAAAGCATATTTTACATCTTTAATAACTTCCATTTTGTCATTCCTGGAAGTTTCTGACGTAGCCCCCTCCCCCTAGCGCCCTCTGTTCCTACGGGCTTGCATGATTATGCCCCCTTTCGAACAAAATGAGGTTTATCGTTTTGCAAGTGTGGGTCGGTTGGTAGGTCGGTCGGCCCTTAGACCAAACAGTTTCCGGAGCATAACTCGAAAAGTATTAAAGTGACATTAGTATCCGTAGGCCCAAATCCCTTATGATCCACAGAAATTGGCTTTTAGCATGTTGTCGCACCGTTTATAGACTTTATAAGACAGAATACAAGATTCATACAGCAAATCGACAGCCGGAGTGGCGCAGTGGTTAGCGCACTCGACTTGTTGCCCGGTGGTTACGAGTTCGAGCCCCACACGCGTAAGGTGTGTCTTTGGGCATGGCACTTAATTGTCAGCCCCAGTCTACCCAGCTGTATTGAGTGGGTAGCAGTAAGGTAAAACTTGCTGCCTCTTCTCTAAAAAAAGAATAAAAGGGCCTATAGAAGCTTGAATTAGATTATGTACATAGTACATCTGGCCCCGGTTTCTCGAAAAAACTTAAGTATATTCTCATGAGTTCATGCTCAACTTCTATTCAATACCAATCAACGTTGATTGGTATTCAATTGAAGTTCACGTGGATTTCGTGCGATTTGAGCACGATGCTCAGATTTGAGCGTGAGAAAATACTTAAGTTTTTTCGAAAAACCGGGGCCTGGTCTCGAATACTGTATGAACTGTATAAAATGACATAAATCGATAATCATGCAGCGGTGTAAACACGGTGTACAACCCACGTGACTTGTGGCGTCATGAATCGGTCAGGATTGGATGAGAAATGGATAAAAATTGCTCGCTTCGTGTAAGACTTTTGCTAATAACTTTCCTTATACTTGTCGTAGCTTTACAAAACTTGGACGAGAGCCGTCCTCGTAGAATGCCTGACCAAGTGCGAACAAGTTTTTAACCACAAATTCTAAGAATTTTGAGTTTATTGGAACCGCGTGATTGGAAGTCAAAGTAATTTCTGTTATCTGGATCGGAGCGATTTCATAAAAAAATTATGAAAATGCCTTATAGACAATATTTCTATGACGCCGTGTCTCCTAATTAATAAAACGTGTGTTGCAGTACTTAGATTTGGCGTTAAACCGCATTGTCATGTTAATCTGGTTATATTTTGAAAAGAAATGTATAATGACATGGATGGGAAACTGAACAAAATAGACATGGATCGGAGCTAACAACTTACCTGTGAGACGTAGAACTTAAATTGATATATATGACTTATATAAAGTTATGTGCTGTATGATAATTGCCCAAATATACAATAGTTTTATGTACGCTTACATGGAAATTCCACAAGAAAAATAAATAACAGAAAATAGTTGTTGATTGCAGCAATGAAACGAATTGTATCTTAACTTTTCCATACTAAAAACTTTGAGACAAAGCGCATTTGAATCGAATTACTCACTACTTAAAGTATGGTTTGGTACAAGAAGCCATCTAATAACGTCCTTCAAAAACTCAGATGACGTGTTATCCAGTTGAAATCCTCTGTTTTTAAGAAATCCAATAAATGTTTCGAACACATCGGTATATACCATTGCCTTTCGAAACTCTCATATCACATACGTGATGATCCGACCTTGTTTCAAGGCCACTGGGAAATTCTACCTTGCTATAAAATTCTCACTCATTTTTCAGGAGCTTTAGCGGGACTAGAGAGCACATTCTTGGAAAAGCTACGTGTCCTTTTTACAAGTGATGATGTATCACATACTAACGCCTTTTTCACAGAGCTGGGATTACACCCTGTTCCATTCGAAGGACTGAACACAGGCGGAGGTCTTTTAATAGTGAATTTCACTTTTGCACGTGCTTAGATCGTCTTTTGAGCTGGATAAAATTTAACAAGCGCTTGCTTTGTAATACATACATTTGCAAATGAACCGTTGGGTGTCACAAGGACTTCCTTCAAAGTACCTTGTCACAAATTCGGTTTAGACGCTGTTTATGTCGACAATGACTAATTTCTAACTCTAGCGTTTTGTCTGATGTTTGCATTCATCGTCAATTTAGGTTATTTGGCATCATCGTTGAAGGTGCCTGAACTAGAAATATCAAGAGGAAATGCACATTGTCAAAACAAAGATGACTTTGATGGTCTTAATCGATCACCTGAGCTGCTATGACACATTGTCAATGTCCGATTAGGCTCAAAAGCAAAGTTAGCCTAGATCTTATATTCACCAAAAGTTTTGTCTTGATTGGTCAATTTGTGTGTCTGTTAGAGATAAATCAAAAATGGAAATTTTGTCAACTTCAAGGCCAGATAACTAAGGTCTTTCAAGTCCGAACTTGCTGAAAGTCATGCCCTTTCAAGATTTAATAGTCACCAAGATTGTGTCCGAGTCTTGTCTTAACCAGATAATTTTTGTTACTGTTAGAGTGAAAACACAGTTTAAAACGGCAATTTTGTCAAATCCAGAGGCAGATAACTGAAAAATCAAAGTCATCCAGGATCTTATGGTCATCAACATTGTGTTATTTGCATCCTTTAGTCAATATTGATACTTAAGTAGATGCTAGAATGTAAACACAGTAAAAAACGTAATTTCCGCATTCAGTGGCAGATAGGCCTAATTCGTGAATGTCTGGTTCGATATGGCCCATAATGAAATCAACCAAAGACATTGTGACCTTACTTGTTTGACAAATTTGGTCAAGAGTGACTAATAATTGTGGACGGATGATCGACAGATGAAGGGCAGACGTACTAAAGGTCATCTAAATACGTCATCTTCAGCTATTGATGCTCAGGTGAGCTAAAAGTGCTGGTTAGCAGAAATTTCTTCTTTAGTCTGAAAGGATGGGTTGCAACAAGGGGCCAAAAAATAGATTTTCTTTAAATTTCGTGGATTGGTAGGGTTACATAATATCTATAATTTGTATGTGGAAAAAAATCTGGTTTCGGCTCAGTTTTCGAGAAATGGGTAAAATAAGTGGGTGGGGTAAGATGGACTGAAACACAGTAGGGGCTATTCTAAGTCGCTTATCTTTCTTATTTTTAGCCCAAGATGCGTGAAAATTTGTATGCGTGTCTTGTGATATATGCGGTAAACAGTTATGGGCTTATATTTGATATTCCATGTAAATCTCATTCTTCTTTCATCTGTAAAGTTTCATAAAAATCGTTTTTCAAATAAAACGTGTGGAGATAGTTTGGTAAAGTTGGTCGTTAAAAATAGCGAAATTTAGCGAAAGAAAGAAGAATGAATATTACGGAAAATATGTATTTGGAATATCAAATATAAGCCGATAAATGTTTAACGCATATATCACAAGACAATCTTACCCCACCCACTTTATTTACCCATATCTCGGAAAATAAGCCGAAACCAGATTTTTACACATACAAATTAAAGATATTATGTAACCCTATTTATTCACAAAATTTAAAGAAAATCTATCTTGACCCCTTGTTGCAACCAATCCTTTTCCTTTCTTTTATGAAGATTTTTTGAACCAACCATTAAGTAGCGAGCGATTCAATTTAAACGTGCATTGTTTCAAAGAGTGTGGTATGGGAAGGGTTAAGAAACAATTTGGTTCATTGTTACAATGAACAATTATTTTCAGTAACATGTATTTACATATCATGGAATTTCCCTGTAAGTTTATATAAAAATGCTATCAGAAAAACACGCCACAAACACTGGTGGTGAACTTGGACAAAGCGAGGAACATTTTTCATGAACACAAGGTACAGATACTTCATGTTTAAATGCGCGTTTAAAAACCAGTTTTACTAGTTTTAGCATGTACACAACGATTTGCACGTGTTTATCCGCCCAAAACAATATGGACGAATCGGAGAGACACTTAGAGGCTATTGTCAGTTTTGTTATTTTATTTCTCTGACTGATTCTGAAGTTGGTATTACAATTCTTGGTGTAGAAGTTTTTTTCCGATGTGAAAATCGTAGTTAACGTTTTTTGAAGGGGACTTGTACGGTTTATTCATGACACCGTGAACATTTTCAATGGCTGTTCGAATTGCAATGACTTTTGTCTTAACAATAGAATGGGTTTTCGGTTAAAAATGGATAAATCGTAGGTGTTGTTATAAAATCCCGTAACTGCAGCTTCAATAAAGTTGAGTTTGTGACGTTTTAGATTTACGCCGACGAAGCACTAGTGTTTGTCCGAAAAAACGTCACTAGGTCTATATATACCGTAGTAGATAAAATTTATTCTTTTTCAAAGACGAATTAATGGTATACAATAATCATTTCCAAAACAATAGGCCTATCTGGTATTGCAGCCCCCAATTAGAAGGCTTTCAGTAATGACCACCATATAGATAGTGCTTCGTTTGCCCGTCCGTCCGTTTTTCTACCCGTCCGCCAATTTGTCTAGCTGACTGCTCTAGATGTCAAAATACATTGATTTTATATGTTGAGAAGTTAAAATGTGTGTACTAATTAAGAAAATATGAAAGAAAAATATTAAGAAAAAAGGAGCCAAATTATTTTCAGTATAGATCTATTCTTCTTTTGATTCAATGATTGCTATACGCACTTCAACGTCAATTACACAAAACGTGGGAACGACGTCGTATTGTTTGGTGGCGATGTTATAAAGTCATGAAAACAGATCATGAGCGTAAACTTTTGTTTCAGGAGAAATGTAGTGAGACGTCCTTTTTTAACATTTTATCTTTAAGAAATCTAAAATATTGAAACAAATGGATCTAATTATAGTAGCACAAATATACTCCCCGTCATAAGAAAGTAGCCACTTGTCTAATGCAAATGGTCGCCAATTTTAGGATTATTCATAAATGTACCGAAATAAATACAAGATATTGAAGCATGGCAAGTAAATCGAAAACAGTCGAATTACCCCATTAATTAGACTGTTTTCGATTTACTTGCCATGCTACAATTTTGAGACGATTCCAACACATCCAACGTCTACACGTGACGTCATTCCGACAAGACAACCATTATCGGAACGACTACCTGTGAAATCGACAGAAAAAGGCAAACGTTACAGATAGGCTAAATTGCTTCCTGAGTTGAGTTCTATCAGCAGTAGAGGCTGATTAACGGATTAGACCATCCGTTTCAGACGTCTTGCGATACCCATAGTCTTGCTACGATGTTATTGACAACATTACCTTCAGTGGGTTAGACAGCATCTATTGTTTTCTAAGGACAATTGCATAGCATGTATTAATACCAACGGTGTTCACACACGAAAATGTCTTGTAAAAGCGAATCTTATCCTTATCCACTTTCAGGAATTGTTACGGTAATAACAAGTATAGTAATACATTGACAATTATTGAAAGTAAAAGATTAAATGTGCATTTGTAAAATTTTATTCATGTATCGTATGCAGTCAAGGTGTTAATTGAAAAGGAAATGCACACAGTTAACTTTTCCCGTTAGTATACTTTAGAATGCATGCCCGTAGAAAGCAATTCCATATGGGCCCTGTCTGGGTCAGTGTCTATTATGGGGGGGGGAGCTAAATTAGATTTGCCATAAGTTTTCAATGTGAAATGATGAAAATTCGGCATTTTTGCCAACTATGGGGGGGGGGGGGCTCCAGAGTCCCCCTGTTCGTACGGGCCTGGGATGTGTGAAACCGTGGATCCTCCTTAGAATAAATGGTGATAATGGTAATGACAAACATTACAGTATAGATCTGGAAACGTTCATTTAGGCTTTTGCGACCAACATGGATCCAGATCAGACCTTGCATGTGCACTGTCTGATCAAGATCCATCTTGTTCTCATTTAATAGCTTATTCTCCACCTGTACCAAATTTAAGAAGGCATAACGAAAATCTTACCGATGATGATGATGATGATGATGATGATGATGATGATGATGATGATGATGATGATGATGATGATGATGATGATGATGATGATGATGATGTCATCTAATTGTCATCACCTGTCAGTAATTTATCTGAAAGGGGAGTTAGGCAGTACAAATTGATATATATTGAAACAAGTACCTGGTGCTCGAATTTGATGCCGGAAATCTATGGTTAGATGCTCAAATCAGTGCGATATTACCGAATAAATGTTTAAATGTGCCGGTAAGTCCAGTGCAATCGATTAATTTATCAAACATGTGGTCATAAAACACCGTAGCTAGAAAAGATAGCATCGCAAACATGCTGTAACGTTGTCACGAAGAAACCGCACAATGATTTTCAATGACATGACACCAAAAACTGCCATTTACAGCCTTTATTTGTACATTTATATGTCTTTTTTGTTTACTTGCAATGCAAGTTGATAAACATAAACAGTGATATCGTACCATTTCGTTCGGGCGATTAAGATCAACCCACATGATCTCAATATGCGCTTTGTGCACTTGCAATCCGTTTATAACATTTGAAAATAATGATCGATAAAACTGATATTTTTGTGCGTATTATAAATCATATCTACATACCTTAGTAACTTCCATTTGAGTGCATCCTTTAAAAAAAGACGGAAAGAGAAGTAAAACAAAATACCACGTGTATTGTTTATAAAAATCCGGATGTGACATGAAGTATCTGTACCTTGTGTTCATGAAAAATGTTCCTCGCTTTGTCCGAGTTCACCACCAGTGACAAACACGATTACATTTACAGGTTTTTTTCTTTAATTCATTTCCAACGTTTCGACCTTATTGGCTTCTTCAGGGATAATGATTTTTTGTGTGTATAAACATGCTATACATTTGGGCAATTATACAGCGCACAACTTTATATAAATCATAGAGATAGATCAATTTTAGTTCTACGTCTCACAGACGTTAGCTCGGATCCATGTCTGTTTTGTTCAGTTTCCCATCCATGTCATTACACAATTCTTTTCTAAATATAATCAGATTAACATGACGACGCAGTTTACCACCAAATATTAATAGTGCAACACATGCGTCATTCATTAGGGGTAATAAAGTTATAGAAATATTGTCTAAAAGGCATTTTTCATATTTTTAATGAAATCGCTCCCATCCAGATTACAGAAATTGTATTGACCTCAAATTACGCGGTTCGAATAAACTCAAAATTCTTAGAACTTTGGGTTAATAACTTGTTTGCCGTTGGTCAAGCATTCTTCAAGGACGGTTCTCGTCCATGTTTTGTAAAGATACGACAGGTATAAAGAAAGACCTACTTTTAAAAAACTTAAACCAGGCATATATCTCATGTCCTACTACACCTACAGCCTTGATATTTCAGACATGGACACCTCCAAGAAAGACCTTTCACATTTGACCATGACCTTGGACCTTGACCTTGGCATTTGGCCTACTTTTAAAAACTTTAACCTGGCATATATTTCATGTCCTTTTACATATACAGCCTTGATATTTCACACATGGACACCTCCTATCAAGACCTTTCATATTTGACCATGATCTTGGACCTTGTGATCTTGACCTTTGACTTTGAACTACATAAAATGAAGGCCCTTGAGGGGGCATATATGTTTTACAAACACCTCTTGTTAACTTTGAAATGTTTGTATATGATAATGTTACTTTTAACAAGTATTATGTTTCACTTTGATAAAATATACTACTACTACTAACAAATATGTGTCCAATCTAATAGCCTGTTCATTAGAAGGTTGATTTGTACAATCTGAGACAGCTTCCAATGGCGATGCTTCCTGCCAAGTTTGGTTGAAATACGTCCAATGGATCTCAAGAAGAAGTAGTTAACGAACGACGAAAGACGACGGACGAAACACCGTCGCAATAGTTCACCATGACCAGGGCAATAATACATATCGTCTACCCTAAACTGAAGCCTCGGTCAATTTATCGGTCTAGGGTAGACAATTATGTAGGCCTACTTTTGCCCTGAGAGGCATGTGATATTTATATTTTATCCAGCGCTTTTGTGTGTGTTTGTATAAGAATTTTGCCCGCTTCGCGAAATTCTAATGATGCACGACTAAAACACGGTATTCGTGGAAAAAGGGTTTTTTTTAACGTTATATATGATTTTTTGGAAAAAAATATAGCCTAAAATATATCTACAAAAAGCTCATATTATGAGGCAAGAAAATTTGTTGATGTCCAAAAATTTTCATGTGTCGATCTTTTATGATCATCGGGATATGATTGAATATGTACTCAGAAAATTGCCATTTTTTGGCGTTACATTGTCTCACCAATATAATTTTAGAATTCAAGGTACATGTGATGAGTTATATTTGATTGTTTCGAAACAACTTTTTTTATTTGATAAAAATTCCTAAGGTAAATTTTGCTAGTCTATTGTGCCCATATTTTTAGTGTTATGTCTAAGAAAATGGGACATTTATAGACCCTAGCTTGAATTTGTAGTGTCCTTAACCAATTGTTACAAAAGAGATTTTTCAAAGGATCCATTTACAACAGAACTTCAATAGTCTAGAATATTACAGCTCTCAATATGGTAGCCTAAATGAAATATTCTGTTTCATTTTAACATAAGCTTTGGACTTTTTATTGCACTGTAAAGGGTTACAGACACTACACAAATAAAAATGCAGCCAAATATCTGATTAAAATCAAAGCACTGATGCACTGGTGGTGGACGTTCCTGGAAGCAAGGTAGATTAATAACACAGAAGACGAAATGTTTGATGTCGATGTGCAGTAACGAGAAAATATTTAGCATTGTTATGTTTTCTTTTGTTTCTCAATATTTTCCATAGTATTTCCATTAGGAGTGTCAAAACTAGGTCTTTGGGACAGAGTGTGCCCTTGAAAATAGAATTATTTTTAAAATAAGGGCGGGGGTACCTAGTTAAAAGAGGGCATATGCACTCTTACTTTTTGGTTTCCAGCAAAAGTTTGTCCAAAAATGATGTCTAATAGTTTCATATCATGTATAAACCAAAGTCGTATACTGTATATATTGGTCCACAAAATGCAATTTTATACAAAAGTTTAGTTGACGTCATTGCCAAAATTCTTAGCTTTGAATATTTTGACCAAATTAGATTCTTTATTTCACGCAGTTCCAGTTTTTATCAACCTATGAAATTTACATAAACGTTGCCTCCATATATATGCCGGTGCTTATTGTAAGATATGAAGAAATGAATCCGGTAAAAGTGTCGTTTTTTAACCTAAGTATAAATGGTCAAATTTAAAATTGTACTAAATACCCTTTATATGCATTTGCAAAAAGTCTACTGTGCTCCTTCGAGTTTTGTTTTTTAAAACATAATTTGATATCAAACTGTCAATTGCACTAATTCTAGAATTTTCCACACAAAATATATTTTTAAAGAATTGATTCTACCGGAATCCCTTCGAGGCGCGATGCATTATGGTCTACGGAAATAAAACCGAAAACTAAATTGAGCTAGAGATTATAACCATTTCAGATTTATCGAACGATTTCGGAATTGGTTTGATATACCAAACGGTTCACAACAATGACTCATCGCTCCGCGGAAGGATTCTGGGTGATTATCCCAACGCACATACGCCTGGTCCGAATTCATGAGTAGATTTTTTAAGGGGGAATGCTCCAGTTTTTCGGAACACTCGGTCATTACGGTAGTAAATTAAATGTTTCGACCAATATGTTTCGCTACCATATTTTCAATAATATAACACATTATTAAAATTTACCATTTTCGACGGTAAAAGTGTATTTATTATGCGAAACTGATTTCCTCTAGATGGAAATCGATTATTTAGAGCAAGACAGTCGTAAGTGTGTATGCAGTTACCACTGTTTTGCGTCATTTTATTCATGTGTAGCTGATAAAAATGTTGTAATTCTCTAATAAGTGCGCTGACCTATACATTTTCTTTTTGAATTATTACTAGGACATGATGCTTAATACAATGAGGCAGTTTTATCAAATTCTATTACGTAGAACTTGAAATATTTCCAAAAATATGCAAATTTTGACATAAAACACTCCAGCTTCGTTGATCTCACCAAACACGTGAGCATGCTGTTTTATACATTTACGCGTTTATGATACCACAAATTTTTGTTTTTCTGTTCTTATTAAATGTAAGACGTTACTTTAAATCCGTTTTCGGGACTAAACGACGAATATACAGCATTTTATTAGCATTTTAGTGACCTTGAACAGGTGCAAGAAATTGTGCATTTTTTCGATGTAGGGGTATGTTATACGAATGCCTATAAAATTCAAACAAGATCGCTGACCATCAATTTTTATTTTATTTTTCAATTGGTAATAACATGTAATTTCAACATACAAAATATAAATAAATTCTATTATTGGGAAAATTTTTTAGGAAACTGGAGCATTCCCCCTTAAAAACAAAGAACTGGTTACCCTTTGCACAAGTCGTAATGCAAGCTCAAATGACACCATTGTTAAAAATACAGCTACTTGGCATAGACAATATATTACAATAGACGAATTTTAACGTTATTTGGCACTATTTCTTCCTTTTTCGAATTAATCCTGACCTTATCCCGTTTAACATAATTTTATTTCAAGCAAATTGCCAATTTTAGTGCCATTTCGATCGGGTTGTCTAACTTTTTATGCTAAAATATTTGAGTTTAAAGAAGGTAGGGTAGGCTAGGATCAGACGGAATTTTGTGCAGTCTAAATCTAGTCTTTACAGCTTGTCAAAGCTCTGATCAAAACAGGATTGTGAAGTGGATAGCGTGTAAAGGGTAAGCTTAAAACTATGGTTATACTTATGGACATTAAACGTACACCAAAAATCAGATTAATTTAGTATTCTAAAATACTTTTAAATTTGAAATTCTTTTCATCAATGGCTGAAGAAACTATTCACACATCAGTTTTAATGATTCAAGTAATAAATTGTTGATATTGGAATCTTATTTTATGCCAAGAAAGCTAGAAGGGTGGATTAACCTGGTGAGACACTTTGTTTCCGAATGCCTTGTTTAGCCGTGTATGTCACTTGAAATTCAATTAACTCTTGTCAGACATTTAGTAAACATTAATCCGTATTATTATACAAAAGTACAAAGCTTACAGGCTTTTTATGATATTAACAAAATTAATTGGTCTGTAAAATTGCGACTGTGCTAGCATCAAACATCTAGATCGGTATATCGCTTCTTTGGAACGAAAACCTTGTATCTGCAGCTTGAAATAAGCTGCAGATACGAGGTTAATGTTGAAAAGCAACGGATTGTACGTACGTGCAGTCTGATAAAGATCATACTTTTGTCATCTTCAACACTACCCGTGGAATCCGAAAAAGACCAACATAGACCACGATCAGACTCTTATGCTTCAAATATGGATCTCTTGTGTAGTGGCCGATAAAGAATGCTATCTCTATTTGTCATGCATCAATCATACAAATATAACTTATTCACGATCAGAAATAAAGTAGAAATATGGAGCAAATTTGTCCGATATTTCTGATCTATTTCCCCTTTCCCACGCAAGCTTTTTGAAATTGTACTTTTAAAAACCCTTCCAAAAACTGGATACACGTAATATAATTATTTGTATGTGCAAAACCAGTATTTGCCCATACAATGATTTCTATGCTCTCATCTAGCGTGACTATTTTTAAAAGCCTCTGTATAACTTGAAAAGTCTAAATAATGTGTCGATCGGGAAATGGGCTATTAGAGCAATGCTTTTATTATCAAATTGATGTACCATAATGAATTATCTATCTACACAAACCTTTCGGTACTGAGATTATCATCTTCACATTAAAAATTGAATGTTTCGTACATTTTTTTTTGTTGGGGAAGGGGGTGTACGTGAACATGACAGTTGAACCTGGCGGCTAGGTCCTCAAAAGATCCGTAAATACTCCTTTTTCGGAGGGTCAAAAATGACTTAAAAGCCAGTAAAAACCATAATTGGAAGTCAGTCAATGATATCCCGTCGAGATTCACAGAGGAATCATCACTGAACGGAGTGCGATTCCTCTTAAACTTCTTCTCTTCTCCGTGCGTCTCCATTGCACGTTGGATGCTTTGCTCTGATTAGGGCCAGAGCCTCGAGCTGGCGTAAAAAAGTGGTACTTGTTTTAGTAACAAATTGGAACCGTGTCTGTGTGTATTATGTGACCTATATGTTGCTCACCTGAAAAGTTAACAGGTCGTTCATTAAAAAAAAACGTTCCGATACCTGTTACTTTTGAGCTAACGTATTGCCTTACTGAACGCAGGGCTGACTAATTAAACACCAAAACACACGAAGCAGTCGTTGTATTTTGGTTTCAACATGTCTTTCTATCCGTCCATCCCTTACTTTTGCGTTTCCGTGCTCTATCTCAAAAACGTGTTGACTGAGGACCACGAAACTTTACCCAGTTGTTGCTCTTGACCCAAGTATGTACCATATTGCTTTTAAGTCACGCAAGTGAAAGGTCAACACTATTGTGTAGAATTTGTTTTCGTGTTCTAATTTAAGAATCGCTTAAGGTTCATGCAATGAGTGTTTTTGCCTAAAATTCAGATTAATGTTTTGCATTTATTTCTTACACGTATGTGCCAGATCCTATATCAAATTAAAGCTCTACATGAGTAGTTCTAAGATGTTAGGCAACTTAATTCTGGTTTACCTTACCTTAATCAAAATACATGTATTGCGTGAAAGGAGGACTTCTTGGGAAACGGAGAACATCATTATCCTCGGAAGAAACTGGCTATTTTTTTCACAAAAACATACACCGAGGTCCAAACTTACTAGTACTACCACTTACACGAAGTTTCTTTATTAAAAAAATCTGCATTTACGACATAAAGATTGATATTCCTTTATTTTTCATTATGTAATTCAAAGTGGAACTATTTTCTTTGCAACATGAGGTATCGTAAGATAATGGGTCATTTTTTCAAGCTGTCAAATGCGGTTTTATCATAATTTATTATTTATTGTAACTTTATCGATTAAATTCAAGTAAAGATTGTTGCCACAGCCACAACATATGTCACTTGACATCTTAAGCCTTATCTTTTTTTTTTAATTTGCATGCTATCGAGTTTTATCCTATAAAGTCAAAAGTGTAACCCATAATAAAAGTTCTTTGTAATCAAAATTATATCAACAGTTGGTATAATATTCCCTTTGTTTATTAAGCAGTATTGCTCGGTAATTTCATTGAAATTATACAGAAAAATTAATTACTGGAATATAGAATTTTGCAATGACCAACTTTGTATACCGTACTTTTCTTAATTCAAGTTAAAATCTTATTTCAGTTTAATATTCTTTTAAAGTGTATATATGGGAAGAGAAGACAATTGTATTGTGTTTAGTATGCATGGAAGTTGTATATTTACGAAATGATTTGTTTTTGAAACAATATTCAAAATGTCAACAAAAACGATTTCCGGTTCCATTTCATTCATAGTAACAAATGGCGCGATCCATAATCTTTGAAAATCGAAGAAGGATCATGTATACCTTTTCTTCCAACTTATAGACTTATAAATATTGGCATGCCATGTGTTTAAGTGAATATCATGGTTACCGCTTTCATAATTCTGTTATATGTCCGACGGTAGTAGTACCTCAATTAGAGTTTGCACATTATATTAACACATTTGAATGGAGAAAATTTGTTATGGGGAACAGATGCTGGTTTTGGGAGAAACCCCAATTTTTCGACTTTTTTAGTGGATCTTTTCTCTGTTTTGATCTGTCTGGCAAATGGCCTATGCCTATAGCATGCTAAAATTGTCATAATGTACAAGAACGTGTACTTAATTTTCATTGAAACAATTGTTTGAATTGTTGGCAGGAGTGAGTCCGAGTGACACAATATCACCTGTTGCAGACTTTACAGAGCTAAGTCATTGAAACTTTGTAAGCTTGTTGCGAACGCCCCAACGAGGTGTCCATCTGTCCATCTAATTCTGGATTACCTTGGTCAAAGGTCGAATCGAACTCTTTACTAATTTAAAGATCATTTTCCCTGCTCTGACTAGGGAACCATTCTGACTAGGGAACCATTTTTAGTGACGTGGCGCTAGCAGGGATAATTATATTCATCCGCTTTGAGACAGTTCTAATTTATTAAAACGTCTGATATATGTGACCTGTCACGCTAAAAGGGACCTTATCGGGTGTGTGAAAAATATCGACCCTAGCTTGTCTGCGCAGTCCGCGCAGCCAGACTAGGGCCGACACTTTTCACTTTTATGCAATTTTCTAGATCCGGAATGTTTTCCCTATCTTACTATATCTTCATTTTTCGCATACGAAATCTTGTTGACCTGTGCTGAGTCTGACAAGTTTGTCAAAATTTGGATTTTTGGAGTTCGGATAAGGTCCCTTTTAGCGTGACGGGTCACATATGTATAAAAATGTTGCGCATCCTTTCGATACTAACAAAACGTTTCGTCCAGATTCCAGCAATCAAGGTAGTGCTATTTTAGAAAGTTTGCTTCAAATCTTGTACGTAATGTACAAGACTCACCAACATAAAATCACTGATTTTTTTAGCACGGATAAATCTTTTTATGATTAGAATCTACTATTGCTATCCTTTTTTTATGAACCTTTATTATTCACTTAAAATGATTCAAAGGATGGGTTGCAACAAGGGGTCAAAAATAGATTTTCTTTAAATTTTGTGGATTGATAGGGTTACATAATATCTTTAATTTGTATGTGTAAAAAATCTGGTTTCGGCTTATTTTCCGAGATATGGGTAAATAAAGTAGGTGGGGTAAGATGGAATTAAGTTTATTTACACGTATCTTTCAGATACCTCTGCCAATATTACTTAATGAACAAATATGAAAGGTGGGATAGGTGAAAAGTTATTCTTCATCGCTTTTATCTGGTCGCTGATGCAGAATTTCGTGATGTTGGAGGACAAAGACATCTTGGACTTTCCACCAAATGATCTTCACACCTGGTGTCCACACACAAGTTTTTGTGAACAAAGTCAAGTAGATCCGGACCAGACACCCGCAGGTTATGGCGACGATGTAGTGCCGTGCTGTTCATCCTGCTCATGTTCCGAGGATTGTGGTCGAAAACGGAACTGTTGTAAAAACGAGTACGACTTATACAGGCTGGATGAAACTTTAGACACAATTTGTAAACAGCTTAAAATCGAAATGAACCGTGGAAACCTAGATGAGCCGTATTACCACATTATACGAGCATGTCCAGACCGTTCTCGGGTGTGCGACTCTGATCAAGTAAAGGACTATAACCCAGTGTATTCATACGACAGTGGGATGTTGTACTTCAATCCTGCGTGTGCTGAATGTCACGGTCAGGAAAACACAACAACTTTCAAGCAGTTGATAACATGTCCCATTCTTCTAGATTCGTACTTTTCATCTGCCTTTAATGTAAGAAATGGCAATGTGGCTTCCGAATGTTTATTGAACTTCATACCTCCTGCTGATCTCGATTTGTCCACAGAAATATGTCACAAACAAACCAAACAGCAATGTTTATTCAAAGATTTTAACGAATCTGGAATCTATGATCAATTGTGTAAAAGTTTCAATGCCACTTTCAATGGTGAATCTACGGTTGCGTATAACAATGTGTACTGCTTTTTATGCAGTTCGGCAAACGCGTACATGGCCCATCTAAATACCAATATATGGTCAGCTCAGCACGTATTCTGTCCAAGACGGGACAACTACAAGACGGGTTTGATGGCGACGTTTTCTTTGTTGTTGGACTCATCAGACGATGGGCAAACATCTTCCGAAGCTGAATATCCCGGTCGTACATGGTGTATTAAGGCTAAAAATGAGGTAATCATTTGTTTTAACTATTTACTAGTACCAAAATGACAAAACATGGATTGCTCCATTTTAGCTCTTCTAGCTTTCAGGCCAGCGGGCTAAATTATCATGGCGGCGTGTCCGTCGTGCGTGCGTCCGTAAAATATTCTTTTTAATAAATCTTCTCAAAAACTTCCTGGTGTATTTCAACCAAACTTGACAAGAATGATCCTTTAGTGACCCTCTTTCAAATTCCATCAAAGAATTAGATTGAATTTTAGAAACATGAGGTATCTGTCCTTAAATGTAAAAAATAGCTTATTTTGACATTTATTTCACTGTACATCATTACTACCATTCAAGACAAAACTTGGACAGAATGTTTGCGGCATTAAGATTTTACCTTGGTGTAATGTTTAGCTTGATCAAAATCTTACTTCATGTGTTATGTGACCTTGAATTTGACAAAATTGCCATTTTCGACTTTGTTTTTACTCTTACAACCATATTTAGTTCGAACAGAATCATGTTGACTAACAGATCTGAAATATGTGTAATTTTCAGCCTTATCAGAATACCACATCCTGAGTTATGTTTCATAGAATTTGACAAGATTTCAATTTTGACTCTATTTTCATTTATTTTCATTCTGTTTTCACTTTCTCGGCCGCAAAAATGGACGAATTAAGACAAAATGTGACAAAATATTGGTGAAATAATGTCTTACATAAGTGTAATTTTCAGAGAAACTCACTATCTGAATTATATGCTCATTTATATGGGATAAAATTAGCAAACTAATGAGTAAAGTTTGAAAGAGATGGAAGGGTTACTGGTTGACGCATTTATCTCTTAGAGGTCAGTTAAGGGTGTATATGGAATTGCAGAGTGTATTCCTAAAGGGTGTTAAATAAAAAGATGTTCATAGTGAAGGAAATAGTTGTGTTGTCTAAAAATATTTTTGTTACTATCAACAAATTGTGATATGTCAGTTAATTCATTATCACAGGGCAAAATTTTAGGCTGGACCAAATTCAAAGACCTTGCAGATTACAAATTCAGGTGAATGGAATTTAACTCTTTCCCATATGACAACCCTTAGTTTTACATTTCTTTATGCTCTAAGAACAGGTATTGAACAATCTACTCAAAACTTTGATTAAATATTAAAAGTACAGGCCTGTGGAGCAACTCAAGACATTGGTGTTTTTCTAGTTTTAAATGTACCTTTCATACTAGGAGATTATTTTAAAAATGAACACCCACTGTATAACGCTCGTAGGTACTATATATTTTTGCTCATTTGTCTCTCTGTAAATATATGGCTTATTTAATGTTACACAGGAGATATCATTATGGAAAAGTATGGTCATGTGACCTTTCTGTTTAGACAAAATATTAGCGTTTGAAATGCTGACCTATAGACTGACGAAAATACATGAGCACAATTAGACAATTTGGCGTCAATCAAATTACATAAAAACTAGTCCTTAGTCACCTTTGAAATGTCAGTCACTTGTCAAGTATCACCCCACCCACAAAAGAGCATGTAATTTTATATATAGTATCTATGGACACTTCAAAACCAAATGTCAGTTCATAGCTGATATTTTTTAAAATGTCTTAAAACGTTAAGCGTTTTAATTAGATCGAAAATTTTGACAATTTGTTCCAAATACTTAATACAAATGACGTCATCATAACCATATAACTTGTGGAGCATTCGGAACGACTCGGTCAATTTTCCTTCATATTGTTTCCAGGAATTGACTAAGAGATTCCACAAGAAGTATAGAGTAATGGCACTCCCAGTGAGCCGCTTAAATATCTTGCTCTAAAGGACGCTTTTTGCATAAAAACGTCAATGATATTTTATCTTGACTTATATCAGTTCGCGTGCATGGCTATTCAGTATCATTGTTATTGTATTCACAAAGTGCATTTGAACTTTTCACTTAATTGCATAAATTTTGATACCTTCAAAACATGGAATCTTAGAAACAAAATTAATAAAACGATACAAAGAAATAACATAAATGTAACAAAAATAAATGTAACAATTCTGGACATTGTTAAGATTCTAAATAGAGTATGATCTACCACAAATACTTGTGTATATATGTAGCACGTTCATCTAATGTTTGGCTTTTGTTCACATGTCTGTCTCTGCTTCAAACCGAATTCAAATCTGTCTCGTATTACCAAAATTGTTGAGGACTTTCTGAAATTGTTGCATCACGAGTTTAACCAGCGTGATTTTGTCACAAATACTTCTCTTACTTCTGCTAGGATTTTTGCCGATCGATGATCTGCCCTGAGGGTCAAGTTTTTATCAACGGAACATGCCGCCATCTTGGTTCAGCCTGGCATTTCAAGAACGTGGGTATGAGTATATATTTGTCTTCACCACCGGGAGCTACCAGTGTTTCTGAAGACGATATTGTTGGTCCTTTTTTGGTAGCAGGGTCGAAACTGCCGATTCCTGTCCTGAAGCGGCCTGGATTTGAGGACTGGGATCTGACGTTACTGTATAACGTGAACAGTCAAAACACTGTCCGGTACTTTATTGCTCTGCTGTTACAAAGAAACACGACCGTCGTTCCCGAAGAATTTTTGCGAAACATAACGACTTCATTGAATTGTGAATGGAAGTTGCATATTAATGGGCGTGCTTACAATCTGAAACCAAGCTTTAGTAAACATACAGGATACGTCTCACCCAAGAAAGACTCGTCTTACCTACCGGCATGGTATTCATTTGGCAAAACTTTCGGCGATGCTGCGAAAAAGAATATGGAGATTGATCTTGTACGGCATTATCTTGGTGATCGAAGTATTCTTGGCGCAAGGAACAGACTTGGTGTTATTTACATTACGAAATTGTTTTTCTGTACTTTAGTGGAACTGAAAACTCACGACTGGTTTGACTGGTCGGTAAGGGTATATCTTCTGAATGGAGGCAAATTTATCGAAGATGGCGAGTTTATTATGGCGATGGATGAGTATGGTGATTTTCATGTTCGTATTTGTTTGGAAGATTTTCAGCAAAGCGGTACTCGCAGATTGATTCCGACAGCCCAGCTTATGGGGACCATTGTCTTCGTCGGTGCGATGTTTGTTATTGTAGTCGAGTGACAGTTTCCCTAAAAAACGTAGAGTACCAGAGAAAATGAAAACGATTGAAAAATGAAAATCATTGTATTTGAGTTTTGATGTTTCTCCGTAGTATTTATAAATGTTTGCGATTAAAGAAAATTATAGACGGGTTTAAAGAATTTCATTTTTACACAACTTGCAAATTCTGATTGACCTCCTATTCTGAGAACTAGTGTGAAGTAGATCGCAGGTTTTCTCAAACAGAGCGTGAATCACTAGCTGATGTATGGGATCCCCAATATTACGTTGCAATTTTGTATGGCAATAAAACCCACCTGTACACTGACCAAAAGCCACAAGAGCAAATGAACCTGGATTTGAAAAAAAAACATCCCTCCTGTCCCACCTAACCGAACATTCGTACCGAATTTGTATCGGATGTCAAGTACGAAATTCGCAGTGTTCGTTGTCATTTTATTCGGTGAACTTAGGTTTTCAACGATTTTGTACCGACCATACACAGAACACTAAACGAACTTGTAGCGACTGTGTCGAACAGCCAACGATGTTTCTCCGAAATATATCCCAATTCGTTCCCAAACATCAACGAACCCCTACCGTTTGAGTAACGAACATAACGTCATATTCGGAATGGCATCGTCAGGACCGGTGTGTTTCGTTAGCGGTTTGTTTACCTTTTCGGCCAGATCGGTAAAAAAACGCACCTTCACCGGAGTGCAAACGCTAGTCCTTCGGTGAGATCATGACGAACATACCGAACAGGAATTCGTCGGCGAATTATGACCGACACCAAAAGAAAGTAACGAATGCCAGACGCGCGCCTACCGATCCCTCTGCGAACAATTACCGACACTTGGACACAATAATGTAACATTTCATTCACTTCAAATTACCCTTTATAACACCTTTGTATTTGGAACAGTCCAAAATATTGTTTGGGATAGGGCTTTTAAAAAATATATTTAAAGAACAAATAAACAGAACGATCTAACCACCAATGGTACTTTTCATGTTAACCTACGAAAGCTGTATTGTCACAAGCATACGGTATATTACCAGTGATATTGAGATAGTCAAAACTTTCCCAGAACTGTAGTCCGGGTGTTTTATACATGTGTCGTACGCTCATCGGATTGGTGATGTATAAAATTGTTTGATGCGAGTCGTACTGCGGCCAGCTAATGTTGGGCCAAGAGTATGGCAGATTTCGTTCTGTGAAAACTTCTACGCTGTTACTGAAATGATATAAGAAATGACAAACATAATTATTTTGAGCCACCATCCCGATAACTACTGCTTACATGAAAAGAATAGTTAATCTAATTTGTCAAAAAATAAATAACAACATCTCATTTCAACTGATATCTAGTTAATCATCACATTCCCATTTCATTTTTAGCTCGACTTTTCGAAGAAAATGAGAGCTTATACTGTCACCCGGGCGTCGGCGTTGGCGTTGGCGTTGGCGGTGGCGTCGGCTTTGGCGTCGGCGTTGGCGTTGCAACCAAGGTTAAAGTTTTTTCAAACATCAATAACTTCCATACTATCAAAGGGATTCAACCCAAACTTGGAATACTTATTCACCATCACACCCTCTACCTTACTACCAGGGCCCATGACCCTGGCTCCACTATATTTGGAATTATGCCCCCTTTATACTTAGCAACTTAGAAAGTCCAGCACTTAGAAAGTCGAGCGCGCTGTCTTCGGACAGCTCTTGTTTAAGTATGTCTTGGTGCCAAGATTTGTTATTCTTATGTGTATCAATATTGTGCCGATTTTCGTTTTTGTCTATTTATGTAAATCGGCAAATCCCTGCAGAACGCATTTGCCTAGTTTCGTAACTCAGCGAAATAGCGTATTTATAATTATTTTATGGTAGATCGGGCCATTTCCTGTGCAGAACTCATCTTCAAAATATCCGTTTGTAGCAAGGTATCACAGTTAGCACTTACAAAAGCATTTTAAGCCTTTTCTATTCCAATAAAAGTTCGGTACCGAAGAGCGAACGGAACGTACCAAACAGAAAATACGGAGCATTCTTCTTCCGTTTGCTCGGAAGTTGATTTGTACCCTAAGCATTTCGTACCTTATCTTTTATCAATTCGTTTACACGTTCAACATTACGCCAAATTTATAGATAATATTGCCATAAAAAGCATATCTACACTCGATTCCATTTATATATTGAAAATGTTGCAGTTCCACACTTTTTCCATACCTTTTCCATTTCGCACCAATATTTAGAGTTTTTAATTACCGGGCACTTCTATATTGTTTTCGGACCCTGAATTAGATCCATTGCTTTTGGCTTTCTAGCACCGAAATTAAAATGGTTTCGCTAAGTTGAATTTCGTCATTTTAGAAATAGTTCTTTGAAAACAAACAAGATTTGTTATGAAGCTGTTCGTCTGCTAAGTATATGTGATCTACCATAGATCTGCATATATATCATTTAATTTGATATGGTCTAATTTCATTTAGACTTTGAAGATAACTTACTCAAAATAGTGAGCTGATTGTAAAACAATTTAAACAGGGGAGGCCTTTTCTGCGAAAAATACCATATTCAGCATTTCCCCTGCTCAATAATCTGTAGATATTGTGGTTGTACTGGTGCGAGAAATACTAGGAACCCACGGTTAGTTGCTCCAGCCGCCGTGATATGACCATAGAAGTTGAAATCGGCGTAAAACCCCAATAAAATCAAATCAAACCAATAAGCTGTAGGGGCCAAACTGCATCTTTAAGGGATGTCAAAATAAGATCTCGTCACGTTGGATAGTCCAGACCCAGCCAAACCAACCAATCCCCAGATCATGCTCGCCAAAACAAGCAACCAACCCAGCCAAACCAAACAATCTCTCCGACCATGCAGGCCAGAACAAGCAACTGACAAAGCCAAAACCAACCGATCCTCCTTCAATGCCATGCAGAAAAGCGACCGACCGAGCCAACCGATCCTTACCAACATGCCGGTGTAACGTAGTAAAGTGACCCCCATAGAATACTGACCCCCGGTCACTTTACTATATAGAATACTGACCCCTTTCTATAAAATACTGACCCCCCAGCCAAACAAACCGATCCTCCCCACCATGCCGGGCTAAACTAGAAACTAACCCAGCCGAACAAACCGATCCTCCCCACCATGTCGGCCAAAAACTAACTACCAACTCAGCCGAACAAACCGATCCTCCCCACCATGCCGGGCAACACTGGCGACCAACCCAGCCAAGCCAACCGATTCTCCCCACCATGCCGGTGTAACGTAGTAAAGTGACCCCCATAGAATACTGACCCCCCGGTCACTTTACTATATAGAATACTGACCCCTTTCTATAAAATACTGACCCCCCATATAAAATAACGACCCCCCTAATTTTATCTATAAAATACTGACCCCCACTTATTTTATTGCTAATTTAACATACACTACATGTAATCATATCACATCCGTGTTTATTGTGCTCATCGAAAAAAGTTTCGGGGAGCATTTAGTCGCCATGCTATCCTTCCGTTCGTTCGTCCGTCCGTCTGTCCGTCCGTCTGTCTGTCCGTCCATTTATATACATTCAGATGTCAGCAACCTTTAGGCCAAATTCTATGAAACTTCACATGTATGTGTAATCCCTGAATACCTTTTGAGTCTGTGTTCACGAGTTATTGTGATCGGTCGTTGTCCATCGTCCGTCCGTCCATCTGTCCGTCCGTCTGTCCGTCCGTCCTGTCGTCCGTCCACAATTTCTTTGAAAATCTTCTCCTCTCAAACCAGTGGACCAATTTTCTTGAAACTTGGCAGGAATGGTCCCTGGGTGAAGGGCCTTCAAAGTTTTTAAAAGAATTTGATTCCATTGAAAACTCGGGCTGCCGCGGCATGACAAAGGGGGGAATTTGCCAATTCTTCTAAAAGTCTTCTTGTGTCTAACCAGTTGGCCAATATTCTTGAAACTTCACATGAATGATCCTTGGGTAAAGGACTTTCAAAGTTGTTGAAAGAATTTGATTCCATCAAAGACTCTGGCTGCCGCGGCATGAGTAAAGGGGAAAATAACCATTTTTTTTAAAAAAAAATCTTCTTCTGCCTAACCAGTTGGCCAATATTCTTGAAACTTCACAGGGTTAATCCTTGGGTAAATAGCTTTTAGAGTTGTCAAAAGAATTTAATTCCATCAAAGACTCTGGCTGCCGTGGCATGAGAAACGGGGAAAATAGCCAAATCTCCTAAAAATCTTCTTCTGCCTAACCAGTTGGCCGATGTTCTTGAGACTTCACATAAATGATCCTTGGGTGAAGGGCTTTAAAAGTTGTTTATAGAGTTTGATTCCATCAAAGCTTCTGACCGCCGCGGCATGAGAAAAGGGGAAATTAGCCAAATCTTTTAAAAAATCTTCTTCTGCCTAACCAGTTGGCCAATGTTCTTGAGACTTCACATGAATAATCCTTAGGTGAAGGGCATTCAAAGTTATTAAAAGAGTTTGATTCCTTCAAAGCCTCTGTCTGCGGTGGCATGAGAAAAAGTGCAAAAGAGCAAAATCTTTTAAAAGATCTTCTTCTGCCTAACCTGTTGGCCTATATTCTTGAAACTTCACATGAATGATCCTTTGGTTAAAGGGCTTTCAAAGTTGTTAAAAGAATTTGATTCCATCAAAGACTCTGGCTGCCGCGTCATGAGAAAAGGGAAAAATAGCCAAATCTTTTAAAAATCTTCTTCTGCCAAACCAGTTGGCCAATATTCTTGAAACTTCACATGAATGATCCTTGGGTGAAGGGCTTTCAAAGTTGTTAGAAGAATTTGATTAATATCAAAACTATTAGTACAGTAGCATCAGAAAAAGGGCAAAAGAGCAAAAACTTTTAAAAGACTGAATTTTTGTTACATTCATTTTAAAAACACAGGAAATAGGGCTTTATTGAAACATTTCTTATTTTGCAGCTATACAGGTCAAGGTTTCATCAAGTCAAGAAATCTCAGGTGAGCGACCTACGGCCATCATGGCCCTCTTGTTTTTTTTTTTGTTGTTGTTTTTTATTTATTTTTTTATTTTTATTTTTTTTATGTATCTAAATTGAGGCTGCGCCACAGAAAAAAGGGGCCTTAATGTAGAAATTAGTGTTTGTCTAATTTCTCTTCATTCAATGAAGATAATTTAATGAATTTTTGTTCTTCAGTGATGAATGAGATGTTCTGTAGCTTATATAATTAATAATTCATGTACAAAAATCCTGTCAAGTGAAAAGGGAACTAAATGTATAATAACATTGCGTCTAGATCTTTAAGTCTGCCCGAAGCAAAATCTCCACAACTCTTGCACCAAATTGGGCGAAACTTCATTATGAACTTCGTGAAATTCTGTCAAGAACCTTTTCTCTCTGTTTCTCAATTTGATGCTGTGTTATAGGAAAAGGGGCCAAATTGGAGAGTAGTAGTTCGATCCATGAATATACTGTACGCCTACTGTGCATTCGATTAAGAACCAATACAGCTGCTCCAAGACCGGATAGCTTAGTTGGTAACGTCGGGGTCTGTCAATCAAGGGGTCGTGAGTTCGAACCCGGCTCGGCATGTAGCCATTCAGACATTTGACAAAACAGCTAAAACGAGTTAAGTTGCACAATTACGAACGAAAAATGTCCCACTATAGTTTCGGTCTTAGATTTTTCTCATTGACATATTTCGGTTTTACTATCAATTAACTACTTGAATTCAATAAAGATTTTAAAATATGATCCGAGTGGTTCTCATTTTGCGACATTTAATGAATAAAATATTTTATGGAACGTAAAATGACGTAACGTAATTCACAGACACGTAATTCACAATTTTGAACATACAATAAAATTCCACAGGTAATATTTCTGAAGAGAAATTTTCTTCTTGGTTTATGTAATCTACACATGTGTAGGTACATGCCCAACTATGTATTTAACTTAAGCGTTGATTGTGTGAAATTTTAAAGAGCATTAACGTAATTCACATTTACTGCTCCTTGAGCGGGGTAGCTTCCTTCATTGCAAAGTGTGACTTAATACAATCTACTGCTACCTTCAAGAGTAATGCAATGTGTTTGCACATGCTATTGACTATTTATAAATGATATTTAATATCATGTATTCAAAACATGGTTTCGTTTTAGGATGTGTGTAAAACTAAATAACGTAATTCACACCAAACCATGGGACATATGCATAATTGTTCGCAGAAAATGCATTTATCTTAAATTTCTTTATTTCACCACTAAAAACAATTTGGAAAAGCTACTGGTTGGGATACTACGTATACTGTATATGTATTATATATGTACTCTCCGTGCAAAAGAGATGAACTGGACCACCCCCGAGGCGGGACAGCTGTTTTTTACCCATTTTCCGACTTATCGAGACATTACTCTCACATATTTCATCAGATATATGGAGATTTGTTATTATTTCTATTTGACCACCCCTATGACATTATGTTAAAGACGATTCATCAATATAATTGTACAAACATAGCAGAGAGAGCAGCAGGAAGGTTTGTTTGTATTGTTTGGTAGTACGGGTACTAGAAATATCAGGAATCCATAGTAGGTGCTCACGCCGCCTCAATATGACCATAACAGTTGAAAACAGCATGGAGTTAAAATCAAATCAATTCAGATGCGGTGGAAGCGTCTAACCAGCTAGTTTGAATCGGGCTCGCCCAATAATAAATGAAAAGTTGCGGTCAAAATATTCTGTATGTACGGACAGACGCATGCACGGACGAGTGCCATTGCACCTCTGGTGCATATCGATGAGGATAATTATGTTGTACGTCTACCATAGTTGGGGTTATATTAGAATTAGACTTTTTGTGTGTATGTGGAGAATGGGGTCGGTATTTTATGGGGGGTCACAATTCTACGTGAGGGGTCACTTTTCTACGTGTGGGTAGGTCATAATACCATGACCCCCGGTCATAATATTATGACCGGGGGGGTCAGTATTCTATATAGAATAGTGACCGGGGGTCAGTTTTCTATGGGGGTCACTTTACTACGTTACACCGGCCAAAACTAGCGACCAACCCAGAGTGAACCTCTCCAGCTGCTGCTCCATTGCCACAAATGGGAAAGAATTGTAACCGAAACCCAAAATAAAATTCAAAAAGGTTTCGGTTACATTATTGCAACTGGTGTAATCGTGGAGAATGGTACTTTCATTTTAAAATAGACTGGATTCGAATAGGCTTCGAAGATCGCATGGGATCCATAGTTCAAGTTATGACAATCTGGTTTACAGTGTTTATAATGCGGTGGTGGATCAATGGGAGGGATGCGGAGCTCTGCAGCCCGATTATTTCATCTGCATGCAGAAATTCATTAAAAATTGTGTAATAATAGGAAAACGACCCCCCCCCCCCCCCCCCTATTTGTAAATTCGAACACCCTTACAGAGATCCTTGATCTGCGGCAGCAACGAGTACATAGGAAGTATCACAAATCCAAATAAAACGTAAAAATAATCATTTCGGGCGTCGTTTGTTTCATTATCAATAAATCACTGAGGACAAAACGAGAATAAATCAACAGAAATAGATCTGCTAGACACTTTCGCAGTAAAACGTAAATTATATCAAAATTTCGGGCGTTGTTTGATTCAATTATCAATAAATCGACGAAAGAAAATCGACAGAAATAGTTCTGCTTGACACACGGAACTTACTGAATCATAATTTCGAAAGTGGATGCCTAGTTACGAAAATAGGCAAAGTTCCGTACCCAGTTTCGTAAATCGGTATGCCCAGTTACGTAAATCGCCAAAAAACTAAACAAAAACCGCACAACATAAATACTATCAGATTTTTAAAGTTGATGCTTATCAGCGAAAATACGCCTTTAAAGTTGAGTCAGAAATGACAAATTATGTATTAATCTTAACTGTTGTCCATATCATTTTGATGAATTTTAACACAAAAATATGTAATTCTCGTAAACGGCGCAATCTTTTTTAGATCTAGATTTATGAGCATTGATCAGGATTGGGGTCTATTTTGCACAACATGATCCAAGGTTCGCCTTTTGTAAATCAACTCTGTTCTCCTGAACGTTTAGGTCTACTTCTTCATTACCTTGAACTGTATTTACTCTTTCCCGAGCGACAAAATATTAGGGTGGGTCAACATGAAAGATACTGCAGACAACAAAATGAAGGCTGAAAAACAAAGGATTTGTGCATAATGTAGGTCTTGTTGGGAGAGGAGGATTAAAAGAGATAATAAGGCATTTCGTGATTTATGAAATTATTTTTGAAGAAAGACTTACTTTAATCTGGCAAAGTCTGCCCAGAGCCTCATGGTGGCATAGCTCACGGTTTGATCATTGGCATACCATGGCTGGTAGCTGAACCAGGTGCTTGGACACGTGACTGTGCGATCCCCGGGACATGGCATCAACTTCAGAAATGGGGCACCGAATTGGTAATATAGCTCCTCCGCGTGGGTCACGCCTGTAAAGATTGTTTATCTCAAAATAGACAGATGTATATTCTGTTTTTATTCGGGAGACGGGGCGGAGCCTAGTAAACAGTTCATTCCATTTAAGCTTGGGGAGAAACAGCCTTCTCGATTAGCGGTAAATCGTCGGTATTGTTGCAAAACATTATAACTACAGCGTGAATCTATCTGTAGTTACGAGGTTTTATTACGACACATTTTACAATCGCGCATTCTTTCAATTTCGAAATATTTTCATGCTCGTGCCGCACGTTTTTTCTCTTCTATCAAGCAAGATATTGAGAAGTAAACTCGTCGAATAACCTCTATACTTAGCCACACCCTGTCAGGTGAATAAAAACGGAATATAACACTTGTCCAACTAAACCATAATTTAACTTAACCCTTTCCCAAACGACAAAATTTTAGGTTGATCCACTTCAAAAACTGCCAAAATGACAAAATGAAAGTTATTAAAGGTAGAATCTGTGTAAAATATGGCATAGAAAATATTGAGACAAAAGGAGAAACTGCTGGTAATCAGCAGTTTCTTCTTTTGTTTCAATGTTTTCACAAGCCTTTTCTATAAGGGACGTCAAAACCAGGTCTTGTTTGCGGAAGGGTTAAAAAATCAACTTGAACAATCAAAGAATACTGAAACCTGAAGTGTCCATTACACGTGTCGATAAACCCACATCTCCAGAGGAATAATATATAGAATACAGCGCCCATCCTGTGACAAGCACTTTCTTCATTTTCCATGGTGTTTTCTAAACCTTTATCTTATGGTGAGTCACTGTGTAGTGATAAGTACAAAAACCCATTTATTTTGTCGTTTGTATAGTGCTCCAACGATTTTCAGATTCCCGCCAAACAATAAAAAATATATCTATTTACTAATTATAGGTTAAACAGATCAAAACGAAACCATATCGATGATAATCAGTATTTTGATGTAATACTGACGAGACGATTTGCACGTGTGTCTCTACAATAACATGTTTTCATAGGTTAAAGGTTTGTTTATCAACATCACAAAAGCGTTGGAGACCTATATCATGTTTAAAATTTGTATAGTGCCGCCCTCAACATTGAGACTCAAATGTACTTTTAACTATTGACTGTCCTATTGTCCAGCAAGATTAACCCGGGACATCTGCATATGTAATGACCCCACTTCGCCTTTGTTTTGCTAAGACGCTCAACTAACGGACTTTGTGCACGAAAGTTAAGTTGTCCCGGGTTAACCTTGCTGGACAATACGTGAGAGGGGTGTTGTGATTACATGTAACGGTAAACACCTTCCTAAAACCACGACGTTAACATACCAGCCCTGCGTTCAGTAGACAAACTGGTAGCTAACATTACCAACATTTGCAACTTCTTCGATCCAAATTTCACAGAATTGACCGAGTATTCCGAATGAAACGGCTAACTGTTAGCTAACGTTTTGTCTTACTGAACGCATGGCTGGTTAACCTGTTCAGTTTGACTCGTCTGTCCAGAGGTCATGTTTTATTTATACAGACCATCTATTAACCGTCTGCGACAGTATTAAGTTAATTCATCACCTATCCAGTGCGGCTTTCGTGATTGTTTGGATCTGTACATAAAATCGTAGACCCAGACCTTGGTGCCCCGATTCCAGAGTTCTGTAGCCAGCTTAATGTGCGGTGCAACGTACCCGTAGTCAGATTTCATCTGCAATGAAAACTATAAGTACGAACTGGATTCACGCGACACATATTCGATATTTTCAATGTTAATGTTGATGTATGACTAATTTAAAAAATGTGAATGATCTTAGAATCAGCTGATAAAAGGCTATTGATGGCCAACTAAAATGGTGGGTCGCCAATAACATTTTCATCAGCAGATATCTAAACGATCTACCACATCCATCAAACCATTGGTGCTTTTTTTTATACATTTTCTGCTTTAAAAATTTCAAAGCGGTCACTTAGTAGAATCGTTGATGATTGAGCAGCTATACACGCTTTTCATAAACATCGCCTGTCACGTGTACATACTTTCCGGATCATTTTGTGAAGTTGTATCATAAAGAATTTAGTGACTCCTTTCAATTGTCGTGTAAGTCCGTAAACGCAGAACACTTCTGGTGGCAAACAATGGGTTTATGGGAAATTAACATTGTATACACGGAGAAACGGTTTGAGAATTGTTACGAAAATAGTAACAAATCGACATTATCAAAACGAGGCTCCCAAGAATGCAGAGAAAATAATGACAGCGCACGTGCATTGCGTGCACACAGCGATATAGCGAAGTTTCAAGTGGAACAAAAACTATAAAATTGAATGAACTCGTTAATAGAATGAATGAGGAAGGATCTACAGTCAACCGTTCCCTGTTTAAAGAAATCGCCTTTTGCCTTTATGGACGACGTCCGGTGGCTGTTATGTGTGTGTGTGTGTGGGGGGGAGGTCTTAGTGGAAACTTGTATAATTATACACCTACGTACGTCAATAGCATATTTTCTATTCAAATCGAAGTCTTTACTCGGTGGGTACACACATTTCAGAGAATTGAACACAAAGTCAGCTCTTCCTGAGTATCTTCTACTTTTGGCGTAAAGTAAATTCTCTAGTTGTTGTCCACTAAGACCGTTCTCAATATTGTTTATGTAATCTGAAATAAACGGGTCTGACATATATAAATGTGACCAATCTAGCTGAAATGGACCTTATGGGAAGTGGGAAAAATTATTGACACTAGTCAGTCTGCGCAGTCCGCGCAGCCTGATTAGGGTCAATACTTCTCACTGTAATATAATTTTCTGAAAATGTAATGTCTTTCCTATCTTACTTTATGTTCATTTTCTTCATACCGCATCTGGTTGACATCTGCTGAGTCTGATCAATTTGTCAGGATTTGGCTTTTTCTTCTAATAAGGTCCCTTTTATCAATACAGGTCACACATGTATTGGCAAATGCCGCTGCTAATCAAAATATCTATAGGCAAATCAGATGACTAATTTAGTCACGATTATCAGACGTTTCCTACAAAGTTATCTTGGTGGACATTATTTAAATAACCACTGTGGTTGTGAAAGTACTGATAAATTCATTGCTCAACCTCGATGCGTATCTAAATCCGTTTAAACATACAATTAAACATACAAACTTTGCTTAATTTGTCATATCTCGCACCTAGATCGCATTCCAAACATTAACTTTTCAGATGATTTCATTTTATTTAATGTGTTCTACCTATAGCATAGGCGTACTTCATACAGACACAGTATGTGTTGTGCTTAAACCTTACTTTAAATGCCAATATTTAGAAACGACAATCTACACTCGCTTCCATGATTATGAAATTTCAGCACTTACCAAAATAATACGGCCCTTCGACGTTTCGAATCTAATGTGCCTTGTTGTCCGCAAAAAACTCATTAATGCATCTACTATCCATAAGCCCCCACTTATTGAACATACTTTTAAGATACTTAACCAGGGTCATAACATAACGATAATAAGTTGTAGATGAAATACAACCAGTTGTCTCACTTACCAAGGTCCTCAGGGAACTCTTGTGGCACAAATCCCATCATAACACAAAAATCCTTCATATAATGTAGTCATCTCTTTGTAGTAAAACTCGGATAATGTTTCCGATATATACGTAATGTAGTTTCCATACGTAGACAAGTCGCAAATACTAATAATTCAATTACAACTTGTAAACGCCGTCATTGAACATTTGTAACTGAATAAGAACTAGTGGTACTACTCACCAAGGTCTTCTGAGACCTCTTGTGGTACAAATCCTGTCATAACACGAACATCCTTCATATAATCACCTCTTTGTAGTAGGACCTCGGGTAAATCTGTGATGTAATAGTTGTCCACGGTCGGTGCGAATGTGGAGATCATGGGAGGTGCCTGGATTAAAAATTGAAATTGACAGCAATATAGATCTACAAGTAGTAGAAATGGGAAACTAGAAATTACTATTCAAAGCTACATTGTATAAATCTAGATATTGTCCCCTTCGTTTACAATTTCTATACAGCATGCGTCAGACCTTCGCCCCTGTTTAGAAATGACACATTTGTAACAATTCCTCGATTTTGTATTCAAACACTTCTTCAAAACATTATGGCATAGTAGATCTATGTCTATATTATTTATATTTACAACGGTTTCTTTGATATTTTGTTTGTGGAAGACTAGCCATAGAAGAACCGTTTGCACTAAGCTTTGCTTGTCCAAGTTAGTTTATTTCAAGAAGATATTGAAATCAAAACTATTTGTTGCAAAATCATGAAAAGATTGATATTACTTACAGAGAGATTTGCTCTACTTAACGCAAACGGCCATATTTTTCTCAAGCATGTGATCATAACGTCAGATGATGACGTATCACAATTGACTGCCTTAGCTAGCTCTATGGCGTATGTTTTGGGCGTGTGAGGTGGTCTATAAATAGCCCAGGGTGACAGGGCGCACCCACTTTGTGGTATTACCGACTGAAATAATCCTTAAAAAGAGAAAATATTGTTATCTACCATAAAGAAAAAAAAAACATCCTCAAAATATGCAAAATGAATAGTACCATGCCGTGTTGCACACTAGTACAATCACATAAAAAGAGATTAACAAGTAATTATGTGATTAAATAAGCCAAAGCAAAGACTTAGGGACATGGATTGCAGAATCTGAAGAAGCAAAAAAAGCTGAAGCTAACGGTAAAGTACGTGACAAAAAAGGATTTTCTGCAACTTTTTAAATTACGCTACAAAACGATTTTGCAGAAGTGCAATTAAAAATTACGTATGAATACAAAAACCTTTTGATAGACTTAAAAACAAGGGTTTCGTTGTAGTATTCATTCCCTATATGACCAGCGTTTATTTTATTGTTTGATTCAACCCGAATTAATAAAGAAGTAAGGGCCTATCATGTATTGTTTGTCAAACCATTTTCGAACGAGTAGCCATGACGTAAGGTTTGGATTTAAATCAACACGTCTACCTTAATCTCACCCAAAATGTGACTTGTGTAGGAACTTTTTGTTAATGCTCGACCTCCATGCTTAAATGAAACTTCGATATGTATGGAAGATCACTAGGATGGAGGTCACATGATGGAGGTCATTTTAAGGTCACTACAAGGTCAAAGGTCAACTAAGTGCACAAATTAAAGGTATAGCTAGAAAATCCACCATAACTCACTTAGTTCTTGGTTTAGACTAACAATTTTGGTATCAAAATGAAGCTAGGACATCCATCTTTAATTTGAGATATAGATATGCAAATCAGCTAATTTGCATATGTAAGATTTTGAAGATTTAATAAGAAATTTAAAAAAAAAATGTCATTTTTTATAGAATATAGTTGGAACATAAGCTATAACTGGCTAAGTTTGTGGTGTAGATTCACGAACTGGGTACCAAAATGAAGCCTAAACTTCTGCCATCAAGTAAAGCTATGCAAAATAGCTAAATTACGTATGTATGATTTTTGATTGATATTCTAATTAATTGATGAAAATATCGCCAATTTGTGAGTATTTGATACACACGGCGATCGGCCTCAAAGAAATCATGAGAAAATTCATTAAAAATCAACCATTGGGCCAATTTGAACCAAACTTGGTGTGAATGTTCTTTGAGTGACCTTTTTGATTATTTGTTATCAAAATTTTGATTTGTCAAAAAAGTGGGCGTGGCAGGGCGGGGCTTATAGGATTTTGAGAAATCAAAGAAAATTCTTAAAAAATCTACCATTGGACCAATTTGAACCAAACTTGGCATGAATGTTCTTTGAGTGACCCTTCTGCACATTTTAAAATAAAATTTTGATTTATGATTAAATGTGGGCGTGGCATGGTGGAGCGGGGCTTATCAGACTTAGACAAATCATAAGAAATTCTTTAAAACTTAACCGTTGGGCAAATTTAAACCAAACATGACGTAAATGTTCTTCGAATTACACTCTTGAACAATTTGTAACAAATTGTTTGATTCATCAACAAATGTGAACCTGACAGGTGAGGGTAGGGACATTTTCAACTTGGCGAAATAATAAAATAAATCTTTTAAAAATCAACCATTTTGCTGATTTATACCCAACTTTTCTGGATCGATTTGAACAAAATTATAACTAAATTGATGATGATCGGAACAGAAAGTACTTAGTTATAATCCTTAGCCTTTGACAAAATATTAATTTTCACCTAAGCCATCTTAGTTAAGGTGAGCGATTTAGGAACATCATTGTCCTCTTGTTAAGAATATAGCAGGAAAACAGTTTTAGTTCACAAAGTTGGAGGCGTACACTAACAATTCAAAATAAAGGCTATATATCCATACCTAATTTAAGTTAAGCTTGCAATTTTAAGCTTAACATCATTTCCAAGATTTTTCATATCTCTTTTTTAAAAAGCATGATGAAAAATCACAAATATACATGTATATTCTATACATATATTGCTTTAAAGATTTGCGGAAGGGTTAAACCATATTGTATATTCATAACTTCCAGTCACGAACAGAATAAGAATTTTGATGCCTTTTACAGAATCAGATCGAACTACAGTATACCAGAGAGTGTGTTTTCCATGGAAACGCATCTTTTAAAAGCTGGTTGAGGGGTATAGCTGGAGAAACAGCAATAGCAGTATTGGTGTCATTCATAATTATTAAGGTCAACTATCAGGGCCAGACAAATATTCCTCAAAAGGAATCACTTATGCCAAGGGTAGACGCTGTTCCTTGATTATATATTTGGTTTAAGTCTTCCTTTAACAATAGACAAAGTTGCAAATTGTGCTCATTTTTTTATCAAAGGAAAAATGCCTAAATTCTTTTCAATCACGATTTCTTGACATCTAGCTGTCAAAGTAACGCATTAGGTGATCATGAATTTGCTCATCATGGATTTCCCTGGGATGTTTGGCATGCCTCAAGTACTTGTCTCTCTTAAACTCACTAGTCATTGACAGTACTTGTCTCGGCGAAAAAAAAATGTCGTTTTGCATACAAGTGCTTTGGTGCTCAACATTTTTAGCCTATCTACTGTACATCATCTTATTGAGCCTTTGGTTCTCGCGGGGCTGGTCTATTATCATTTAAAGGGCTGGCTGGTATCTTGTCATTTAAAGTGACATTTCAGATTTTTTTGTCATTAATTTCACTTTTATTTTTATCTGAAAGAGCATATTTCCTTATGGAAATTCTGAAATTTTCAAGCCAAAATATTACGCCGTTTACGAGAAATTTATATTTTTGTGTTAAAATTGAACAAATTGTTGTGGACAACAGTTCGGATTTATATGCAATTTATCGATTATGTCTCAACTTTAAATGTGTGTTTCTCGCTTATTGGCAACAACTTAAAAAAAACTTATAGTATCTATACTCATTAGAATAATCAATTTTGGCATCAAGACATACTTTAAAAAATTGAAATTGGAATGAAATGTCCCTTTAAAAGAAAAGCATTAAGAATTCGATAAGATTTGCATTATCTTTCTATTCCAGCCTGGTTTGGAGCGTCTTTGTATGGACATGCTTTAATCAAAATAGATCTACTTCCTGGTAACAAACATACATTCTCTTATCACTATGTTTTGTTTCCGAAGCAAGAATTGAGCCTCTAAAGTCTTTATATGCTCCTCAGAAGCTTCTCTAGATACCCAGTATCACTCAATGATTGACTTCTGTTTAAATTTGGATTTTTTGTTACACCCATATCTAATTTCATACTGGAGTTTGTATATGCAAGAAAGTCCAAAGTCTCTTTTTGGATAGATCAAAGTCCACCTTGCATTGAAATGGATTAAGATTCTTTTGGACATATGTTTTTATCTTGCATAGAGATAAACAGCATAGTCCGATATCATGTGGTCGTTTACTCAACAGTAAACTTCAAGTCAAAACTCACCAATCAACAGCAAAACTAAATAACTGCTAATGGTTTCTTCATACACCAGTGTCATATTCCATGAGTGTTTGATTCATTATTTTCTAATGAGTTTGTGATTAGAATTACCAACATACCATAATCATTTAGCCTGTTAATCCCAAAAGATGAGAAATTAAAGGCAATCATAAATGTTCACATTAACTTGTGCAGACAGATGGGCAGATATAAAGTATAAAACTACCAAAGTCTGATTTTGGGCAGTATAACATGATTATACAGTATCATTAAGTCTTTCCAAGAAACAAAATAACTTTATGAAACATGAATATTCTCAAAAAAGGACAGTTTTGTTTTCAACATAATTATTCAAAATCATCTGTATGCAAAATTTTAATCTGCATAAATGTTAAAACAACTAAGCTTAATTTCGACATCAAATTATTAGTTTACATATGGAACTTAGCAAGCTACAGCTAATTTTCTTGCTGCATTCTCAAAATCAGCCATAATATCAGTAGATTTTCTATTGAATTTTCAAAAATGCATATGGAATATTTGAGCTAATCAGCACAAATGTGCTTAGAATTGCATATTTGTGTCTCAGCTTCAATTTAATACCGACAACACTTCTAAGTCGATATGCAGAACTTTAAAATAAGCTATATCTAATTTTCCTATTGCACTCCCAAAAAACGACAATAATTTCATCAATTATTCCAGTTATATCTCAAGTCATAAATAAACAAATTATCAATTCTATTTAAAGCTATGCTGGAAAATTAAGATGGGTGCCTAGTCTAATCTTCATTTTAAAACTGTTAACCTTCACAAGGAACCCAGTGAGTTATATCTGTTTCTCTAGCTATATCCCATTAACAACTTTTTCAAAGATATGTTTCTATGGAAACCACACTCTGTAGCATATTGAAGTTCAATCCGATTCTGGAAAAATAGACTTCAAAATGCTTATTTTTTGTGTTGGACAGGAAGTTGTACGTACATATACCACAGGATTTAGTATTTCCAAGATGCTTGAAGCACTGTATATATCTAATATTCACAAAATTGTGATGTGTTCATTATAATTCTAAAAATCCATAAAAAACATTAAAATCGCCCTCATTCAAATAAGCTTTTTTGCAAACTTGAAGTTAAGTATGGGTGTCTAGGTCTTATTTATACCAAAATAGTTTGTGTACACCAAGTTAGTAAACGTTATATAGGGAACAAAAACAAAGAAAATTTCATCAAAATTTCCCATTAACTTATAAAAAATATGCATTTGCATTCGTATTAATTGATTTGCATAACTTATACCGAAAAATAAAGATAAATGCTTTAATTTGATACCAAAATTGTTAATCTATACCAAGAACGTATTAAAAGTGAGCTATATCTGATATTCCATTAAGATATACTGAGCAAAAATGAAAACTTTACACTTCAAGATTTCTTGTTTCTTGAAAACTATCGAACTAAAAGCCTAGGATATATTTTGACGTTATTTCCCAGGCTTTCAGCAATCGTTTTGTCGAAATTTCCTTGCCTTGTGTCCTTTAATGTCAGAGTTACGGCCCTTAATGCGTATAGAGCTAATTACATCTAATGTCACATATGCGCATGCGCAGGAAACGATTCATTATTTTTTCGGAATTTGTCGTATCCGGGTTGCCAAAAAAACACAAAAAATCTTTCTTATCACTGGTAGCAAGCTCTAAAATAAAGATCTAATCTGTCAATTTTGTGAATTACCTCCCTTTTACATAAACAAATAGAGAATTTAAAATGTTTGATGTTCACAAATTTATCACGGCTTTCGATTGATTTTTTTAAAAACATCATGCAGGCTTTACAGGGGAATTTTGAACCCTTTTTTCGACGAGGATTTTTCCCAGATGTTCATGCAATAGCGATTTCAATTTCCTATGGAGATTGCATTGTAAATTTTTCAAGCTTTGCAACATATTGAAAATTCTGCTTTTCAAACATCATTTTTTTAAAAGCTCAACCAATTTTATGCAAGCTTCTTTACATTTTCTGACTGATAATTTGTCAGACTACCATTCCGTACAGTCTGATATGGTTTGAATTCTTCTGCTCTGATTTTTGATGGTTTAAATTTTGTAAAATTCTGTTAAAATTGTACACCTGAAAAAACGGACCCCTGTCACACTTAAAGGGTCCGTTTTTCATCCCTGTGATTAAGATCAACAAAACGTTTAGTGTTTGGCACAACCAAGTCAATGAACAATGCGAAGCACATTCATTTGATTTATTTACCTGTTGCATTTAGAAGAAATATGACAAGCAATGTAGGTGTAAAGTTTTCATTTTTGCTCAGTATATGTTACCATGGAAGCCACACCCTCTACGATACTGTAATTCAATCGGATCTTTGGACATATATTAAAATATGCATAATGTTATTGGACGCTTAACATATAAATTATGATTAAATCAATATACAAAGCTTTCCAGTGATATGAGGAAAAATGGCAATTTTGTCATAATATACAAAAGCTTATAATTAAGGACTTTTTGTTCCGATCAAGCTAAAAGTAAAACTGTTCTTGCATAATCAATTTGGTTACAATTTTGTTAAAATCGATTCAGCAAAGTGGGTTATAAATCCGCGCAACAGTTAATTTTAAAAGAATAATTTCATTATTTCGCCAAGTTGAAAATTTCCCCACAATGCTTCGTCCACATATGTTGATGAATCAAACAATTCGTTTACAAATATTCAAAGGTCTCATCGAAAGAACATTCACAGCAAATTTGGTTCAAATTGACCCTATAGTTGATTCTTAAATAATTTTCTTATGATTTGTCTAAGTCCGATAAGCCCCGCCCTGCCACGCCCACATTTTTTGACCAATCGAAATTTTGTTAGAAATGTTCAAAAGGGTCACACAAAGGACTTTCATGCCAAGTTTGGTTCAAATTGGTCCAATTGTTGATTTTTTAAGAATTTTCTTGAGATTTCTCTATGTCTGATAAGCCCCGCCTGCCACGCCCACTATTTTTGACAAATCAAAATTTTGATAACAAATAATCAAAAAGGTCACTCAAAGAACATTCACACCAAGTTTAGTTCAAATTAGCCCGATGGTTAATTTTTAATGAATTTTCTCATAATTTCTCTAAGTCTGATCGCCGTGTGTATCAAATATTCACAAATTGGCGATATTTTCATCAATTAATTAGAATATTAATTAAAAATCATGCATACATAATTTAGCTATTTTGCATAACTTAACTTGAGGACAGAAGTTTAGGCTTCATTTTGGTACCCAATTCGTGAATCTACACCACAAACTTAGCCAGTTATAGCTTATGTTCCAACTATATTCTATAAAAAATGACAAAAAATATTCAAAATTTCTGATTAAATCTTCAAAATCTTACATGTGCAAATTAGCTGATTTGCATATCTATATCTCAAATTAAAGATGGATGCCCTAGCTTCATTTTGATACCAAAATTGTTGGTCTAAACCAAGGACAAAGTGAGTTATGGTGGATTTTCTAGCTATACCATTGATTTTTGGACTTGGTTGACCTTTGACATTGTAGTGACCTTAAAATGACCTCTATTTTGTGACCTCCACCCTAGTGATCTTCCATACATATCGAAGTTTCATTTAAGCATGGAGGTCGAGCATTAACAAAAAGTTCCTACACATGTGTTTTCTAACGCCTTATTTCTATAATTTAGGTAGTACACTATACAAGGGAAATACCTTTCGATAGTTTGGAGAACATATGTAGAGATACACTACCACCACCAGCGCTTTGTCCAAATATGGTGACTCTGTTAGGATCGCCATTAAAATGGTGAATGTTTGTTTTTACCCACTCTAGTGCCAGTAACTGATCCAGGAGGCCATAATTACCTGGGGCCGTATCGTCATCAGTTGACAAAAACCCTAGAATATGTAAATCCAATTGTCGTGCGAATTAATATCCTCAACAACATATAACTATTTCGTGTTTGTTCGAAGCAATAATAGAAACTTTGACATATAAGGTGGGTAAAGGAATCCGAAAATTTGATATCTATTGCTTACCGCGTTCTTTGGATATAATCATATTTGACAGTTTCCAAAACATTATAGCAAAATCAGACACATTGTTATTCAAGCATTAGAAAATAATTTTCAACTGAACGTCCCTAGCATGTGACACAGTAAGATTTCAAGGAACGCAAGGCTGTGCATAAGCGCAGTCTGGTCAACATCCATGTTACTCTCAAATGGTTACTACATACCATGTGGAAGCTATTGGAGAACAGCATGGTTCCTGCTCAGACTGCGTGTATACGCAGGCAGATCTTGAACCATATTGTTCTCAAATGCTATACGGGAGGTTTTTCCAGCTCCTGACACAATTATGTATTACTATTACCAAATAGTCCTAGTCGGTAGTTCAGCGTCACTACAATGACTCCCTCTAAAGCTAGGATTCTTCCATCATACTCCGCTCCAGACCCGTATTTGTAGGAACCCCCGTGTATCCAAACCATCACTGCAAGCGGTCCAGGCCATACCTGCGACGGCTGAAATATAGGAGGGGAGGGAAGATCATGATGGATAATCACGTGATATAACATTTTCAGAAAATCTTCAATAACTTTGTTCATATGGAACCGATTTGAGTTCGGTTTGAAGCAGAGAGGCGGACAGGCGTCATGCATTAGATGGACGTTGTTGATTTTTGAAAATTTTGGTTGATATTCAATAACTTTTTTATCCGTTGATATTTCAGAAATCCACCACATTCAGATGATATCTGGCATTCCCCACATTCTTTGCTTCAAACCGAAATTAAATTCAAAGTAAACAAATATATTTAAGAATTTGCAAAATTCTGAGTCACGTGATTATCCACTGTGAGAATACCGAGCAAAAATCCTCGATGCAAAGTATATCTGATAATGATATCTTTGGAAGTATGTGATCTTCCTTTATAAGATACAGTGTTTCGAAATTAAGCTAGCATTTTATTTGAAAATTTAGCATGGCTATTCCTAAGATTGCATGAACTACAATCACGGGTACGGGTGGCAACCGGAGAAACTAGCTCCAAAAAGAGTGAACGTTATTTTGTTGCCTCCGTACTTCCGGGGTAGTTGTATCGAGGGAAAATCGGTAAACAAGGGTAGGTGTCGAGTTTGGTGAGCACAAGAATATACGGTGATAGTTAGCATGGTTTCAATACAATCATTGAAAAACATAATAAAATCAAAGGAAAAAAATGCTACTCGGAGATTTTAACACGTGTTTGCCCACCAATCTCCCAAAATATGGCCAATGATATATCGATATAACATGTAATAGGCTTGCAACTCCCTATACTTCTTAAAATGATAAGAATTTGTATTTTTTGTTAAATTCTGGCGAAAATTGGGCGAGTGCAAGTTGCCTCGACGAAAGGTTAGTTGAAATCGAAATTTTACTTTTAATTTGATGATGTTTTTCAATAATTGCATTTAAACCCTGCTAACTAACACCGTATATTCTTGTGCGCAACCCACTTTGACCATTTCTTTATATTACAGCTTCGCTGGATTTTTCCAAAAAAAAGAAATCTGAAAAAGAAATGATATCAGAAAAATGTGCTCGACACCTACCCTTGTCTACCGATTTTGCGCGATACAACTACCCTGGAAGTACCGGTATGTCACGAGGCAACAAAATGTCGTTGACTCTTTTTGGAGCAAGTTTCTCCGTTTACCACCCGTGACAATGGTATAACATACAAAAAAATCGGTAAAACCCACACTGCCTATTCACACATATCAGTTTTTAGATAAATATTAACTAATCCAACATGAAAATTGGTATATGACGACAAAACAAAAACGAACATAATGTGCATCTATCTTAGTGTGCGTTAATTATCTGGAGTTTCTTCTGTCCATTCATTTTTCAATGACTTTTTAAAGATGGGCGTCAAGACCAGGCCCGGTTTCTCGAAAAAACTTAAACTTGTATACACTCATGAGTTCATGCTCAACTTCAATTGAATACCAATCAGCGTTGACTGTTATTCAATTGAAGTTCACGTGGATTTCTTGTGATCTGAGCGCGGTGCTAAGATTTGAGTCTGAGAACATACTTAAGTTTTTTTCGAGAAGCCGGGGCCAGGAGTCGATATGGTTTAAGTTTAAGTACAAAAAAGAGAGCACTCACACGCGGAGCGTAGATGTTTAAATACAGACAGTCCTCATCAAAGTTGTTGTAGTCTGACGCAAAACTGTACCTGGAAAAAGATTGATATTTCGTCGTTGTAAGTACAAAACCTCGTATCTCTTTTTTGGGAGATTTTAAAGGGGAGGAAAAAAACTATCATAACTTTTCCCAAACTGAAAGGATTAACTTGAAATTAAGGCATATTATCTACAAATAATGTGTCATTAATACTGATTACTCAAAATATCCCAAAACCTGCAAGAATTGTCTTAACTGGGTAAACAAGGTTCTACTTTGAAAATCGCAAAAACCGACACACGAGGTTTTTCATTTACACCGATGATCTGACAAATCATGTTGAATCATTTCCATAGATATTGATGATAAAATTTATAACTAGTTGGATTGCAAGAAGGTTTAAGTTTGTCCTTTTCCCAAACAATTGCTTTATTCCAAGCTTTATACCAATTTTTACTTTTGTCTTGATATGTATGCGGCTAATTTCAGAATTTCTATTTGTATCCACAAACATATTGTCTGGTCTGGAGCAATTTTTAAATGTACTTGTGTAAATACTTAACGTTTGGGAAAGGGTAAAGAACAACGCATACACTTACTTCTGTAAAAACCACGCAGGCTGCACGCAAGATGCACTGACATTGAGTGCGTCGCGCACATTCGGTTTCCATGGTGACTTCGGCACGGGTCTGGCGAACCGCAGCTGGCCGATCGGGGGCTCAGCATAGGGTACCCCAAGAAACATGTCCAGTTTAGAGATGTCATTACCGTTATAATTGTGTCCTTTAACGTCCAGTGTGTAGCCCCTTATAGCCCCCTGTTCTGTGTCGACAACGACCGTTGATGAATTTATAGTCCTTGTATGTAATAGGAAAAATAAGCATACACTGAATGTTTTTGACATTGTTTCCTTAAAACACGGAGATTTGGCACACTAAGTTAAACTTCGTAAGATAATAATTTAACCCTTTCCAAACCAAAACATTATTAATTTTGATATCCCTATTTGAAATAGTTTCAAAAACCGCTTAGAAAAAAAAAGAAATGTTAATTAGAAACATTTTCCTTACTGAATATCTTTGCTGTGTCAGAATTGTTTTCTTTTTTTTTTTTGTAAGACTTCAAGGCCTGTTACCTTTTTTTCAAAACTGAATTGGTATATTATTTTGTTATTTGGGAAAGGCGTAATTCTCTTAGACCTTGTCGATAAGCTCTCATAGAACTTATTTTGGGGTCTTCGGTTGCAACTCATGTAAAATTATGTAAGCTGACAAGATTTAAAAACGCAAAAAGTACTTTAACAGATGATTTATGAAAAGTATGAAGAGTTTTCAAATAAGCCATACATCCGAGGAAAGGGCTCTGTAAAATACATTGTGGGGAATGCAGAAATAACTTACATGTGTATAACAAACAATTTCTTAATTTAACAAATGTTTTCCCAACACTTCGTCTTGTTAGGAGTCTTTCGAGGCAGTTAGATTGATTCTTAAGCCGTGTTAAAAAAGTTCCCCTTCTAAAATTTCAGATAAAATCTACAACACACAATTTTTACTATATATTTGTATTTAACAATAATGTTGACCAAAACCAGTACTACCACAACACCCACTTAAGTTAACGCTATCAAACCATGATGGGCGACATTTACTTAATATATATTAATTCTGAGTTTATCCCATGTATGTTACATATTACATCTAAACTACCAAAATACCTTCATAAATCATTATTTTTATGACAAAAATCGTGTTTTGCCATAAAAATAATGGGAAATGTTTTGTACCGGCTACTTTAATGTAGTATACCCGTAATCTGGCCATTTCGAGATTCATAAAACATCGGATTTTTTTCGAGCGGCGTCGTTACGTATACGAATCTATTCGGGCGGGGTCGGAAACATTCGGCAATCGAAAGTTCGTCGAATGTTTTCGACCGCGCCCAAGTAATACCCATAAGGCGCGAATCTCATTAGCGTTAGAATACCTCAACCCAATCAAAGTACGGAAAGAACTGTTGGGAAGCAAATTTGTTAATAATGTAGGCCTGTTCAGAAGTAGAGTACTTTGATTAGGTACTTTGATTATCAATTCGAATAGCTTGAATACTTTGATTCCATGCTGGAGTCGCTGTATCTATTTTTAGCACAACCTTCATGCATATCTATCGTTTGTGTAAATTAACTATTCATAGCTTTGAATATATTTTATAGTTCAGTAAACTTGACTGACCCATTTACAAGGAAGACCATTGGACTGATCTTTGAACCATAATTAAGCAAATTACTACGTCGGTCTTTTCTTTTCTTAGAGACATGATTAATTGAATGTTTAATTTGCAGTCACACAATTCAATATCAACATGTATAACTTCAGACTTACATATTGAATACTCGAATGACTGTCACCTCATTAATCTTTGCTTTTGATGGAGCTATTTATAGTGAGGAGGACCGGAAGATGTTGTGTGGTATGCAGAGAATGGTAAAGTGCAGAGACCGGTGGCTGCATAGAGAAGCAAATTTTTGCAAATTTTGCTTACCAAAAATGAAAACCGGGAAGAATAGAGACTGTATGTAACAGGGAAAGATTTTATCCAGTTACCCGTGATGTAATTTCGGAAAAACATATATTATTACGTTGGTGTTGATATAAACTCTCGTATAAATAAACCATGACCTCTGGACAGACGAGTCCAACTAAGAAGGTAAAACAGGTTTTCGGAACATCTTTGTTTAAATTCGACCGTTGTTACAATATTCGATTTAAAAACAAGTCTCTCCCTACCAAATAGTCTCTGTGGCAAAGTGGGTAAGGCAATTGTCTCACAATCTAACGAAATATTTTAGCCAGGGTTCGATACCAGAAAACTCCACTATATTTTTTTCATGATTTATTTTTTTATTATTCGATCTATTATCTTTTTTCTTTGCAGTGTGCCTTTTTCTTTTCATATGTTTCGTCCATACAAAATATGCATACATTCAAATGAGTTCTCTGTCATCAGGGTTATATCTATGTAAGCCTACAAATCAGACATGTATGACACTTTTGACTTAACAATTGTATTATTTTAATTGAATTATACAGAACAACGTGCAAAGCTATCATTTAGAACGGTATTTAAGGTGATGGAAAATGAATAATAAAAGAATAAAAAGAATAAAAACAAAAAATGGTAAATAAAACGCGACTATGTGAGATTCGAACCCACATCTTCCAACTTGTATTTGCTGGTAACGCTGTTTTACCACTCGACCACGGTTACTTTGTGTTGACGTCGCTGTATTAAATTATTTTGACAAAAACACACCGTACAGTGTAAACATACAACCCCTCTCACGTGGATTAGTCAACAATTAAAAGTACATTTGAGTCTCAAGGTCGGTGGTGGCACTATAACTACGGCTTGATTCAAGCCGTAGTAACGAGATTTTATATCAACACCGACTGTTTATCAAAACATAACTGTAAACCATGTCTATTTTGGCACACAATTGATCTCCATTAAAAAAGGAAATATGTCGCAGGTATCAAATTATTTGACACAGGCGGTTTAGTAACGTGAAACCTTGGTTTACCTTTAATAAGAATATTCTAATACTATATACAAAATATAGAAGAAAAAAAACACCCCTTAAAAATGAGGTCATGTTGTCGCCCACTTTCAAAAATGTCGTTTACACTATAGTGGTACCATCAACATTGAGACTCAAGTGTACTTTTAACTGTTGACTGTCCTACGTGAGAGGGGTGTTGTGATTACATCTAACGGTAAACGCCTTCTTAAAACCACGACGTTTACATACCTGGTTTACCTGTTCAGTTTGACTCGTCTGTCCAGAGGTCATGGTTTATTTATACTAGCTTGTTCAATGTTTAGTGGCGACATTTTCGAATCTGACCATGTTTCGTTTTTAATTGGACGTCTTTCGGACGTCCAATTCTTATAACCACTTTTCGACAGGCGAAATGGGTTTTCATTACCAAAAAAAACCTTCTCAGACTCAATTGCCAATTGTCCAAAATTCAAAATAGATTTTGCGACCATACAGGGAAACTGTCGTATCTCTTCCTGTTTTCCAAGTGTTCTCTAACAAACACTATAAGGTTCATTGCCCGATTCAATTCATACCACGTCTTTACCAACTTTACGAGCTTTTTTCGATCTACCCATTTTCTTGCAGTGATTTGACTTTCGTGATATTGTGTAAAGGGTAAGATCTGTTGAAAGCGATACATACATACACTATATTAATAAAGTTAACAAACGCCCTATATCATCAAGAGCAACGATCGCCTAAACGGGAAAGGATTAGCCTCGAAACCTGTTTTCCGTATGAAATTTAGAACGCCGTTGGTTCGAAACCAGTTCGGACCATTTCTTCTGTATAGCGTTTGTTTTTCTTGATGTGTTTACTGAAAGCAGACATTTTAGGATGATTACTCAATTTAATGCACGTTTTTTTTGTATGATAAATATTTTTTCTTTGATCATTGTTGTTTAAGTCTTTGAGATATTTAAAGAAACGGGGTTTCCATGCGACGTATTTTAGAAACAGGGTTTTAAAATTGATTATCGGGGAGTGAGTTCATTTCGCAACTCGGGTTCGACTCGACGACAAATCGGGGTTCCATCTGAGCAGCCTCAGATGAGACGCTAGTGATAGCCACCTATTCAGAAAAATAGTTGGTCTTACGAGTTTTATTTTTGTTCTCCAGCATCTGTATCAATGATACTCGACAGTATCATGACCTATTTACATACTGATCAATGATCATGACAACAATGATTATAACTAGTATAAGATGAGTGACAGCGATATGTATTTATTACGTTTAAGTGACCCGTTTACGTGTATTGTGCTAAGAAGATGAAGCAATGGATCTGCAACAGTAACAATGGTACCTGGATGATCCGGTGAATATGTGTACAGATAGGGACATTGCTATTCTCAAATGTTCGTCGATAATGATATGAAGATTTAAATTGTGTATTATACTCCACTGCCATTTTCTTGACGGCACGTTCCAAATTTCTTCTTTGTTTGCACATCTGTAGATGTAAGGATGCTGCGGTAGTACTGGTATGAGGAATCCATGGTTAGGTGCTCCAATCCATCTGGTATTTTATTTCAGGAAAAGTATGTATTGAATATGATTGTTTTGTAACCACACCCAGGGAAAATTTGCTGACGTTTTTTTTACTCTAAACACGAATATAAATCAAAGTGCTTGGAGCACTGTATTTAGACACCTCTGGTTGATTGAGCGGAAATGTATGTAAATGATCGGCGTTTCATTACTTTATTTCGTTGAATTTGTGTTTAGACCGATTCTAAATCACTGCGGTCGTTTTTTTCTCCTGACGATGGTAGGGATAAAAGGCGAAAAAAGATGATAAAAAAGAGCTATGCCAAAGAATTCGAACCCAGTGCCTTCCAAATATAGACATGTCCAAAGAGAACAAGGTGAGTGCTCAGTCAATTGAGCTATCGCGGCTTTCATTTATGTACCGCGTTGGCTTACATTTTAAATACATTGCTTTGTATTGTCCTTTATAAAATCAACGAAAGTTGTAACTGACGACAATACTCATAGTTAAACCGAATCAAGAAGACGAAATTGCTAATCACATGCCCTTAATTGAATCGGGTAATCAAATTAATAGTGATAATTCATAATGACAAATCAGTTGTCTTGAAACGGCAATCAAATCAATTTGAAGTCTGAGAGGGGCTTTTTGGTAGTAAAGCCGATTTAGTATGTCCGAAGCTAATCTTATAGAATTAAACGTTAAACGTCTAACAGAAGAATTAATAAAATAGCTATCGTCCATGTACAATCCCGCTCAATCAATCAGAGACGTCCAATTACAGTGCTCTCAGCACTTTGATTGTTTTTGTTTTTAACTCGCAAATAAATATCGACTCCAGATATGTATCGAACCTTAGACCTTCTTTCCATTTACCCTTTTCCAAACAAGACCCTGTTTTCCCTAATAGAATAGGCTTAGGAAAACATTGAGAAAAAAGAAGACAATGCTGATAACCAGCATTTTCTATTTTTGTCTCAATGCTTTCTGTGATATATCATTAATAAATTTTACGTTTAGTGACACCCATTTTGTCGTCTGCAGCAGTTTTGAAATTTGACCACCCTAAAATTTTGTCGTTTGGGAATTGGTTAAGCGAAAATTCCACGACGGCGCTACAGAAAAGCTGACTCGTACAGCGAGATGATAATTATAGCACGCTAGTTTGAAATAAATACACTGAACAGATCTTCTAAACCGCCATGACATGTAACTTTATATATCTCCATTAATTTTTTAGATAGGGACTTGAAATTTTCAAATACGAAAGATTAAACATTTTCACATAATATGCTAAAATTTCATTGATGCCTTTTGACAATAACATGCCTCAATCGCAAATTGAAAAGGGTCCCTGTCACGTCTACATTTTCACATCAGAAAGGTAAACTGTAAGTACGGGATGTGACATCAATCTGCGTCAATAATTCTGATTGACAAATAGACCTTATTCAGTTGCAGCTATTTGGGAAGTACTAAGGTGTCATTCCAGACGTTTCTGTAGCCTAGGTATGTCTGCCACACTTCCGGTTGTCTGGTATTTGTGCCAAACCTTATTGTAACGTCTTTTGATTACATTGGGGCATTTCTCCGATTTGAATTTATCTGCGCATCAAATCTGAATGATGTTTGTTGACTGTTAACAAAAATGTCGGTCAGTCCTAACTTATGAATTCTTTGATGGTGTTCTACGGAATACAATACGTGCTATAAAAAGAACAAAAAATCCAATTTGTAAACATAACTCTGTATCCTCTTCAGAAGCATACAGGCGTCAAGGATATATTAATGATATGCATAACCGATTCATAATACGCATCTGGTTGACATCTGCTGAGTCTGATCAATTTGTCAGGATTTGGATTTTTCTTCTGATAAAGTCCATTTTAGCGTGACAGGTCACAAATGTATTTGCAGATGCCGATGCTAATCAAAATATCTATATGCAAATCAGATGACTCATTTAGTCACGATTTTTAGACGTTTCCTACAAAGTTATCTTGGTGGACATTATGTAAATAACCACTGTGGTTGTGAAAGTACTGATAAATTCATTGCTCAACCTCGATGCGTATCTAATTCCGTTTAAACATGCCATTTTGTCCAAATGATTTCACAGAACACATTAACTTTGCTTATTTTGTCATATCTCGCACCTAGATCGCATTTCAAACATTAACTTTTCAGATGATTTAATGTGTTCAACCTATAGCATCTAGGCGCACTTCATAAAGACACAGTATGTGTAGTGCTTTTAAAAACCTTGCTTTAAATGCCAATATTTAGAAACGACGATCTACACTCGCTTCTAAGATTATGACATTTCGGCACTTATTAAAATATTACGACCATGTGACGTTTCGATTCTAGTGTGCCTTGTTGTCCGCGAACAACTCATCTACTATCCATAAGCCTCCAATTATTGAACATACTTGTAAGATACTTAACCAGGGTCATAACATAACGATAATAAGTTGTAGATGAAATACAACCAGTTTCCTCACTTACCAAGATCCTCAGAAAATTCTTGCGGCACAAATCCTGTCATAACACGAACATCCTTTATATAATCACCTCTTTGTAGTAGGACCTCGGGTAAATCTGTGATGTAATAGTTGTCCACGGTCGGCGCGAATGTGGAAATCATGGGAGGTGCCTGGTGCAAAATATAGATCTACATGTAGTAGAAATGGGAAACTACATTCAAATCTGCATTGTATAAATCTAGATATTGGCCCCATCATATACAATTTCTATACAGCATGTGTCAGAACTTCGCCCCTGTTTAAGATATGACACATTTGTAACAATTCCTCGTTTTGTATTCAAACACTTCTTCAAACCATTATGGCATAGTAGATCAATGTCTATATTATTTATATTTACAACGTTTTCTTTGATATTTTATTTGTGGAAGACTGACCAGTCACAGAAGGACCGTTTGCACTAAGCTCTGCTTGTCCAAGTTAGTTTATTTCAAGAGGGTTTTGAAATCAAAAGTATTTGTTTGCAAAATCATCAAAATGTGGGTATTACTTACAGAGATATTTTCTCTGCTTAATGCGAACGGCCATATTTTTCTCAAGCACGTGACCATGACGTCAGATGATGATGTATCACAATTGACCGCCTTCGCTAGTTCTATGGCGTATGTTTTGGGCGTGTGAGGGGGTCTGTAAATAGCCCAGGGTGACAGGGCGCACCCACTTTGTGGTATTACCGACTGAAATAATCCTTAAAAAGAGAAAATATAGTTCTCTACTACAAAGAAAAAAAACATCCACAAAATATACAAAATGAATAGTACTATGTATTGCAGAATCTGAATAATCACAGAAAGCTGAAGGCAACGGTAAAGTACGTGACAAAAAGGATTTTCTGCAAGTTTTTACATTATGCTACAAAAAGATTTTTGCAGAAGTGCAAATAAAAACTGCGTATGAATACGAAAAGCATTTTGACAGACCTGACAACAAGGGTTCTATTATATTATTCATTTCCCTATATGAACAGCGTTTTTTTTTTTTATTTTTATGAATCAACCCGAATTGATAAAGAAGTAGGAGCCTATCATGGACGAGAATTTTTCGTCAAACCATTTTCGAACGAGTAGCCATGACATAAGGTTTGGATTTAAATCATCAAAAGTATGGCTTACATGGGCGGGGGTAGAAGGGGTAGGGAAGGGGGTCCGAATCCCCATGGCATTGGCCGAAAATCAAATTTTAACTATATAACGTTAGTATAACGTTACATATTTAACACATGTTAAAGCCGTCATTTGGGCTTGGACACCCCCCCCCCCCCCCCCCCGGAAAAATCCTTGAGGACTGGGACCCCCCCCCCTGGAAAAAATTCTGCTGGATCCACCCTTGGCTTATCCTCAGCCATCTTATACGCCGATATGAAGAAAATGAGTACAAGAGAAATACCTTTCGGTAGTTTGGAGAACATATGAAGCGATACACTACCACCTCCAGCATTTTGTCCAAATATGGTGACTCTGTTGGGATCCCCGTTGAAATTGTGTATGTTTGTCTTCACCCACTCCAGGGCCAGTAACTGATCCAGGAGTCCATAGTTGCCCGGGGCTGTGTCGTCATCAGTGGACAAAAACCCTGGAATATGTTTTACAATTATCATGTCAATTAACCTTGTTTGTTTTAGATATTAATCTCGTGTCGACAAAGTCAAGACAATGATTTATGAACATTTAGATAAAGAATCCGAATGTTTCGTTATTATTCATAAGCGTTTTCTCTGAATATTTAAGTTTTTCCGAAGCTCTATATATCAGAACAAACAACATACTTTTTCATCACTTGAAACAGTCATCACAAAAATGTTATGTCATATAGGCCTACCTATGAACATAACAATAACATTCACAGCAAGTACACTCTCTAGACTTAGATTTATTTGTGCCTTTTGTGTAGATTTTATTTGTCCTTTTTGTGTAGATTTTATTTGTGCTTTTTGTAACAAATATTAAGACAGTCATACGAGTCTAGTGCCTAAACCTGGTTATGAATATCATTAGTGTTATTGTAAAACCTCGTAACTCCAGCTTATTCAAAGCTGGAGTTACGAGCTTTTGCAATAACACAGACTATGTCCAATAACATGTATTACCAAATAGTCCCAGTCGATAATTCAGCGTCACTACAATGACTCCTTCTAAAGCTAGAATTCTGCCGTCATACTCCGCTCCTGACCCGTATTTGTAGAAACCTCCGTGTATCCATACCATTACTGCAAGCGGCCCGGACCATAACTGCGACGGCTAAAAATAGAAGGACGAGGGAGAATGAAAACGTTATTGAATATAGATGCTTTTCAACAGGAAACTCGTAACTGAAGCTTGTTTTAAGCTTCAGTTACGGAGTTTAGTTGAAAAGCGATGATATGTAATAATCGCCAAAAAGTCCTAGTCTATAGTTCAGCGTCACTACAACGAGTCCCTCTAAAGCTAGAATTATGCCATCATACTCCGCTCCAGACCCGTATTTGTAGAAACCTCCGTGTATCCATACCATTACTGCAAGCGGTCCGGGCCATAACTGCGACGGCTGAAATATAGGAAGACAAGGTAGAAATCCGAAATCTTTCTTGGATATATACGCTTTTCAACAAGAAACTGTTGCTTGTTTCAAGCTGAAGTTATGAGGTTTTTGTTGAAAAGCGACGATATGTAATAATCGCCAAAAAGTCCTAGTCGGTAGTTCAGCGTCACTACAATGACTCCCTCTAAAGCTAGGATTCTACCGTCATACTCCGCTCCTGACCCGTATTTGTAGGAACCTCCGTGTATCCATACCATTACTGCAAGCGGTCCAGGCCATAACTGCGACGGCTGAAATATAGGAAGACAATGTAGAAATCCGAAATCTTTCTTGGATATAGATGCTTTTCAACAAGGAACTCGTAACTGAAGTTTGTTTTAAGCTGCAGTAACGAGGTTTTTGTTGAAAAGCGACGATATGTAATAATCGCCAAATAGTCCTAGTCGGTAGTTCAGCGTCACTACAATGACTCCTTCTAAAGCTAGAATTCTGCCGTCATACTCCGCTCCAGACCCGTATTTGTAGGAACCTCCGTGTATCCATACCATTACTGCAAGCGGTCCAGGCCATAACTGCGACGGCTAAAAATAGGAGGACAAGGGAGAAATACGAAAACTTTCTTGGATATAGATGCTTTTCAACAAGAAACTCGTAACTGTAGCTTGTTTTGAATACGAAAACTTTCTTGAATATAAATGCTTTTAAACAATATTTTTATTGAAAAGCGACGATATGTAATTATTCCCAATTAGTCCGAGTCGTTAGTTAAGCGTTACAACAGCGACCTCCTCTAATTCTAGTTTTCTCTGATGAAATTCGCTCTATGATATGTTGGTGTCGACACCAACATATCAAAGAGCGAATTCTATCAGAAAAAAAAACTCGGATCAGATCTCCTGTAAAGCTAGAATTCTGCCGTTATACTCCGCTCCAGACCCGTATTTGTAATGGCTATAACCGAGAAGGCTGAAATATATGCGGACAAATAGGAGGACAGAGCAGGTACGATACATTCTAGGTGCAAATGATGACCAAGATCATAGAAAATGAGCCTTCTTCCTAAATGAGAGTGTTTCGAAATTTAGCCGACGTTTCATTTCGTCGCTTTTCAAAGAAAAAAAAACCTCCTTACTTCTGCTTGTTTTAAGCTGCAGTTCCTAGGTTTTTGTTGAAAAGCAGCGATTTGAATATTAAGCTTGGAAGTTCCAAAGAATGAACTACAATAGTCTCCTACATTGCCTATTCACCCAGATTTAATTTTTTATAATTTACTAATCCAAAATGAAAATTGTTTTAAGGCGACAAAAAACCCAAAACAAAATAAACAAACAAACAAACAAACGAAACAACAGCAGCAACAACAACAATAAACAACAACAACAACAACAAAATAACACACACACACACACATAGATCTACATACAAAAAAACTCCCGAATATAATATGCATCGTAGTGTAGATGTGCCGATTTTCTGGAGTTTCTTCTATCCATTAATTTTCGAAGCCTTCCTTAAAGGGACACCAAGCCCAGACATTGTTTAAGACATGGTTGATGTTAAACTACATTAAAAAGAGCACTCACATGTGGAGCGTAGATATTTAAATACAGGCAATCCTCGTCAAAATTGTTGTAGTCAGAAGCAAAACTGTACCTGAAATTAGATGGATAATTGTATAATGTGACATTGTCAAACTTCCGGGGGAGGGGGGGGGGATTTATCAAAGATGCTTTTGATGCATTGCACCCCATCCCTCCCTTCCATCCAGAATTTGGGAAAATATTTGTTTTGTCGTCTGCAACTCCTTTCAAATTCGACCATGGATTTATGTTTGTGTCGTTTGGAAAAAGTTTAATACATTTTTTGAGAACTGTCATTTATATAGTCTAAATTTCTTATTAGAAATTACAGTAACTTTAAGGAAAATGCCTAAATAAAGTTTCAATCATATAAGTATCAACAAATATCGTGTGGTCTGCAACAAAATGTTGGTTTATCTCCAATAACTTTTTTATCAGTTGATTTTTCAAAAAAAAAAAATCAACCACGTCCATCTAATGCGTGACGTCTGTCCACATTCTCTGCTTCAAACCGAATTTAAATCGGTCCTGTATTTACAAAGTTATTGAAGATTTTCTGAAAATACTGTATCACATGATTATCTACCGTGGCTTTTGGACAGGGTGAAAGAGCAAAGCATAAACTTACTTCTGTAAGAACCACGCAGGCTGCACACAAGATGCACTGAAGTTGAGTGCGTCCCGAACATTCGGTTTCCATGGTGATTTTGGCACGGGTCTGGCGAACCGCAGCTGACCAATCGGGGGCTCAGCATAGGGTACCCCTAGAAACATGTCCAGTTTAGATATGTCATTACCGTTATAATTGTGTCCTTTAACGTCAAGTGTGTAGCCCTTTATAGCCCCTTGTTCTGTGTCGACAACGACTGTCGAGGAATATATAATCCTTGTATGTACTAAGAAAAATAGACACAGACTTAATTTCCATAACATTTTGTTGAAAACAAATAGATTTTGCTCATAAAGTTGTCTCGCTAAATTCTTAAAGATAATGATTTAACCCTTAACAAAATAATTTCTTATTATACCCCCGCAAAACGAATGTTTTATTATACCCCGCAAAACGAATGTTTTAGGGGGTATACTGGAATCAACCTGTCCGTCTGTATGTCTGTCTGTATGTTTGTATGTCTGTCTGTCCGTGGACAAAATACTTCTCCACAGCATATCTTCTAAACCATATGTGCTAGCAACTTAAAACTTGCTACACTTATAGATTTCATTGTGGGGAAGTGTCATGTACAAAGATCGTTACTCTGGCATGCCCACTTTTAGAGTTACTGCCCTTTGTTGTTTGTACCCTTGCATTTTTGTCCGGACCATATCTTCTAAACCATAAGTGCTAGCAATTTCAAACTTGGTACACTTATATATCTAATTATGGGGAAGTGTCATGTACAATAACTGTTACTCTGCCGTGCCCATTTTTTGAGTTATTGCCCTTTGTTGTTTGTACCCTTGAATTTTGTTTGGACCATATCTTCTAAACCACAAGTGCTAGCAACTTCAAACTTGGTACACTTATACATCTCATTCTGGGGTCGGATGTGTTATGTACGATAACTATTACTCTGCCATGCCCACTTTTTGAGTTATTGTCCTTTGTTGTTTGTACCTTTACATTTTGTTTGGACCATATCCTCTAAACCACAAGTGGTAGCATCTTTAAACACAGTACACTTATACATCTCATTGCGGGGAAGTGTCATTTGCAATAACAGGTACTCAGCCACGCCCACTTTTTGAGTTATTGCCCTTTGTTGTTTGTACCCTTAAATTTTGTTTGGACCATATCTTCTAAACGACAAGTGCTAACAACTTCAAACTTGGTACACTTATACATCTCATTCTGAGGATGTGTTATGTACGATAACTATTACTTTGCCACGCCCACTTTTTGAGTTATTGCCCTTTGTTGTTTGTACCCTTACATTTTGTTTGGACCATAATTATCTTCTAAACCACAAGTGCTAGCAACTTCAAACTTTGTACATTTATACATCTCAATTCAGGGAAGTGTTATGTACAATAACTGTTACTCAGCCACACCCGCTTTTTTAATTATTGCCCTTTGTTGTTTTTACCCTTGCATTTTTGTCCAGACCATATCTTCTAAAGCATAAGTGCTAGCAATTTTAAACTTGGTACACTTATACATCTTATTGTGCAGAAGTGTCATGTACAAGAATCATTACTCTGGCATGCCTACAATTTGAGTGATTGTCCTTTGTTGTTTTTACGCTCGGATTTGTGTCGGGAACATATCTTCTAAATCATTAGTGCTAGCAACTTCAAACTTGGTACGCTTATAGATCTCATTGTGGGCAAGTGTCATGTAAAACAACTGTTACTCTGTCATGCCAACTGTAAGAGTTATTGCCCTTTGTTGTTTGTACCCTTGAATTTTGTTTGGACCATATCTTCTAAACCACAAGTGCTAGCAACTTCAAACTTGGTACACTTATACATCTCATTCTGGGGTCGGATGTGTTATGTACGATAACTATTACTCTGCCATGCCCACTTTTTGAGTTATTGTCCTTTGTTGTTTGTACCTTTACATTTTGTTTGGACCATATCCTCTAAACCACAAGTGGTAGCATCTTTAAACACAGTACACTTATACATCTCATTGCGGGGAAGTGTCATTTGCAATAACAGGTACTCAGCCACGCCCACTTTTTGAGTTATTGCCCTTTGTTGTTTGTACCCTTAAATTTTGTTTGGACCATATCTTCTAAACGACAAGTGCTAACAACTTCAAACTTGGTACACTTATACATCTCATTCTGAGGATGTGTTATGTACGATAACTATTACTTTGCCACGCCCACTTTTTGAGTTATTGCCCTTTGTTGTTTGTACCCTTACATTTTGTTTGGACCATAATTATCTTCTAAACCACAAGTGCTAGCAACTTCAAACTTTGTACATTTATACATCTCAATTCAGGGAAGTGTTATGTACAATAACTGTTACTCAGCCACACCCGCTTTTTGAATTATTGCCCTTTGTTGTTTTTACCCTTGCATTTTTGTCCAGACCATATCTTCTAAAGCATAAGTGCTAGCAATTTTAAACTTGGTACACTTATACATCTTATTGTGCAGAAGTGTCATGTACAAGAATCATTACTCTGGCATGCCTACAATTTGAGTGATTGTCCTTTGTTGTTTTTACGCTCGGATTTGTGTCGGGAACATATCTTCTAAATCACAGGGTGGATAATCACGTGACCGGGAAGGATACACTGTATTAGAAAATGGCGGCTTGAACTCCCGCCTGGGATCAGTTTTCAGGTAATTTTCCTCGTTTTACCAAGTTTATGGTGAAGAGACATAGCCTATCATATGCGCATTTTCATTATTCGAGCTCCGCCACCAACAACTACACACAAAAACATGCATTTTTGTCAAACATCGAGGCAGTTTGCGTCCCCTCGCAATCGGCCACTTGTTTTTGGGTGGATACAACGGACGAGTTCAAGCCTATTTTGGACAAAATTACCTTTAAATGCCATATACTTCAACAAATTCCGTATGGAATCGTAGGTTTTAGTCAAACACACTCAGTGGCTAAGTAAAAACTACAGGGAATGATGCGCTTTTCTAAAAATGTAGGTTTTGGCTGATGGATACCTCGCATCATTCATCTTGTTTGGGATACATCGTACTCTGGCATAATATACGTTTCATATGGAATGTACAATTGAGCTCTAGATAGTAAATACAGCGAACACAACTTTGTATTGTATGTCAATTATCTCACTGTATTGACGTAAATCGAGCACACAAATATATATAAGTTGAATATTTTAAACTCATAGAGTGCCCCCAACATAAGCACGGGATATCTGCATCGACACACACACACACACACACACACACACACACACACACACACACACACACACACACACACACACACACACACACACACACACACACACACACACACACAACATAATCTCATTTAATAATCAATGTCTATGAAGGTTGAAATCTGTAGAAATACGGACTTAAATTTAGCAGAAGACAAGTTTTTGGATTGACCAATTCCAAAATGAAAAACTATTAGATCAACCGAAAGTTTAATAATTTGCACGCTACCAATTGAAATTTGAAAGACAATTTGTTAAAATGACCTAACGGTAGATATGGGGAATTTTCGATATTGTAATCTTGTGAAAGTAAGCTACATGTATGCATGGCTTGATTGTGTTCCCTCTATGGATGAAGTGGTATAGTCTGCATGAATGCATAATCAATCGCCACTTTATCCAGAGGTTATGGTAAGGACGATAATTGAAAGAAGCTAAAAAACTTGTTGAATTATGAAAAATTTTAACAGACAAATTAAATATAAATTCATTCCCACAGGTTACCTCCTTTTGACTCATCGGAAGATAAAGCCTTAAGAAAACATAGTGGAAAATGAAGAAATTGATTGTGACAAGACATGTTTTCATTTCCCATAACGTTTTCTACCAGAAAACTTTTTTAATCCTTTCCCAAATGACAAAGTTTAAGTATTATCTAGTTTGAAAGATGCTATAGTCTACAAATTTGTGTTTAAAACTAAAAGGAAGGGATTTGAATAAAATATGCACAAAATTTGTAAATATTGAGGAAAGGGAAGATGATGTTAATTTCTTTCTCCCTTTTCTTCGATATTTACTGGAGGTTTAATGTTTTGTTGCGTCAACATTTTACTTGTATTATTAATTGTTTGGGAAATGGTTATATTCATTAATATCATCCTTACAATGCTGTTTGTTTGAATAAATCTTGTATGTATTTTTCAGGTGGTGTTAATCTTCTCTAACAAGACACTTTAACATAGCAGGTAGATCAGTATTCTTGGTCCAGGCGAATTCCTAGAAAGAGCGGACATGTCTGAATAATGGAGGGCCACATGCCAGAAATATATCAATATGAATGCATGACTGGAGACTTTATCAACATGATAAAATGGAATAAAAGAAGTGTCAAAATATTTCGGTCACATCTGTCATTCTGAACATTTTATGCATGTTTGAACTCTGTAAACATGGATGGTGTTGATTTAGTGATGTTTCATACTGATGTGTATATAGGCGGAGGCGTGGAAGCCTAGGCTTCAACATAATTATTTTTAAAAGTGTGCCCATTCCAAGACAATTTGTGGAAACAGAACACTAGATGCCCCGGAACCCCTACAACCCATAATACAATGAAACATATTACAATAATTTTGACTCTCCCAAAATCAATCATGTAAATACAGATGACAATTTTAAGTGAACGTAATTTTATATTTGTGGTCTCCCTGGGTAGAAACCATTAGTGGGAATGAGGAAATTTCAGCATTTTCCACAATATTTTCCGAAGCTTTTCTGTTTTGGGGCGTCAAAATGCGTCAAATGGACTAGACTATAGATCTACACCTTGGGCTTCTGTCAACATAACAAAATTCCTGGCTACGCCCCCGTCATACATGATGATGAAGACCACAGTCAATCTTCAAGTTGTTTTCATGGATAATGGTTCCAAGTCTTGCCATGACCAGACCTACAGCTTTTTAAGTTGTTCAATCGTTGTGAATCTGATACTTCTTGCTATTCTTATATAGAATAAAGTATTGCCATTTGTACAATGTGATATTATTTCATCCTTTGTAAAACAACAAAATTTTAGTTTGGTCCAAATTTAAAGATGTTGCAGACGACAATTTCAAGTGAATAATATCTTATGTTTTGATCTTTCAAAAATTTCTTGATTGAAAATATCATTGTGGAAGATGAAAATATTGCTTGCTTGTCACAGGCAATTTCTTCATTTTTTCACAATGCTATCATAACTTATATTCATAATCCTTTATCTTGTGGGTCATCAATTTCAAAGTATCATGATGTGGTCATGGATTAATCCTTTCAGTTAGACTGGTCAAAGTTGGAAATGGTTGTTGACAATAATGCAAACCTGGAGTATAATGTGAAATCTTCTTTTGATATGGTAGAAAATAAAAAGGTGAAAGGGGTAAATGACTGACGGACGGATGGAAGTATGGACAGACAGCCGGAACGACAGCGTGGCGACTTGAATATAAAAATAGCAGCTCCAGTCACAGGATAATTTCTTTGTTGACTTAACCCTTTACCAAACAGCAAACGTTTGGGGTGGTCTTATTTCAAATGCTGATGCAGTCCACAAAATGGATGTTGATAAATATAGAATTTGTATGCAATGTAGCCTGGAAAATATTGAGGAAAAGGAGAAAATGCTGAATGTGCTGAATATCAGCATTTTCTTCTTTTGTCTCAATGTTTTCCCAAGCCTTTTCTATTGGGGAGTCAAAACAAGGTTTTGTGTGGGAAAGAGTTAAGCCATTATCAAACGGCTAAAGTTGGACTGATCCAAATCCAAAGATATTGCAGGCAACAATATTAATGAATGAATGAAATTTGACATAATTTTGGTCGTTCTTGGTAGAAAACATTGTGGTAAATGCTTTAATTGCTTGTCACTGGCATTTTCTTCATTTCCCACAATGTTTTCAAAGCCATTATCATTTGGTAGGGAGTCAAAAAGAGTCATTGCTTGGCAATTGGTTAAATTTTACTACAGATTTTCCATAGAAATATGTCAAATAGAGTCTAAAATATCATCAGAAATACCGCAGTGGGAAAAGGAGGAACCATTGGCCAGTTGGGTTTTCAAGAAAAAAGCCTTTGAAAGCATCGATTTAGAAAAGGATGTATTAACAGTTTCATCTTTTTCCACCAAGTTATAGGTGCAAGTCTGATTTAATAATTGCGACAGCCGCCATGCATAAAGGGGTATAAACAACGTTTCATATAGAAAGAGTCAGATAGTCAGATTAAAACTGCTTTATTTTCAAACATAGCCATCTTCCAATTCAAAACACTTATTCCATAAACCCATTCCCAATCAGCAAAATTTCAGGGTTTTCCAATTAGAAAGGGGCTTCAGATGACAAAATTTGTGTAAATTAACCCATTACCAAACGACAAAATTTTAGACTAGCCCAAATTCAAAGATGTTGCAGACAACAATTTAAAACTGATGAAATTTTACATTTTTGGGTCTTTTTGCGTAGAAAACTTTGCGGGAAATGAAGAAAGTGCTTGTGATAAGCAATTTCTTTTTTTCTACAATATTTTCCATTGTCATTTTATTGTGAGGAGTCAAAAAGAGTCATTGTGTGGTAATGGGTTAAGACAGGATCTGTGAACAAAACAACAGAAAATAATGAGGCAACAGGAGAAAATGCAGATTATCAGCATTTTCTTCTATTACCTCAAAGTTTTCGCAAACCTCTTGTATTACAGACATCAAAACAAGATCTTGTTTTAGAAATGGTTAAGTTTGCCAATTACTGATGCTCGATCTATAGCAATCAACGTCTTTGTATCCTAACCAGCCTTGCTCAGCAGCAATAGCCTACATCATCACTGTCATCTTTTTCCCTCTCTTTGCCTCACGTTTAAAAATAAGTTCCTTCAACCTATGTTCCACAGATGAAAACACCAGTAAAGTATCATGGTTTTGTATTCAGCTGTTTTGTTAATGGTCCAATTCAGTCATTCCCTGGAAATATAGATACAACAAATCAAGTTTGTTTTTGTAGATAAAGTCTGCTTTCATGGAGTTATGGCTGCATTAGCTTGTCATCTTACAATGTGTTCCCTGGTTTAATTTTTACACTCAATACAATTTTACTAAAACAACCAATCCTAACCATCTGACAGCCTTTCATGCCAAAAGAAAAAAAATCTCAATGGTCTTGCCAAACAGTATCGAGGAAAAGAGAGAAACTGCTGGCTATCAGAATTTTCTTCTTTTGTCGCAATGTTTTCCCAAGCCTAAATAGTAGGGACATCAAAACTGGGTCTTGTTTGGGAAATGGTCAGTTTATTTAAAAATTTGCAGCACCTAACAATGTGTTCTCCGCAATCCTTTCTTTATTACAAACACGGCATACAATTTGAATCAAACACTGTTCGGCAAATATAAAATTTATAATTCTATTGGACCAAAAATATTCAGTGATTCAATGAAACTTTAGCACAGCGGCTGCGTTCAACATTTTTTCCAGTCATATAGTGTGACTTGTTCACCTAACCATGTATTTCTAGTATTTCTTGAACCTGTACCACAATTACCACAATGAAAATACAATCTGAACAACCACCTGTTCATCTCATTTGGTGATGAAGATATAAATTTTGTCAAATGTTAGTAAGGATATTGGCAGAGCCAGGGTTTCAACCTACTTTCGTTGAATTGATGGTATCCGCAGTTACCCACTAACTAAAATATCCCGACTCAGCTAGAAAAGAGATTGACCCTGGAATTATAGCACGTTTGTGGAACCAGATCATTAGAGCCGAGCGAAGGTTTGAAAAATAGTGCAAAACTTGTCATTTACCATTGTTTACTGTTGTTGTAGGATCTATCTAGGCCTTGACATGTTTGTTTAGATTAGTTGTCTCTGTCAGTCGGGGTTCCGGTCATGTGGGAGAAATACTGAAATGCAAAGGATTAGATTAGAATGAATAATGTAAACCCTTTAAAACCCTATGCTGTTGGTATCTAATCGAAATTTCCAATCAATTTGATTCAGTTTCTACTGGGTATCAGCAACAAAGGGTTTGATTTGAAAATAACATGATTTACATGACACTACCCCATAAGGCTTTAAAACTACATTTTGTCGGCGTAAATGCAAAACCTCGTATCTCGTTTTTGGAAAATTTTTAGAGGGGATGAAAAAGAATTTAATAATTTTTCCGAAACTGAAGGGTTTTACTTGAAATTCGGACATATTGTTCACGAATAATATGTCTTTAATAATGATAATTGAAAACATCCAAAAACCTGCGTGAATCGTCTTAATTTGGGCATTCAAGTTTGTACTTTGAAAATTGCAAGAATCGACATACGAGGTTTTGCATTTACACCGACGTTTTTACATCACTATGAAATAATAACCAAGATTATCAAAACCTGTATGAACTTTCGGCTAAAACACGGTATTTGTCCACTTTCAAAATTTATGATGTTATATGCACTTTAGCAAAATACTATAGCATTTGCAATCAATCTTTTTGATTCAAAATTTGTAATAATAGTTATTTTCATTGACTACAAAATTTTGGGGTGATACGTAGCTTCGTTTTTTAATTATTTCACTATTCACATCCCAAAAATGGCCATTTTTGGGCGTTATATTGTCTCAACAAAATAATTTTAGAATTCAATGTACATGTGATGAATTATATTTGATTATTTCCAAACAACTTCATTTTGATTTGATAAAACAGTTCCTACGGTAAATTTTGGTAGTCTATTGTATCAATATTTTTAGAGTTGTGTCTCAGAAAATTGGACATTTATAGACCAAAGATTGAATATTTAGCGTCCGTAACAAATTGTTACAATGGTGATTTTTCTAAGGATCTATTTACAACAAAGCTTCAATAGTCTGAATGTTACAGCTTTCAATATGGTAGCCTAAATGAAATAATCTGGTTCATGTTAACATAAGCTCAGGACTTTTTATTGCACTGTAAAGTGTTACGGACACTACACAAATAAAAATGCAGCCAAATATCTGATTAAAAAATTAGATCTATTTTGTATTTTAACGCAAGCTTAGATTCTTTTCACTAATGGCCATTCACACATAAATTTTAATGATTCAAGTAATGAATTCTTGATATTGGAATCTTATTTCATGCCAAGAAAGCTAGAAGGGTGGGTTAACCTAGTGAGACACTTGTGTGCCAAATACCTTGTTTAAGCCGTTTGTAGTTGACAAATGAAATATCAAATTTTGAAAGCTAATGTACTTTTCCATGAAAGCGATAGTTAATTTATCTATTCACTGATAAAATCCCTACACATTGATAACTTTTACATCTCATACCAGCGATGACGACCTCCATTTGCGAGTTTTTCTTGTAGCTGTCAATCGAAATATTTAAATCTTACCCCACCCACCTCAAGATATGGTTTATCGATATACTTGGTCTACTTGGTTGGAATTACGATGAACGAGTGGTTTCCTTTTCAAATGCTATTGAGATAATTTAACTTTAATGTAGTTTAAACAGTGTAATATTGATTAATCTTTCACCCTAAAATCGAAATATAGTGTAACCCGCAAATGAATATCCTATCGACTCCTGTGGGGATTCGATCCTGGGACCTCTCACACCCTAAGCGAACACTCTACCACGTCGCTATAAAAGCTAGCTTGTACGGCGAGATAGTATAAGTGCCCCTTATACTACACCCGGCTACATACACCCCCTCGACAATTAAGATTCTACCATGAATCTTTTTTCAACACCATCAACTCACTACTCTCATAAACCAACATCTCATGCAGGTTTTTTACGGTGGGCGCCAAATGTAACCCGCAAATGAATATCCTATCGACTCCTGTGGGGATTCGATCCTGGGACCTCTCACACCCTAAGCGAACACTCTACCACGTCGCTATAAAAGCTAGCTTGTACGGCGAGATAGTATAAGTGCCCCTTATACTACACCCGGCTACAATAGAGTGACCAAAACTGATTTGTAGGCGAAATGACAGTAGCTGCGATATCGTAGCCACAAACTTGATGACGGGTATTGGTTTGTGGCTACGAGTCCGACCCTCTTCCTTCTTTGGAGCAAGACAAAAACTGGGAAAACACATTTTCTTGCATAAATTTCTAAATACCAACATATCTATTCAATTTTAAATTCCACAAAAACATATATGCCATGTCACAAATTCGGTTGAAAAGTATCAACAAGAATTGTTTTTATTTTATTTTCTTCCAACGGAAAATGCAAGTCTCAGTAGAATAAAATGGGTGGGTACTCCGCTATAAAATTAAATTGAACTTTATTTGAAAGTGATTTCAACATAAGACTATGCTGGATTGTTTATTATTGACATACAATACAAAGATGTTTTCGCTGTATTTACTATCTAGAGCTCAATTGTGCATTCCATATGAAACGTATATTATGCCAGAGTACGATGTATCCCAAACAAGATGAATGATGCGAGATATCCATCAGCAAAAGCCTTGATTTTTAGAAAAGCGCATCATTCCCTGTAGTTCTTACTTAGCCACTGAGTGTGTTTGACAAAAGCCTGCGATTTCATACGGAATTTGTTGAAGTATATGGCATTTAAAGGTAATTTAGTCCAAAATAGGCTTGAACTCGTCCGTTGTATCCACCCAAAAACATGTGGCCGGTTGCGAGTGGACGCAAACTGCCACGATGTTTGACAAAAGTGCATGTTTTTGTGTGTAGTTGTTGGTGGCGGAGCTCGAATAATGAAATTGCGCATATGATAGGCTATGTCTCTTCAAGAGAAAATTGGTAAAACATGAATAACTACCTGAAAACTGATCCCAGGCGGGAGTTTAAGCCGCCATTTTCTAATACAGTGTATCCTTCCCGGTCACGTGATTATCCACCCTGAATCATTAGTGCTAGCAACTTCAAACTTGGTACGCTTATAGATCTCATTGTGGGCAAGTGTCATGTAAAACAACTGTTACTCTGTCATGCCAACTTTAAGAATTATTGCCCTTTGTTGTTTGTATCCTTGCATTTTTGCCCAGACCATATCTTCTTAACCATAAGTGCTAGCAAATTTAAGCTTTGTACACTTATTGCCCTTTTTTGTAATGAAAGCTTGTGCGGGGGGGGGGGGGTATCAAGTCACATCCTGTGACAGTTCTAGTTTTTATTACCCTTAAAGAAACAGTTTGGGAAACATTTTAGAAGAAAGGGGAAAATTGTTGTTTTGGTACATTTTCTCCCATTTCCCTTCAATATATTCTTTGTAATGTCATAATTGCTTCCTTCTTTTGGTAAGACATTTCATTACCTGTATTATCTTTCATTGAATTGATCCATTGTTTAGGAAAGGCGTAAATCTATCCATTTGGACCTGGTGGACAAACTCTCATGACAAATTATTTGGCATCTTTGGTTGCAATTTTTGATTCTCATGTACTCCTTTTGTATAATGAAATATCACAATGATATGCCGAATTTCTTACCAGTTAAAGTGACATTTCACAATTATTTTTACATAAATTTTACTTTTATTTAATCTGAAAGAATATGTTCTCTTGTGAAAGTTCTGAAAATTTCAAGCCAAAATGTTAAACCGTTTACGAGAAATATATATTTTGGTGCTAAAATTAGACAAATTATTGTGGAAAATAATTTAGATTTATATAGAATTTGTCATTTCTGTCTCAACGTTGAATGCGTATTTTTCGCCGCTTATGAATAACAACTTAAAAACTGATAGCATCTCTACGCATTAGAATAAACAATCTTTGCATCAAGACGTACTTTTAAAATATGAAATAATTGTGAAATGTCACTGTAAGAAAAAAAATATTTAGCACTGAACAATGGCGCTCTGACCTATAGATCTATCAACCCTTTGCAAAATAAGACCTTGTTTTGACATCACTAATAGGCAATGCTCGGGAAAATATAAAGGCAAAAGAAGAAAATGTTGATAACCAGCATTTTCTCCTTTTGCCTCAATATTTTCTATGCTATATTGTACACAAATCATATCTTTATCAACATCCATTTTGTCATCTGCAATGGCTTTCAAATTTGAGCAACCTAAAATTTTGTTGTTTTGGAAAGGGTTTATTGAGATAAGGCCTCCTGAAGTTTTAAGAAGTTTACTTGTACTTGGTGTTCGCTAATTTATTCGTGTATCTTTTGAAATGCGTGGGGGGGATCTATCGGAGCTTTACGTAGTTTTTCAACGAAACACTCGTAACTCTAGCTTGTTTAAAGCGGAGATTAGTTCATTCTGTTAGAATTGCTATTAACTTCTTCCTAAACGACAAAATTTAGACTGTTTACATTAAATTTGTAAATCTGTTGCAGATGACAAAGCCGTGGTTAATAAAGACGAGATTTGTGTACATTGTAGCAACATGGAACATGGAAATACTTAAAAAAAAGGAAAATGCTTGTAATCAGCTTGTAATCTTGTGTCAAGTTTTCCGAAGCATTTTGTTTAAGGGATGTCAAAACCAGGTCTTGTTTGGGAAAGGGCTATGAGATGCAAAGTACTGGGAAAACCCTTTGTACATTCCTTTTCTCATGGTATTTTTTTGCATGTCAAATTTTCACACCCTGCACGTTTATGTTTACTTTTCACAAGTGTGTTGGTCCATCCAGCTTGTTTTTAATCTATGTAACATTTTCAGATGTTGCCAAAGTGTAAAATAGTTAGGTTGAGTTTTAAGCTATGGTCAAAACGCACCTCCAAGTTCCTTCATTCCATCAATATTTAAGGTGTTCAACCCACAAAAGTAACAACTTGTGTTTTTGAAGCGAATGTTGACCAATACATTGCTGATTTCTGAGTTTATGACCTGTATGTTACAGTATTATATCTACACTACCCAAACACTTTTGTAAATCAATGTTTTTGTCAAAAACATTTTGGGGGTCCGAACGAGCCTCAATTGGTAGGATGTTGGCATAAAAGTAGCCAGGTCAAAGAAGGCCTTGATTGTTATTAATTACATGCGCTTATAGATAACAAGTTAATGTATCTTTGGTGCAACTCAATTAAGATTATATTTATAAGCATTAAAAATAATGGAAAATGTATTGTACCGACTACATTAACCCAAAAGTTGAAACTAGGAAGAATAGAGATTTGATGTAATTAAAACAGGAAGTATGTCGCAGGTATCAAATTATTTGACACAGAGGATTTAGTAACGTGGCACCCGGGTTTACTCTAAATAAAAATAATTTAATACTACAATATATAGAAAATCAAAGTAATGAAAGTACTGTTGGGAAGCAAATTTGTCAATAATGTAGGTCTATCCAGAAGCAGAGTACTTTGATTATGTACTTTGATTATCCATTTGAATACTTTGAATACTTTGATTCGTAGAGTACTTTAATGAGGTACTTTGATTACCCAGAATACATTGAATACTTTGATTCAATGCTGGAGTTGTATGTTTTTAGCACAACTTCTTGCATATTAATCGTTTCTGTAACCTTTGAATATATTTCATAGTTCAGTAAACTTGACTGACCCATTTACAAGGAAGACCATTGGACTGATCTTTGAACCATAATGAAGCAAATTATTACGTCGATCTTTTCTTCTCTTGGAGACATGATTAATTGAATGTTTCATTTTCAGTCACACAATGCAATATGTACACACAACTTCAGACTTACATATTGAATATTCGAATGACTGTTGCCTCATTAATCTTTGCTTTTGGTAGAACAATTTGTAGTGAGGAGGATTGATGTTGTATGGTATGCAGAGAATGGTAATGTGCAGAGACAGGTGGTTGTAAAGAGAAGCAAATTTTGCAAAATTTGCTTCCAAAAAACTGAGATCATGTCGTCGGCCACTTTCAAAAATGCCGTTTACACTACTAGCTTGTTCAATGTTTAGTCGCGACATTTTCGAACCTGACCAACCATGTTTCTTTTCTTTTTTGTTTTCAACTCGCAAATAAATATCGACTCCTGAGTGATATTTCTCGAACCTGGGACCCTCTGTCCATTTAACCCTTTTCCAAACAAGACCCTGCTTTGACTTCCCTTATAGAATAGGCTTAGGAAACATTGAGAGAAAATAAGAAAATGCTGATAACCAGCATTTTCCTTTTTTGTCTCAATGTTTTCTGTGATATATAATTCCTATATTTTACGTTTAGTGACACTCATTTTCTCGTCTGCAGCTGTTTTGAAATTTGGCCACCCTAAAATTTTGTCGTTTGGGAATGATGGGTTAAGCGAACATTCCACGACGGCGCTACAGAAAAGCTGACTCGTATGGCGAGATGGTATAGCATCCCTTATACTTGGAACAAATATAGAGGCGTAGAAAATGCTGTGGAAAATGAAGCGATTGCTTGTGCCTAGCAATTGCATCATTTCCGACAATGTTTTCTACCAAGAAAGAAGAAAATATGCTGGAATTCATCCACTTGAAATTGTCTAACGGTTTGCTGCCTGGTAATGGTTTGGTAAAATATTTATTCATTTACACGTATTACGCATTCCTTTATTACCCTTCCCAACTAATCCCTTGCAGTCTTTTGTCTTGAGGATTACAACCAATAGCAAAATTTAATACTTCGTGGATTTTCAGGCGTCATCTGTGGCAACAGAAATCACCAGAGATACCATGGTCAATTTCCAGACATCATCCGTAGCAACCAAAATTGACGAGGGATATCCTCGTCAATTACCGTTGCTACGGATGACTCCAGGAGATGCACGAGTTGTTATCCTTCAATGGCTCGGATCTGTAAAAGGACGTCATATGACATTTGAAACAATATTTTCTTCCAATAACAATGAATTGTGTGCTAAGAATAGAATGGCTTTGTCGTTATGTTTTGATTTACCGTCGGTGTTGTTACAAAATCTCGTAACTACGGCTTGAATCAACGTAGTTCCGAGATTTTATAACAACACCCACGAAATACTATTGTTTGTCCGAAATCACGACATGTTGACCCGATAAAATCGTTCCCTATTCCGACGTTTAAAGAGTAGCACACAGCTTGAACAGATGGTGTCTATGGGTAGGCTAATATGGAGCTATATCGGCCCCAAATGTACAGGGGCTTTCCGCAGATCCACCTCACCCATATTTGAACTTGATATTTTTAACGTTATTCTAACATCAACCTTTTCCAAACAAGACATTGGTTTGTCATCCTTAGTAGAAAACGGTTATAAATATATTGAGAAAAAAATAACAAACTATTGTTGATAATCAGCAATTTCTGCAAATCCCTCAGTATTTTTGGTCGTCTCCAACTCCTTTCAAATCGTGATGTTCTACAATATCTTTATTTGGGAAAGGGTTGAGGTTCGGAAATACTATAGGCCTACTAGGAAGAAAACATTTACAATAAGAAATCTGAAACTTTTACCTTTCAATATAATGTTACATTATGCTGGGTTTTTATTTCTTTTTTAAAACAGTTGTTTGTTGTCTAAGGAAGTAGGATGGCAGGTCGGTTTATTGTTTGTTTATTTATTTACATTTAGGCTAGATTTTTAAATCAATTAATTTCTTATTCGCCTTGACTTTAAATTCATTTATTAAAAGTTTGGCGCCCTACCAAGCTAATGTAAGTACAACCCATTCCCTTAAAAGACCTGACTCGGGAAACATTGTGTCAAAAAAATGACAATAACCTGCATTTTCTCCTTTGCCTCAAAATTGTCTATACTGGACAGAACTCCTATCTTTATCAATATACATGCACATTTTGTCGTATGCAGAAGTTTTCAATTAAACACTGTAATATGCTGTTTTTCGGTTATTGAATTACTCATAATTCGAAAGGGTAGAGTGATTGTGGCGTGTATCCCTCTCCAAGTTAGAAACCTAGCTCCAATGCTCCAAATTGTCATCTTAAACCCTTTCACAAAATTAAGCCATGCTTTGATAATTCTGGGAGAAAGGGCTTGAGATAATGAAAAAATAAGAGAGGAAAATACGGATACCAATCATTTTGTCTTCAAGTCTCTTGCATCAATAATAATGGTGAGGGTCGCATAAATACTGATGTGACTCCAAGTTGGAACATCACAGAATAAAAATGGCCGATTCAAAAACTGCTTGAACATTAATCGTGTATACATTTTGACACCTCCTCGGAAACGAGAATCGAAACGCCATAGAGAACAGTCCAATCAGATAATCGCTCTCTTGTAAAGACCGTTTCTATTGGCTGAATCTACCATTATGAAATGATGATGGAACCAATGAAATGTAAGCATTCGTTCAGGTGTAATGCGAATGAGATTCAATGCATGGTCCCAGGGACTAAAAAAGCGTAGCAAGGGCGATACATTGGATTCCGAAGACAAGTGTGTATGCCGATAAAAATGTAAGTGTACGTATAATTTAGCGATACACTGTTATTTTTATGGGTGAATCTTCAATTGAAATGACGATTTACCCTTATTTTGTAGGTAAACAGGTCTATATTTTTAACGGTATACCGTCAAAATATGACGGCATACAGAGATTTTTAGCGCTATTGAATTGTAGGTTTAGCGCTGTCGTGTCTTAAGACCCATTTCGCATGACATAAATAACGACTGTAACATCATGCATATATTTCTATATGGTCGGTGAGAGGTCAAAACCTCAAAACCTCGTAACTCCAGCTTTTCTAATGTTTTGACCTCTCATTAACGATATGTTACAGCTCTATCACTAGGCGCTGTGGTCGGTATCGTGGTCGGTGGTGTTGTTCTGATTATACTTGCCGGGACTATAGCCGTATGTATAGTAGGTAGAGGGTAAGTCAAAATGTATATTCTTCAACACCATTATTGCATCATTAGGTTCCCTGCGTAAAATGGGGTTTTACGACGTACGCTTTTTTACGAAGAAGGAGTAGGAATAAGGGTGATACCTTATACTCACTAAATGGGCTCGCCGAAATTCAGCAATTGACCAAACGCCGGCTGTCAATCAAAACAATCGATAATCCAATGGACTATCAGAAAAATGCCATTGTTTGTTATAAATTCTACGTTGCACTTGGCATTGTATCGATCTATCGACTGACCATCAAAATAATCGACATACCAATGTCTCCATTGTATAGCGTACCAAATGGGTCAAAAGTCTATTTAGAGCGTGCACGCATAAAATATACGCGTCGACGCATAATTTTTCAACTGCTCGCGTAAATATACGTGTCGACGCGTATTTTATCTATTAATCAATCAGATCCTTCGTTTCATCCATCAATTTTATGGTATAAAGGGAAAGGTTTCTAACCGCCTCTCCCATTGGTCAGCCTCGGTTTCACATTTTTTACTCCTACTCGCGTAAAATATGCGCGTCGACGCATATTTTTTCAACTGCTCGCGTAAATTCTATACGTCGACGCACATATTTACACGTCGACGCATAGAAAATTTACGCGAGCAGTTGAAAATATATGCGTCGACGCTTATATTTTATGCGTGCACGCTCTATAAAGACTTTTGACCCGTTTAGTACGTCATACCATTGTTTGTCTTAGATTCTACGTTTGGCGGAGAGATCTATCAATTGGCGTTTGGTCAATTGAGATACCCTTTCCATGCAATGTGTACTTTAAGACCATTTAACGAACATTTTGCGCACATGTCTACAAGTTAGACATTTAACCAAGAAACACTCCTCACATTTCTAAAAGAAGAAAAGTGCTCAAAATTCTATGCAATAAAGTAAAATTCGGATATTCAAAATTACGGACATCTCTGTGTTAATTGGCAACCTCATCGATTTTTATGCAAGTTTGGAGAGCGGCCATGTGACTTGCAAATTTTGTGTTTATTCTGCGGCACCAAATGCCCATGTTACAATTTTCATCAAATTTGTGAAGCGAAATCTTCCCCTTTATGTGATGGTGAAAGTCGAATGAAGTTTTTTGTTGTTCTAAATGTAAGCATATGCCAGAAAATTTTAGATTTTTTTTTGAAAATATAGATATCTTTGTCATAATTAGGCTAAAACAGAGTGGAAGGGGTAAGATAATGTCAAATATTTTTTTTTATTTTCGTAGAAAGGTGTGCAGATTTTTAATGGCCCTTGGTATTTACTTCAAAATATCCAAATACAAAAAATATTCATTGGATATTTTTTTGGCAAATTGAAAAAAAGTTGCAAAATTTTCTCAAAGAATTGTGAATTTTCCAGAAAATGTTTATGAAATATTTCTTTCAATCATTTCAGCACATTTGTGCATAATTATGTTAAGTCTCTAAATTGATATAACATTTGAAATTATCCATTCAGAATAACTTGCTATATGACTTTAAAAAATAAGGATAATTTTGCGAAAATGGTCATTACTAGTCAAAGACAGATAACTCTGAGACGAAAACGAGTATGGAAACTACCCTGATTTGTTTTTACGTTTTGTTCAGGAAACGTTACTTTACAACATATGTACGAATAAAAAAAAGTAACCCCCGAGTCGAAACTTACCTTAAGATAATCATTCTATACTATATATCTGAATACACCTTTTCTATACAGATCGAGAAAGCGTGAGTCTAAGGAACTGAAGGAAATGGTTATAATGCGTAAGAAGCGTTCTTTACGCAGACCAGTGTGGGGAGATCGGTTCGAATACAGTGATAACTACGACGGTATATATCTTTAAAATTAAATCCCCCCCCCCCCCGATAAAAAGAAGACACAGATGTCGCTAAATTATAAATCCATGGACTTTTCATTAAAGGAAAATACTAATTAGTCGTTTATCTTTTTTTCTATAATATAATGTTTTCTACCATACAAAGTATCAGCAGCAAGCAGAATTGTTAGGATTTTGACAGAGAAGAAGAATTGTTAATGTTCAGTATGGGTATAACGTGGATATAAAGTTTATATTGGTCTTCACCCCTGTTAGCCTCAAAGGAGGTCAGCCTTTTGTACGTTTTTTTCCTTTTGTTCTCTCTTATAGAAGCTTTCTGTTTTGAGCTGCAACTATGTTCCGTATAAAAACAGTTGTACTTGTTTGAGATACTATTATCTTTCTTTAACCCCTTCCAAAACGACATAAGTATGGGATTGACTGCTGCAGAGGACCAAATAGGTGTAGATAAAGATTAATTCTGCGTTCATTATAACACAGAAAATACTGAGGCAAAAGGAGAAAATGCTGGTTATCATCATTTACTTTTTTTACCTCAATTTTTCCACAAGAACCCTTTCCTCTAAGGCATATCAAAACCGTGTCTTGTTTGGTAAAAGGTTACAACAATAGTCTCTGTTATGTTACAGTAAAAGACATTCCACCACCACGAGGATCGAATGAACAACAACAACAGTATGTAGAAAGTTTTGCCTTTGATGCCGATGCTCTAACTACACGCCAGAGTTACGATCGGCCGTATGTGTCGAGTCAACACCAATCAGGTGGAGTTTGTTTAACTATTTTACAAACGGAAAAAATGAAAACTTCTGCAAACGACACAATTTATGTTGAGCAAGATAGAATTTATGTAAAATATATCACTGGTAATATTGTGGTAAAATGGGGAAATCCTGGTTATCACTTAAATCTTTTTTTCTGCAACACAATCTTTTTTTATGAAATGAAGGTTCAAACGTAGTGTAAATGGAGGACAATTGTACTTTTGAGGTCCAAATCAATATGTGTTTTGTTCCTTAAGGTCTTGTACTTACATCAAATAGTATATTCGTTACGTTTGAAAATATCGAAGAATAAAACAATTTGAATAAACGGTATCGATGGCATTTTAGATTGTCCAAATAAGAAGAAATACTTACATGTGTGTATCTCTGTAGATCCACAGAAGACCACGACTGTGGGTAATTACGGACAAGTTAGTATGATAAGCTATGGTGGACCTCGTACAGCGAGTAACAGAGTAAGCAGTGGAGATTTAGGCACGCTGGAAGACTCATGGACCCAATTGATACCGAAAAGTAGGTTCACAACCATTTATAAAAAAATATTTTGATGTCCCTAAACTAAATCCCTTAAAGTGACATTTCACATTTATTTCATTTTTTAAAAGTTTGTCTTCATGCAAAGATTGTTAATTCTAATGCGTAGAAATCCTCTCAGTTTTTTGAGGTCGTTATTTATAAGCGAAAAATACGCCTTTAAAGTTGAGACAGAAATGACAAATTCTATATAAATCTGAACTGTTGTCCACAACAGTTTGTTTAATTTTAGCACAAAAATATATATTTCTCGTAAACGGTTCAATATTTTGACTTGAAATTTTCAGATTTTTCATAAGAAAAGATGCACTTTCAGATTGAATTAAATAGAATTTATGTAGAAATAATTGTGAAATGTCACTTTAAAAGCAACTAGTAGACGAAAAAGATGATTAAAATGTGTATTGCTCTACTAGATATAATTCAACATCCAAAATATATTGTATTTTCCAGCTCAACAAGTCATGTTCGATCCAGATATTCACCAACGAATACGCTAATGGCGAAATGTACACCGTCACCCTATGAAGTTTCCAACGTTTTTTATTCACTATAGCAATCCTTTGGCCAAGATTAGTTAGACCTTTGTCTAAAACCTGGCCATTTTTCTAAATTTCCAATCAGTGTTGGTAATCACGTGATTTAAGTTTGGATTCATCACACGGAAAAATGGCGACTATCGGGTTAAATTGGCAGTACTTCTGAAGGTAAGCGGATATCTCTCGATCTGTAGGCAATGTCATCCAGAAAGTTATACCCCATGTCCTGGCCCACAAAGTTTCTGACCTAATGGTACCAAGATATTATCGCAAAGATCCGTACTTTCAGCAAACACTCTGTCACAAAATTTCTATCGACGAGAATACAAACTAAAAATATGCGAATACTGTTCACGGACGAGTGGTAATTTTGGCGATTTTGAGGTTATGCTATGAATTCTGTGCAAAAATCGGTCTTCAAATCAAATGTAGATAGTCTCGGTAACCCAAAATATCCATGTTATTTACTTAGCTCCACACAACTAGTGAAGAATTGAACATTTTAAAAAAGAATACCTCACACGGACAAAGAAAATCGAATTCATTTCACGGACAATCTTCCGAGATTGGATAGCACTCACGGATTGGGGCTTGTCATGAACACGAGAATGGTGACAAATTGGAATCAAACCAAAAATACTCACTTTTTGTGTAACAATGATTTAAAGTATGTCTTAACATACTATGTAATGTGTTACATAAAGATCAAATTGTCTTTTGCCCGAAAAAGAAACTGTGTTTGACATTGCAAGACACAGAATGGAATTTTCAAGTGGTTTGTGTTGCTGGATCCATGTAAAATTCTCTATCTGTCTCTCTGTATCCATCTTTATCAGTGATCTGTCTCTCCTTTCTATCTGTCTGTCTCTCTGTGTTCTGTCTCTGTGTCTGTCTCTTTTTAATCCAAATAAAATAATACATACTTTTTGCTTCAGATCCTTTGCCTACTGTACGAGTAAAGCTGAAGTATATGACGTAGTTGATGAGTCTGACGAATTCGAATACTGTAAGCCCGAAGGATGCTCTGCTTTAAGATCTATACAAACCAGGTATGTCTAACAAGAGCTTGACGAGCCTACTTGTATTGCGTAACGTTTCGACCCTGCCGATCATTTAAACGTTTGATAATATGAATTGAGTGCTTTATGTACCTCCTTCAATAACAGCACAAATAGTTATGAGGAAAGGGATGGGCCATGTCACATAAATTGTGGTATTTTACATGTAGCCCTCATTATCGGGAAAAAGGAGTTGTAAAGACATAACAAGCCTTCTATAGTTAGATTAGTATTGTCTAGCAAGATTAACCCGGGACATCTGCATATGTAATGACCCCACTTCGACAATGTTTTGTTAAGACGCTCAACTAACGGACTTTGCACACGAAAATTAAGTTGTCCCGGGTTAATTTGGGTAGGCAATAAATCGGTTTTATCCATACGTGTTTATCTACATTTAGGCAAAACATAAAACGGCGAAACATTATGATGGTCCAGTTTGATAGCCTTTACAGACAACATTATGGTACGATCTGTGTATAACACAGAAAATATTGCTACAAAAAAGGAGAAAATGGAAAATGTTGGTTATCTTTTTCTCCTTATTTGTGTCAATGATTTCCTAAACCATTTATGGCTACACACACTCGACGCTGCAAAATGATTTGAATACGGTTGAAATAATTCACCACTATCCGTTCAGATGCATGCATCCAATGTGTGTCATACATTTCTATCTTTATATTTTCAGAGATCATACAGGTTGTTTCTATTATGTGGATTGTTTAAATCATTTTCATTTAGAGGTAGCACGCCGCTTTGGCCATATAGTCATATACAATTTACGTTCTCTAGACCGACGGGAGTATGTTAGAACATTATTTGGTTTGAATAATGAATTCATGTTCAATCTTGGAGATCAATGTGAAAATTTTTTCATTCTAGTTTTATGTTTCTTCCATAAATTGTTGTCTTTATACAGACGACAATTCTGATGGACTGGCTTTTGTCTTAAAAAGATCTAGTGACTGCCTTGCACTTATGTAATATCTTCCTATTTCGTTTCGTGGAAGGCATTATTGCTAGATGCACGGTATACCCTTAGTAATTTCGCTTAATAGCTTCAACTTTTCTTTTTCATTTTTCCGTACTCTTGCTCTATCGCTTCTATAAATATGTTGAATTGTCTCACTATATAACATGTATTCACTTGCACAATTATTTGTATAATGTCTATTTGTAATCTTCAGAATTGGAGGAAATAAAGAATATGAATGAATGAATGAATGAATGGTAGGACGACGTAACGAAATGCTGTCATGAAAGGCACTTCTTGTCAGATCTAACAAGGCGCGACCAACTATGTCCAAAATGCTGACTTCGGATAGGATGGGTATTCCTGAATCTAAATGATCGTATATTGTCTGTGCATAAAAGACACTTTGGTGCTGTGTCATATACCTTGCCATTTTACTTTTGACAGACTTCTAGGGCATGTGCAAATTTAGACTTTTTATTATCTCTTATACTATGTCAGTTTTTTTAAACACAAAGCAGGCCTATTATCTGGGCGATAATCATTCCAAAGACGCGCTTGGGCTGAAAGACTTTTGAATGTACACTGGTACGGTATAAAAGGCGACTTAAAATGCTTCATTCTCTGTCCTTCAAAGAATCTTTATCATGATTTAACTTCCCTCATTCCTTCATTATAAAAGTTAAAGGGACCCATGCTAGGTTGACGAACATAAAAACAGGTAAAACATAAATCGGTAGATTAAATCTGTCCAAGGAAAATTTATCTGTCCAATGAAAATTCAATTAAGTTCATATGGCCATTTTAAAATGAAATCGTTGTCTGACTTTATCTATCCTCACTTTCTTTTTTATAGTAACGTAAATATGAAATGGACCATAATAGATAGTGAAAAACAGCACTAAAATTTTAATGCAATGCTGCCTTTCCACATGTTGATCTCACGCATGAAATATCAAGTATGGGCTCCTATAAAGTGAACAAAGTGCGTCTTTTATTTTTTAAAAGATTTATTAATTCCAATTTGTTAAAATAAGGAATAAACATCAACATACAAACCAAGAAACAATTTACTGAAATAAAATGGTAAATTACATATACAGAATCGCAGATTGTTTTTCATCCGATATCACATATCTATTTTACAGCCAACCTGCGAAGTCTACCATCACATGTAATGCCAATAAATTGCATCCATTTCATAGGATTCGGTCGGTTATTTCGTGAAATTGGAAATATTTGTTTGTTATTATGAACACGGACGATGAATAGTCCATTTATTGCTGCTGATCGTGGTGGTCAAGTACTTTTAAATTGAGAAGCAAAATGTTTATACTTAGTTGTAAACACAATGTATTGTTGTTTTGATACATGTGTATTATTTCATAAGGGATGCATTGTCATTCAATTGATGCTAATAACCAAATACATGTATAACCTTAACAAAGAGACCTTGTTATGACATCCGTAGCAGTGGAAAAATAGTAAGGCAAAAGAAAAAAATAACCGATATAAACAGAATGATATGTATCTTTTTCTCTTATTGTAATACGTGCTATGAAATATACGCAGTGTACAAGTTCTTTTAATTAATTGTTTTGTTGTCTGCAACTCCTGTAAATGAAGGCTTGTCGAAATTTTGTCATTTTGATAGGGTGAAAATTCTATTTTTTATTCCTATAAGGTTTGTCGTTTATGGAACTTTCATTCTTTGAAATTATCAAGTTCCGAAACGACTTATTTTATATTAAAACAAGGTTTCTGTATACATTGCGGACAATGAAGAAAAATGATGAATATCACAGTTGTCTCATTTCTCTCAATGTAATACAATGTAATGTTCAATTTTCAGTTAAAGTGATATTTTTAATTTGTACTGATTGTAAAAGTGATATGCAAAGATCTATTTACGAAATAAAAAAGACATTTAAACTGATTGAATCCAGATCTTTAAAATTTCTTCACTTTTCCCAAGCCAAAGCATTTTTTGGAAAAGTAATTGTCATTTGTAAAGTGGCACATTAGAACTTTTGACAAGTGCATTTGAAAGGAAAGACGACATTAGCTGCTTGGAAACTTCACAGCTGATGATCCTCTCTACTTTAAGATTCCGAACATTATAGCAGTAACACAGTTAATTTCCTATAAACACATTGTTTGCCACTGGATGTTAATCCGAGTCTTCTCTGATGAAAATTCGCTCTTTGATATTTGGATGTCGCTGTTTACATTGGAGCGCTCTCCCATTAAAAACAAATGAAAATTCCGACACAATTTATGTCGCTGTGTCAGACTTTTCTTTTGTTTTTGAATGGGACAGCGCTCCAATGTAAATAGCGACATTTAAATATCAACAAGTTCTGCGGGAACGGACTAAAACGATAATGGAAAGGAGTCTATTGTGTTTCGCTAGGCCCGACCTGTATCGATAGGCCTTCCCACACAGGCAAATGTGTCTTTTCGCTCCTTCGTGATCTTGGAGGTCTTGTTTCGTTGCAAATGACTTTTCGCAAGTATGGCATACAAAAGGACATTCAGCGTGCACCCTGCGTAAATGTGCTGATAAATTTGCCCTCGTTGCAAACTTGTTTCCGCATGTCTCACATGTATAACGTTTAGCAGTTGGGCTGTGAACATTGCACCTGAAAGTAAAAAACAGTGTTATCTCACACGCTGAAAGGTACAACCAAGAAAGCTTAAAAATGCAATATATGAGACATTTGCTGACCTGTTCGTGGTCAAACTGTTTTCAAATTTGTGAAAAAACATACTCATTGCCAAACATTGACTTATAGTGACACTTTTCAGACTTCCAAGATTTTCCCTTTCAGATTTACAGGTCGCAAATGCTAAACTATTATCAAAACAAGACTTGTCCTTCTCTAACAAATTACAAATAATTCGGAAAGGTATTGAAGGAAAGAGCAAAATGCTGACAATCGTTGTTTTATCATTTGCCTTTAATATTATTCAATGTTCTACTTTTACACCGTTTTGTCTTAAACAACTCCTTTTTCGGGGAGAAGACAATTGGATCTTTATAACATATTACATCGTATGTTAAGACATACATTAAATCATTGTTACACAAAAAGTGAGTATTTTATGGTTTGATTCCAATTTGCCACGATCCTCGTGTTCACGACAAGCCCCAATCCGTGAGTGCTATCCAATCTCGAAAGCTTGTCCGTGAAATGAATTCGATTTTCTTTGTCCGTGTGAGGTATTCTTTTTTAAAATGTTCAATTCTTCACTAGTTGTGTGGAGCTAAGTAAATAACAAGGATATTTTGGGTTACCGAGACTATCTACATTTGATTTGAAGACCGATTTTTGCACAGAATTCATAGCATGAACTCAAAATCGCCAAAATTACCACTCGTCCGTGAACAGAATTCGCATATTTTTAGTTTGTATTCTCGTCGATAGAAATTTTGTGACAGAGTGTTTGCTGAAAGTACGGATCTTTGCGATGATATCTTGGTACCATTAGGTCAGAAATTTTGTGGGCCAGGACATGGGGTATAACTTTCTGGATGACATTGCCTACAGATCGAGAGATATCCGCTTACCTTCAGAATTACTGCTAATTTAACCCGATAGTCGCCATTTTTCCGTGTGATGAATCCAAACTTAAATCACGTGATTACCAACACTGCAATGGACAATCTTTAAAGTTGACTTTCTCTTCTGCAGGGAAAAGTTATCTTTCGTCGCGAGCCCCTGCACCGCTACCGACAACCAAGCCCGGTATTTTGTACGTACACCGACCACCATCCGGACATACGTCACATCCGAATACCATGCAAGATAGGCCAGATAGTTTCCGATCGAGTTTCGCTGTTGACCTGGGAGCCCAACATCAAAAAGGTATTGTGGATTTTTCATACTCGAATATCTAATATCATTCTTTTAGAAACCTTATTGCAGTGTACGCCTAAACGTCTTTCATTGAAAGAAAAAATATTATCTCGACAGTCTTTTGTTTAAATTCATTCTGTCTGTATGTCCGTCATGTACCTAAGATATCCATGTCAAGGATTATATCAAGGTCATATCCTATTCTTGTAACCCTTACCCAAACAAGACCTGGTTTTGACATCCCTAAAACTTTGCGAAAAAATGCTGATTGGCAACCTTTTTAGCTCACCGAAGCACGAAGTGCTCAAGGTTAGCTATTGTGGTCGCCTTTTGTCCGTCGGTATCCGTTTGTCCGTCTGTCTGTCCGTCTGTTCACATTTTGCTGTTACCTCTCTAGCACCCACAAATTTAAACCAATCTTAACCAAACTCGGTCAAAACATGTATGACCATAAGTTCTCGGATGAGTTCGATTTTGAGTCTGATCGAACAAGGAAGTCAAGAGTTATGTGCCCTTGAACGTCAAAAATGGCTAGTTTTGACTTTGTTACCACTCTAGAAAGTTTCAAACGATCAAGTTTGAGAACCACTTACAGTGACGATGCGAAAATGCAATAATCCGTTGGGGTAAAAAGAATCATTGCTGTTCATTTAAATTATCCTTGTTGTTAATTTTAGCAGACTTCCTTTCCGATCCCGATTCTGACGAAATGACATGCAATCTTGGTAGTTTAAGAATCCATGACATCCAGCCAAAATAATTAATTATCAGAGCATAGTATGGTTTTCAGTTGATATGTATATCCTTTGCAATCGCGATGATTACTTTGTTGAGGAAGAATAATCCTTTTATTTCTGTGTTTGGGATCATTTTTGAGAGTGACGGTCAACAGACTAATTATTGCACAAACCACTTGTTCATTGTGTCCGTTGGTTGCTTATTGTATACCATGATAAGAAATGGTCATTTTGTAATTATTTTTAACCTTTATGACATGATTATAATCATCACACTGAGGTTTCGATGAAATGAAATTCAGGGAAGCTTTTTTAAAGTAATTGTGACGTAAGCCATGACGTCATGGAATTATTCAATAGTCACATGCAATGACTTTCCGTCCTGAATTTTAACCCGACCTATTTCAAGAGATCGGGTTTTTCAGAACAAAAAGGGAAAAGAAGAAGATGCATGCAAATGATAGTTCTAATTGATATTGCAGTTGAATTATGGAATTATAATTAGGTAGATAAAGAAAATAAAAATAGATCTATTATTATCTAATGTCGTTAATGTTTTTATTTATAAAGTTATAAATAGAGATCTGGTGCGTTTGTTTGTAGATCTACTCAAAAAGAGTCTGATAAAATAAGATATTGTTTATTAAAGAGACACTGCATTTCAATTTTTAAAGTATGCCTTGGTGCAAAGATCGGTTATTCAAATGAGTATATGTAGTTTTCTGAAGTTGTTGCTGATAAGAGAATAATGTCACACCTTAAAGTGACAGTTCACATTTATTTCAAATTCTAAAAGTATGTCTTGATGCAAAGATTGTTTATTCTAATGCGTAGAAATGCTATCAGTTTTTTGAAATTGTTATTAATAAGCGAAAAATACGCCTTCAAAGTTGAGACAGACATGACAAATTCTATATAAATCTGAACTGTTGTCCACAACAATTTGTTTAATTTTAGCACAAAATTATATATTTCTCGTAAACGGTTCAATATTTTGGCTTGAAATTATCAGAATATTAAGAAAATATGCTCTTTCAGATAAAATAAACGTAAAATTTATGTACAAATTAATGTGAAATGTAACTTTAAGGTTGAGACGGGAATGACAAATACCATAGGCAGTGGCTATACATCTGAACTACTGTATACATCAATCTACTTAACCTGAACACTACAATATACATTTCACGTAAATTGCGCAATGCTGTGGCTTGAAATTTTCAGAATTTACAATAGAAATTAATCATGCTCTTTCAGAAAGACTACAAATAAAGTATAATTTACGATTGATATCTGTGAAATGCCACTTTAAAGTACTCTTTGTTTAGTGTCTCGATGTTGTTTTGTAACATGTTTTATTGTGATGTACTGATCCCGACGGGTAGTTGTCCCGGAGGTTATTGAATGTGTGTCAAATATTTGATTGATTGATTGATTATATTGATTGTTTTGGCTGCCCAATGGAAATTGTTCCGGTAGCTATGAGAGTCTCTGTGGCAACTCAGGACATCTTGACCATTGGAAACTAGCATAATTATGCAAATAAGTTTAAATTCATTCATACAAGGGTCATGCAGGACGATTTTTTTGCATTGAATTACCTCAAGCTGAGGTCTCTTATGCTTAATTAAAAAGGTCAAGGCGTTCTGGATGTGGCTGTGGCCAGGGCTCAATTGATTGACTGTTGTACATGTATTTGTTTGGCTGCCCTATGGAAATTGTTCCGGTAGCTTTTGAGTTTCTGCTATTACCAGAACTCATTGACTGATTGATTGAATGTGATTGATTGGTGCGAATGGATAATTGATCCGTTTGTTACCAGTGTGTCTGTATATTGTAATTTTGTAAAATGTATGACTTGTTTGATGTTAACTGTGCATTTCTTGTTTGTGTTGCTTGTTATAAAATGGATTGGTATGATGTTTGGTGTTTCAAGGTAAATGCGTGTGTTTATTTGAAGGATATGCCTTCATTATTTTAAAAAGGATTTGTTTGGTATTTAGATATACGCCGTCTGTCTGGTACATTGTTGAAAAAGTGACCGAAATGTGTAATGATAGACAATAACAGATACTTTTTCCGTCGTCTGTTTATATGATTAAAATGAAAGAAGAGAAAATGCTTGTGGGTGTGATGTTAACATACTAGTGGTCCATTGTGGTGTGAACACGTTTGTGGTAAATTGTTTGGTTTGTGTCGTGTTAAATTATTATTTTTTCGTTTGTGCTTTGAATGTTTTAACATTGATCCGTTTGTTTTTGTTTCCTTTTTTGGTGTCTTGAGTAACAGCGACGTAAGACGATGAATAGGTCAGTGTTCTGCCTGTACAACGTATAAATGCTTAGAATCTACTCCTGTATTTTGACAGTCTGTCTCCAAGTTAGAATTAATATTCTAAAGAATATAGGGCACAGAAATGAGCCTTGTTGCATTCGACAACAACGGTTGTTTTTATAAACAAATTCCCAAAGAAGCATATTTCTTTTATTGATGAATGACCGGAATGTATATAAGAGTTGACTTTGGTGAGAACCGTGTGTCTCGGTTAAAATTAATCTGAACAGTGTATGCATATAAGAAATCAGAGATAAAAGTCTTTTTCGGTATGATAATGATAGGGGATATTAAACAGTATACAATGTAGATACTAACAGGTATACAGATTTAATGCGAAGTTCCAAGGGTATCGTTTTTTTTAATCGACTTAATTGCTGCGTCAATATGAAACAGTTGCTATAGTTTAGGCACAGGATTTTTTCAATGAAATCTATTATGTTGGTCAGACGCCGGCATATGTAGTCATAAGTAAGTGACAGCCAGTCTCCGTCCAGAAATCAAACAAAGTTTGACCCAGCACCTTTTGAATCCATCCGGTATTTTAATTGATATTAATATTGACCATAGAATGTGTTTGTAGAACAATATATTTCTGTAAAATTTGATATAGTTGATACCGCTATGCAGTTTCGCGGTCCTTCTTCATGGCAGGCAAGTACTACTTTTAAAGTACATTGATCCGCCTAACTAGTTCCTTGCTCTTGTTTGAAGGATTAAATTACGTTTTGTACAGAACATAGTGCCATACCTTGTCTTCTTATTATGATAAATGATTTTTTTTCTCAATTATGTATTTCATTTTAAGTATTTAGCATACGTAGATATTTTTATGATACCATTTTTCCGGTGGGAAGATTTCTTTGGAATGTATTGAATACATGAGTACGCTCCAGAGTATAGTTTTTCTCTCTGTGGATCCTATTTCAGTCAAAAAGCGAATTTGACTTGGATTGATATTCAATTGACATTGATGCGAAGAAATTATTATAGACCATTAAATAGCGTAGCATTTGAATTTTGGTAACTGGGACGTAGTGTACCTGATACTCGTTTGCTCGTTGTGGGGATATGTTTAGGCTCTACAAACCGTAAAATCATTCGGGTAGCACTATATTCTGATATCTCCTTTTTGATTCAAATACTTTTAAAAACATTACCGGCGCTTGCGTTGTTTCTCGTGTTTAACTGGGGTGACATCAACAAATTCTTAAAACATGGATAAGACTTTATTAAACTAATCAAACCACATTGAGAATAGCTTCACAGATATTATTGGTGTATGGTCGTATTGGATAAGAGTTGTTTTTTACGATTATATACCTTATTATGGTTGGGGTTGTGCTTGTTTGCTGTCGTTGATAGGGCCTTTAGTGTTACTTCTTTATCATTGAATGGTTTGACAAAATTGTTGCAACAATTCATATGAGTCAAATAGTTATGTAATAATGATAATAATAATAATTTTCTAGAACATCTATACAGAGAAGTTCCATTTAAAACCTTTTGTACAGGAAAAATCAATTACAGAACAATTCAATTTGAAAAAGCATTCTTAATTTCAATCGAATGCAGCTTGTTTTCAATTCTGTCAGTAACAACGGTATGGAGAGCAGCTCAACATACCATCATAAAAGGGATGAGTCTATAGTTGTTTTTAACAGAGGTTTTCAAATGTTGTAAAACACGCAGATAGAAAACTTTATTCAGTTGATGGGCACATTTGGAAATGTTTGCCGTTATTGTGTCACACTTTTTGTAAGGTTATAAAGATTTGGAGAGCTATAAGCAAAACATTTTTTTTTGTGACGTTACGATGTTAAAACTGTTGTAAACCCTGTTGACGTGGATTTATTAACAACGGCAACAACAACAATAACAACAACAACAACAACAACAAAAACACAACAATTTTTATGGTGTCACGAACAAATGAATAGGCGAAGAGGGTATTTATGGGACAATCTGTATTACAAAAGTGTGTGATGGAGAGCAAGTCATACATGTAATCGATCTAATATTGGTTCGTTTGTGAGATGGAAGCATGGCGCAAACAGGTTTTAACGATAGCGTAAATTTACGTCATAATCTGAAAGTGAAGCAAAATAGATTAAGTTTGTAGTTTATTAATGTTTGCATGAGTATTTTCCAGATACCAAGCTACATGTATGGGCGTTGCTGAAGAAGAAGAAGAAGAACAACAACAATTACAACAACAACAACTGATAAAGGTTACACACAGCAGTTGAACAAAGTTTCACAGCCATGATTTTTGAGTGCAGAAATATTTGGCAATTTAGGATGGTTTGTATGGAGTGAATATTTAGTTCTTTACAGTTTCTTAGCATCTTGGAATTAACAATTTCATCATATCAGATAAAAAGGTTACTTTTGATTTGGCCTTCGAATGGCCGATGTATAACTAAAACTAACTTCGTTATCAGTTATTGTTTGGTGGGAAATTTACATTTGAGGAGTGAGCAACCTGGCAGAAGCTACAAGCAGAAGGATGGACATTTGCTTTATGGTTTGGTATCAACATTTGAGAGCAATCGTTTAAGACACCCTTTGAGTAAAGGTGATCAGGGTCGTGGTTGCACTCCTCTGTCGGTAAGCGTAACAAAATTTTCCCTTAAACAAGAAAAGATGGTATTGTAACTCATGATTCAATACAGTTGTATGTTTGCCTATTCTGGCAAGGCTCCTCGAACTGGTGGCGGTATGGCTGCGCCATGTGGCGGGTAGTACCTTCACCAGTTTCCGGCTTTGAGGATGTTGAGAACAGACTATTTGAGTGGTAGGATGGCTGACCATTTGACGCATCGAGGTTTTATAGCTTAAAGTGTATGTCGAGGAGCCGTGGCCAGAATACGCCAACAAACGTAACAAGAAAATGATACTACTGCTATTGAAATTGTAAATTTGGTAATAAAATAGTTTGGGTTTAGAATTTACATTAGCTTTGTTATCTTATACCAGCATATGTCATCTGTAAAAAGTTTCAAACGATCAAGTTTGAGAACCACTTACAGTGACGATGCGAAAATGCAATAATCCGTTGGGGTAAAAAGAATCATTGCTGTTCATTTTTATCCTTGTTGTTAATTTTAGCAGACTTCCTTTCCGATCCCGATTCTGACGAAATGACATGCAATCTTGGTAGTTTAAGAATCCATGACATCCAGCCAAAATAATTAACCCGCCCTCCCATACCCCTTTTCCATTACCTTACTCATTGCAGTTTTAGCCTTTTTCAGTACAATGTGGCAGCTTTATAGACGATTAAGCACAAAGGATACTCGGGAAGAGACGATTCCGTGTTTTCTGTATTTCAACCGTATACCTGGTAGATCAAGTATTTCTGATAGCATACTCATTTGATTTCCCCTTTATCATAAAATTTTAGTCTTTTTCAGTTCCACGTCATAGCTCTTCGTCGATTGTGTGTGTGTGTGTGTGCAACAAGCGTCCTTGGAAACAAATGAATCATGTTGGTGATGGGTGAATTCACTGAAATTTAATTTTAGTCTTTTCCAGTCCAACTTTAAAGACGTCACAGCTCCTTAGACGGTTACGCATGAATTGTCCTTTGGAACGAGCGATCTTAGGTGTTGTGGAAAAAGTGGTCAGCCTAGCGGCTTTCTGTAAAATACCAGGAGTCGTTAGGGAGGGTAGTACCTTCACCAGTGTCAAATTGGATCATGTAAAGCGCAGAACATTCGAACATTAGCTGTCCTTGGTCGCAGTGATGTTGGATAACCTAAGGGCGGGTAGTACCTTCACCAGTTTCCGGCTTTGAGGATGTTGAGAACAGACTATTTGAGTGGTAGGATAGCTGACCATTTGACGCATCGAGGTTTTATAGCTTAAAGTGTATGTCGAGGAGCCGTGGCCAGAATACGCCAACAAACGTAACAAGAAAATGATACTACTGCTATTGAAATTGTAAATTTGGTAATAAAATAGTTTGGGTTTAGAATTTACATTAGCTTTGTTATCTTATACCAGCATATGTCATCTGTTATATCTACAAATATTGACCATCTTAACCAAACTTGGTCAAAACATGTATGACGATAAGTTCTTGGATGAGTTCGATTTTGGGACAAATTGGATCAGGAAGTCCGGAGTTATGCGCCCTTGAATATCAAAAATAGCTTGTTTTGACTTTGTTACCACTCCCGCATCTACAAATATTGACCAATCATAACAAAACTTGGTCAAAACATGTATGACGATAAGTTCTTAGATGAGTTTGATTTTGGGTCAGATCGGATTAGGACGTCCGGAGTTATGCGCCCTTGAATATCAAAAATCGCTAGTTTTGACTTTGTTACCACTCTATCATCTACAAATATTGACCAATCTTGAACAAACTTGGTCATAACATGTATGACAATATGCTCTTGGACGAGTTTGATTTCGGATCAGATCGGATCGGGAAGTCTGGAGTTATGCACCCTTGAATATCAAAAATAGTTAGTTTCAACTTTGTTACCACTCAAGCATCTACAAATATTGACCAATCAAGACAAAACTTGGCTAGTATGTTGGTAACCATACAATAATGAATGAGTTCGATTTTCAGTGTAATCCAAGTTGGAAGTCTGGAGTTAAGTGCCCTTGAATTTGACAAATTTGCCGTTTTCACTTTAGCATAGATCTACATTTATTGACTAATCAAGACAAAACTTGGCAACAATTTTGGTAACTATGAGATGATGAATGAGTCACATTTTCAGCTTGATCGGACAAGAAAACCAGAGTTATTGGCCCTTGAATTTCACGAAATTGCCGTTTTCGACTTTATTTTCACTCTAAAAAACACAAATATTGACCAATCAAGACACAACTTGGTCACAATGTTGGTGACCATCAGATCTTATATGATTTCATTTTTCATATTGATAGGACTAGGAAAACCGGAGTTGTGTGCCCTTGATGGTGAAAATTGACGATTTCGTTTTTAATTTCACTCAAGCAGCAATAAATATTGACCAATCAAAAAACAACTTGAAGATAAGGTTGATGAGAATATCGTTATCAGAACAGAGTTATGTGCCCTGGATTATGACAAAAATTTGTGGTTTTTTTATCGACTTGGTTTTCACTTTAACAGCCACAAATATTGATCATTAAAGATTAAGAATGCTGTTTCAGCTGGATCATAATCTCGCATCTCATCTGAAGTTTCGTGTTCTTGTCTTAGAGATACCTAGGTCATGTAAAAGGTGGGTCTTGTTTTGCATGGAGAAAGTTTCAAACTTCTATCAGGTGAGCGATCCAGGGCCATCTTGGCCCTCTTGTTTCCTTTAGTATCGATTTTTTCTACATTTTATATTGATTAACATCCATTTTGTCCCCCCAGCAAATGTCGAATTCGGAGAGTTTTTGCCATTTCGAAAAAAGTTAAAAGAATTTTCTGGTTCATGGCATTTGCACTTTTTCTCTTTAAGAGTCATATTATTTGATTTAACCCTTTTCCAAACATATGGTCCAAACAATTTGACTCCCAGAAAGATAAGGGCCTTCTGCAATTACATGTATTGTGGAAAATAAAGAATGTCTTGTGACAAGCAATTTCTTCATTTCCAACAACGCATTCTACAAGAAAGACAAAACAACGTAAAATTCCATTCACCTGAAATTGTCGTCTGCAACCTCTTTGTGTTTGGAAGAGTCTAAAATCTTGCCGTCTGGTAATGGGTTAATCACTTTTTCTTTTCAGCCTGGATGATGTCTAGTTTGGAGAAAGAAAAGCCGCCATACTATCGTTGAAAAGAAACATGCTCATTTAGTCATTTCACAAACTGCAATGGTTTTGGACTGGTCCAATATGGAATGAGCTGCAGACGACAAAATGATTGTTAATTTGTGTATGTAAGTTGTAATTCATATCATGGAAAATATTGAGGTAAAAGAAGAAAATGCTGATCATCAGCGTTTTCTTCTTTTGCTTTAATATTTTCCCAAGCCTTTTCCATAATAGACGTCAAAACCAGGTCTTGTTCGTGAAAGTATGTATTAACTGAACTGTCAATGTTTTTTTTTCTGCAATACTTTTTTTCAAAGAAAAAAGTCATGGAACTGTGCAAATTAGTAATGCTGCAAATATCCCAATATAGGATAAAGGAAATGGGGGAGAAATCTGCAAGATATTTCCCCAAATGTTTTTGGGGTGGGTGGGGGTTGGAACGTATTTACATTTGTTTTCAGCATTATTTTCAAAACAATACCACGAAGCGTCGTCAGCGATAAAGCAGTTAGATATACACTTAAAGACACTTCTAACGCAACACTTACCTTTTGGGTAATAACTTGAATTTTAATAAACCGTTTTTCATCAAATATTCAGCACATTTAATTAATTCATAATTGCATGATATCTGTAATTTTCATAAAGAAACATTGACTAGAAATGATTAAATTTGCAGTTCATATAATATGACTAGAAAACAAAAAGTCGCAAAAAAGTTGTGCGAGCTGATAACGTAAATTCATGTTATTCATGTAACAGCAGTACAGTTTATGACATTCTGCTAACATTCTGTGTGTCCGTCATGGACCTAAATGACACGAAGACACCCCCTTCTCATTTAAAAAGCAGAAATGATGATGAATATTTGCGGAATCATTCTTAACTCGTCCATATTAAGTTCCTGTTCCAGTTTTTGAAAATTTCTTGGAGCAAAAGGGCGAAAAACTAATGTTTGGTAACACAAAAGATTCGATGATTTTGTGCAATGCTGACAGGTACAAAACAGTATTTGTTAAACAAAATAGGTGTAATTGAATTCTAGTATTGCTTCTAATGTGAAAATATGTTATCAAATCTTATGAAGGAGTGGTATGAGATGTGAGCATGATTTGGTGAAGCTGTTTTGATGCTATTGAATTCTGCCATTGCCTGGGGTTTTGTGACTTTTCATTTTTGGGTCTTAGTGAAAAACTTAAATATTTTTTATGTTCAGATCAATCGATTTTGATGAAATTTACAGACAACATGTAACCATAGTTGATTTATATTTGCTGAAAATTTCATAAAATATACCGGATTATTTATTTAATTATGATGAAAAAAGTAAGTGTTGCGTTGGAAGTGTCTTTAAGTGTACAAGCCGTGGTTTTGACGTCCGTAATAGACAATGCTTGGAAAAACATTGGCGCTTATGCCCCCTTAAACATACCTCGCGACTATACTGCGACCTGAAAACATGTAAAATAGCAGTTTTCTTTCGAAAATCGTTTGATTTTCTTTCAAATTAATTAAGAAGGAATTTCTCTTAATTAACATTTTTTTCATTTAACCTTGATATTTCCTATGCAGTATTGTAAACAAATCCTTGCCATTACCAGCATCAATGTTTTAATCTGCAGTAGCTTTCAATTAAATGATGCCAAGGTTTTTGTACTTTCGGAAAGGTATAATCAATTCAAAGACTTTTTTTATGTTTTTAATCAAATCTTTCTATAATCTCACAAATATGTGTACACCATGTATAGATGTAGAATAATTTTATGATAAAGCGTTAACACGGCGAATAATCGCGTGACACAACAATTTTTGAAAATATTCAATAAATTTGTTTATACGCGACCGATTTGAAATCGATGTGAAGCAGATAATGTGAAAAGACGCCAAGCGTATTTCTAATACGTAGTTCATTTGAAAAAAATCAGCTGATAAAACGTTTTTAAAGATCAACCAAATTTTTCGTTGATCTTCAATTACTTTTTTATCAAATGATTTTTCAAAAATACACCACGTCCATCTTATTACAGACATTTTCCCATATTCTCTGCTTCAAACCGAATTCAAATTGGTCAAGTATTAACAAAAATATTAAAGCTTTTCAGAAATTTTGAGTCACGTGATTAACCACTGTGGTTAAGTTAACCTTATGCTGCTTACTTTTCTTCGACAGTCCAGTTTCCAGTCTCTCATATTTTGTTTTTCATTAAACCCTTTCTCGTGTTGCAAATTGTATCTTCAACCATGGCCAAATTTGGGAAAGATGTCGGCGACAATATTTCGTTTGAAACACCATTACATGTACTAAATTCATAAGAGAAATGTTAATTACGGAGCTTTTTTCGGCAGGGTTCGAACAATCAAAACTTATAACATATTTATAACTGAAATGTAATGTCATTCTGGCCATGACGTTACGGACGCCAGTGACGTATAGCAAATCACGGCAATTCCGTCCACTCATCATTTGACGTTGCTTCTGTAGTGGCAAAGGGATCTTCCGTCACTTTCTCGCCATCTACATCTCCTTTATCAGACGCCTCTTTTGTGTCAGGCATGACGTCGGGTAGACGTAGACGTCGCACAACGGGGTTACACGTCTGTCTGCAGGACGTGGAGTAATCACTTGACGGACAGAACGTAGCGTCACAGTAGATGTAAATTCCCTCGTGGTTACTCGTGTACTCGAAGTCTTGAAATACGAACCGAGTCTCGTGTGAAGATTGTGAAATGATGTGAGTGTTCCCGTCTAATTCACATCTGAAGATGAGATATAATATCTCTCATAATATCACACATTAATTTTTTTATGTTCTAGAGCAAATAGCATTGTCGTGCATATTCTAGATTTAGATTCAAAATGACGTAATAGGCCTACATTAGCTCTTCTTGTACCTCGCGAGTAGATACCGAAGAACGCGAGTCGGAGACACCAGGGGCCGTATTTACCAACATACCTTAGAAATCGATTACCTACAGTACAAATACATAATAAACCATCCGATTGGACGAGACGTATGTCTCGGCCAATCGGGTGGATACGTCTCGGCCAATCGGGTGGATTGTTGTGTAATTCTAAAGGTAAACCTTGAATCAGATAGATTTGTAAAAACTTCCGTTGGAGTGAATTTGACACTTGATAAAACTAAATGTGGCGCTATTTGTATGGCTCCACGTAACAGAAGGAAATGTTGTTTTTAGCAAAGGCCAGGCGAATGTTTTATAACATTTTAATCAGGTAGTCCACCCTTTATGAGATTGAGGCAACATCTGTGCGACGCCATCAACATTCGTAACGTATTCGATAGATAAGGCCACTTTATGAGTAAGAAAATCGGCATTTTCAATCGCCGAATGTTAACGACGTTACCCTGACAGTTCCGATGTCGCGTTAATCTGACTTCGTTAACCGAAGTCTGAATATACGTTCTCGAAGAGCCGACTTACGAAATGAACTTCATGTAAATGGTCAATATCATCGTAATGTAAGCTCGATGAATTACACAACTTCTTTGCAAAGACATACTGCTTTATGTCAGTATTTTTCGAGTAACAACTTAAAAGCATATCCATATTTATGCAAGTGTTACGAGCCCATATATTCATATATGTTAACCATTTTCTCATCGAAAATATATGAAAAAACATACCCGTTCTTAATGATAAAGTATTTCTGGTATTCCGACGCTGCATCGTTTGGTTTCGTATAACAAGTATGGACCTTCATTTTGATCGTCCAATCAGAATTCGGCGTAAAAACCTTGACGTAGACTTTGTCGCCAACGTTAACACTGAGCGGGAAACCATACAATTGATACCGGAAGTTTGGGTCACTGTAAAAGGTCATGTTGACGGAATAATGGCTGGTACCGGAAATCTGGTGGTTTGAACTTCCGCCGGTGTTATGGTGAAGATGTCCTGAGAAATTGAAAAAGTTCTAAAGTACTAAAGTAGCCTTCACCTGTATTTAGATGAATAAACTTATACATAAAGTACTTTTTATTGAACAGTTAACCGATTGCTACTGCCAATTAATGCCGCTCTTACAACCGCTCGTACAAGCCCCTGTGAGCGGTCTGTGTAACCTATGCCTTGACATGCGTTGAACGCACTTGAAACGCGCGCGTGCAAAGTACTTCTTTGGCGGACGCAATCATGACACAGAATGGACGTAGTAAAGACGTGACCAAAGAATTCTTCGCTACGACAATTCTTTTAAAACGACAGGAGAACGCAAGAGCCTCTGTTACAACACGTCGTGGGTCCTTGTAAATCGTGCGTCTCCGGAGATTTTAAAAACCTCCGAAGACGCACGATTTATAAGGACGCACGATGGGTTGTAAGAATAGTTTAAGATAGTGACTGGCCAATCATTGAGTCACTTGTATCTCCGACCAATCAACCAAAGAAATATCCCGCCTATTTGTTTCAATAATTTTTAAGAGACAAATAAACATGATGAAGATAGATTTGTGTCGAAGATTGCGATTCTTTTGCTTGTATATAAAGAAGAAGCCAGACAGGGATAAGTGCATAACATTTTCGCAGTTTGTGTTGGACTGGGTTTTCATGTATGTCATTGAAAAAGATCATGGTTTTACGGTTTAATTGATATATAACAAAGTTTTGAGAAGGAAAATGTTTTTTACGAAATTCAGTTAGGAATCGCAGAAGGTAGTGATTTTTGAAAAATTCCCAAATACCGTGCGCGACGTCTAACCGAATATACAGGTCTATGTATAGAATAATACTTACAATAGAATGTAAGCACATTTCTAAATATTCTAGAAATGATAATGTAGATATGAAAGATGATGTAGATCTAGTATTAGAGACTGTTTTTGTTCAAAACTAAAAAGTAGTTCAATTATTATACCGTATAGGGGTGTTATATACTTTATACCTTTAGACGTTTCGTTTCTCATGACGTCACACTCTACGTCAACAGTCCAGTTATAATTACGTATGAGGAACGGATGAAGTCGGTCACGTTCTGCATAAATAAGCTGGTTTCTATACACAAGCACGTCGTTACGAATCTGAAAAGCATTTATCCTTTCTCAAACAATGAAATTTACGGTGGTACATTTCAATAACTGCAACAGAAGACATCATGGGTGAATGTTATTCACGTTATTATGTAAAGCTAAGAAAAATACTGAGACAAAAGGAGGAAATGCTGGTCACCAGCATTTTCATCTTTTGTCCCAATGTTTCCCCGACCCTTTTTCATTGGGGACGTCATAACCAGCTCTTGTTTGGGAAAGGGTAAATGGCAATAATTTAACTTATTCATAGGTTTGCAGATAATCGGGGTTAATGCATTTTACATGTGTCAGAAAACCAATCCCTATGTTCTGAGTAGGCATACTCATTTGAATTGTCTCTGTGACAAGTCAAAAATGTATTGGATTGTACGAGGAAAACATAGATCGATAGTTTAAAGTAAGGTATAAAATGTGTAAATACATTGATAAGTAGCATGCGCGGATCCATACATTTTTCCCAGAGGGGGGCTAGACTTGTTTACCAGAGGCGGTCCGACACACATGGGTAACTGAAAAATACCCCGAAAGTCACTTTGATAAGCTTTTTCACAAATTCGACAGGGGACCCGGTCCCACACCTGAAGCTGCACATGAACAAATAGAAAAAATAATTCAAGGAAAGAATGAACGACAAACGATTCATACCATTTGACTGGTGAGACACTGTCGGAGACCCTGTGTAAAGTGGACATCATAACCGTTATCGTTACCCACGCACGAGTTTTCACCCAGATATATCTCGTCAGCCCTTGCTGTGGGATATTGTTGTCGCAGCTTGTACATGTTAATGGTAATGTCCCAGCCATTCTCGTTACAACTGACGATGATCGCATCTTCTAGCACGCTACCTAAAGACAACGACAACACAATAACGATAAACAACAATAGACAACATTTAATGCACAGTCTAAACATTTGGTAAAGCTATAGTATTGCCTGTTTGAACATGTGAAATGACATGTCCCATCCATTCTTGTTGCAACTATTTAAAAATGATAGTATCTTGATACCCGAAGATGTGAGATACATCATAAACAATATTTTTGCAAGCCAATGCTTCTACTTCCACTTTGTTCCCTATGAACCCAGATATTAAATCCTTCATTTAATAAATTCCAAAAACATACAACTAGACAACTTCATTAATTGCAGAGTGTTTGGGATATCATTGTCTAAGTTTGTACATATGTGTGACGATATTCAAATATTTTTCATTGCATCTGAGAACCGCACATGACTTATCCTGGACTGAATATCAAACAAAAGATCAGATTTATGGAGATCTACCACCTATCTCACAAATAATGAGAGAAAGAAGAATGGGGTTTGCTGGCCACTGCTGGAGAAGTAAACAAGAACTTATTAGTGAAATACTATTATGGGCAGCCAAGCAAGGACAATGCCGTGTAGGGAGGCTTCCCAAAACATATCTTGATCAGCTGTGCGAAGATGCCAGCAGTCCAGTTGAACATCTGCCAACTTAGATAAGCGACAGAAAAGCGTGGAGATGAGTGGTAGCGAGATCCCGTGCGAACTAGCACGCCAGATGATGATGGTGATGATGATGATGACGATGATTGCATTTAGTAGCTGTATGTATATCTATATATAAATTGTATATTTTAATGATTATTATTAACAACGAGCAATATTGCATTCGGCGCTGATTATTTTTCTTTTATCTGTATGGTGGGGCTGAAACCCCCAGCTCATATGAATTAATTATGATGTCGTATAATTTACTGTCGTCGAATTCTTCAAAAGTATCCTCTTAACTGCAACGTGTTTAAAGGGACCCATGCATGATATTCGAGAGATCAGAACAATATGGAGACATTCAGAGTTTGCGCCGTTGTGTGGCGCTTTGCTTAATATAGGGCCAAAATATTATAAGATATTCAAGCGCTGGTAGCAAATTTTCCCCGTCAATTTTCTATAAATACTACCAATATGGAAAGAATAGGTATGTAAAGTCAGGAATACAGACCAGATGAAATTTAGCCAATTAGGTTGATCATTCCGTAATTGATAGAGGCTGTACAGTAGATTCTACGCGAAATAAACATTCAAATGCGCGCAGCGCATTGAATGTTTATATCGCGTAGAATCTACCATACAGACTCTATTTGACTTAGTGTTCGCTAGTGGTTCATTTGAGTCTGGGCGTGGCTACGTATACACTTAAAGACACTTCTAACGCAACACTTACCTTTTTGGTAATAATTTGATAATTAATGAACCATTTTTCGTCAAATTTTCAACCAAATTAATTTATTCACAATTGCACAATATCTTTAATTTTCATAAAGATACATTGAATAAAAAATGATTAAATTTGCACTTCGTATAATATGACCAGAAATCAAAAAGTCGCAAAAAAGCTGTGCGAGCTGATAACGTAAATTCATGTTATTCACGTAAGAGCAGTAAAGTTTATGACAATCTGCTAACATTCTGTGTGTCCGTCATGGACCTATATGACATGAAGACACCCCCTTTTCATTGATAAAACATAATTGATGATGAATCTTTGTGAGATCATTCTTAACTCGTCCCTTTTAAGTTGCTGTTCCGGTTGTTGAAAATTTCTTGGAGCAATATGGCGAAAAACTAACGTCTGGTAACAAATTCAATGATTTTGTGCAATGATGACACATACAAAACATTATTTCTTAAACAAAATAGGTGCAACTGTATTCTAGTATTGCTTCACACGTGATATCATGTTATCAAATCTTATGAAGCAGTGGTATTTTATGAGATATGAGCTTGATTTGTCGACGCTACTTTGATGCTATTGAAATCTGCAATTGCCTGGGGCTTTTTGACTTTTCATATTTGAGTCTTAGTGAAAAACCTAAATATTTTTTATGTTCGGATCATTCGAATATGAAGAAACTTACAGAAAACATGTAAACGTAGTTGATTTATATTTGCTGAAAATTTCATAAAATATACTGCATCATTTATTTAGTTATGATGCGATAGAAGTGTTTTTAAGTGTAGACGTTATATAAACTAGCCGGCAGCCCGTTTATGCAAAATAGAGTCACAGAATTTTAAAATATACTTCTATTTCATTGGTCCAAAAAGTAGGCCAAAAACTAGATATATTTCATGAGTACATATTTTACATTATGATTGCATGTCCGACACGCTAGCGTGGGTCCCTGTAAAGCTGAAGTTACGCGGTTTTTGACAAAGAGTGACATTGAACTGATACCTGCTGTGGTCTGTATGTGCCAATATGGGTTGGAAGTCGTGGTCTCATAGTAGTAACCTGAAACAAAAATAGCTGATTTAATGTTAAAATCTCGTACCTACAGCTTGTTACAAGTTTTGGATACAACTGTCTATTACAAATAACTATATTTATATTTGAAATCAACAAGATCTCTGTCAAAGTAAATAATCGCGAATAGATAACGGAAAAGTGATTCGTTGTATACCGCACGATAAATGACCTGCTAATCGAATGGAATGCTCTGCCATGTCAATTCTCGTCCGCTACAACAACAACAACAACAACAACAACAACAACAACAGCGACGACGACGATACTACAAAAAAGTTGGCGTCACATCGTATGGCACATGTTTATATTTTATTCAAATGTAATTGAACGTTGAACGAATTATAAACACATGTCATACGATGTGGTGTCAACTGTAATTTAAAACAATATCAGCTTTTATCCAGATTTTATTTATAGAACTGTTCAGTCTCTGTCTGCATGTCTTACTCGTTCTGTATTTTCTCTGTCTCCGTTTGTCTGTCTATCGTTCTGCATTTTACTCTATCCCTGATCTCTGTTTCCGTCTGTGTCTGTAAGTATGTATGTGTCTTTCCTTTTCTTCTTTTCTCTGTTTTTTCCCTTTCTCCCTATCTGTCTTTTTGTCGGACAGACGCACAAAAGCTCTTTCTCAATAATTATCCCCCACGCTATTGCATTGCACGTGCATCTGATTGTCCGGCAGCCTGTCAAGTACAAATACAAGAAAATATCAGAGCTAGTTACCGTAGCAATTAATCCCAGCATCACGACTGTGAGAACAATAATGATTCTCATACGAGTATCGTATACCACACGATGATAGACTGGATTCGTAACCATAGCAACCCAGGTAGTGGATAATATTGTAGGTACTCCCTTGGCTGTAATACTCTTTGGATCCGCGACTGAAAAAAATAACGCACGAAATGTTTGGTATCTTATGATATGTTGAAATATTCCTAGGGAAGTAAACCTTAGGCTGAGGGATGCGGTGAAGAGGTTAGAAATAATGATATTAAAATCTTAAAAAAATATGTTTGTTGTCATTTGAATCGTCTCAATAAATGAGATAATCAAATATCGTAATCTATGGGCTGCTTTACTTGTTGCAAATACCTTTTTTAACTATTCCAAATTTTGATAAAGAGTCTATACGTATATTCAATGTTTATACCCAGGCAATGTTTTTGTACAAGAGATGCCCGTGGAATATGACGACTCCAAATGCCGCCATCACATCCAACATATATAATTTTGTACACATTTACTGCTTCACACCAAATTCCAACAGGTCACTTTTATAACCATAGGCTATTTATTAAAGATCCTCTGGCAAGTGTTGTGTCACATGATTACCCGCCATGGAAATAGGTTTTCCAAAACGAATGGAAATAATCGTAAACCTACGTGACATTTGCAGCTGGAGGCTAGGAAAGCACGTTATGGCTGGTAAGAGAAACGATAGGAATCCATGGTTAAGTACCCCAACCGTGTAATATACGTGAAATAATGTTTAACCCTTTCAAAACAAGACCTGAGGTTTTGACTTCCCATATAAAAAGGCATGGGAAAATATTGAGACAAAAGGAGAGAATAATGATGATCAGTTTTTTCTCCAATTGCCTCAATATTTTCTTCGCTATAGCTTACACAAAAATCACATCTTTAATAATAGCACTGATTTGTCCATCTGCAACAGTTTATGTTGTGAAGTTGGGCCACTCTGATTTTTTTCTGTTTGTGAAAGGGTCAAACGGCGTTGACGTTAAATAACTACTCACTTATCACCATAGTAATATCCCAGACTCCTACATATAGTTTTGATATCGTTATGATCCAGTGTGTTGGAACAAACTGTCATCCATTGGTGGTTGCGGTACACTTCAACACGCCCGGAGTAGCCAGACCCACCAACTAATCGGACTTGGCCGTCATTGTAGGCTAGGTGTAAATATGATATTGTATAGATAAAACTCGATAATGTGACCATTATCGGGCTCGCTTTATTATTGTAAACAGATTGGACGCCTCGAAACGCAATAGACCATAGCCCAGATGATCATTGCATAACTTATATAATGTTTTAATTCGTCCTACGTAAGAAGTGGTAAAACTATCGACTGACTGAAAGTACAATTACCGTTAATCTTGCGACCCAGGTTCGAATCCTCTGTGCACCGATATTGTTTTGCTTATTCTGAGAATCTTTTCTTTTAATAGATCGTGCACGGGATGTAACGGATGAGGAGGAAACAGATACGGCCAGCGAGTGCAGCGATTACTCGGAGACAGATAGTATCTAGATTGTTGCAATTTGTTTTGTTGTCGTAGATTTTATTTGTGAAAATGTTTTCAAAATGATGAAAATTTGTACATTACAAAAATGAAATGATGACAAATAAATGATCACTACTAAATAAAAAGAAAAAAGAGAGAAAAAACATTATAAAGCTAAAATAATGATAATAAATCATAATTATTTGGAGTATTGTAATGAGACTAGCAATAAACTATAAATGCT